>OZ024723.1:54125043-54545101 GCA_964016875.1 Fallopia convolvulus
GAGTCGATCTGCGCTCGTGCTATTCGGTTCGAATGGCGACGGAGCAACTCGAGGCGACCAATGTCACAGATTTGAGCTTGTGATGTCCGATGGCTTGATGGTGGGGGAGAGGTGGCGGGATAAGCATCGACCCAACTCCCCACTCATTCTTCTCTGCCTTCCTGTATAGATCTGATGATGGTATAAATTGCTTTTGTTCTTCCAAAAATTGTATGGGCTGGTATATGTGGTGCAGATTTGAGTTTTTACGATTTTGTTCTTTTTTGGTTTGTTTTAATTAATTTTGAAGGCTTGATGTTTATCATTTTGATTTTTTGATTTTTATAAATTAAAAGTGCATAAATATTATAAATTAGAGGGTTAAAATTGTATTTTCAATTTGATTAACGGATTTTGAGACGGAAAAGTGAGAGCGGGTGGTTGATTGTTAACGGAGATAAGTATATGGGTGGTTTTCAGTAATTTGTTATTAGACGGGTGGTTAAGTGAAATATGGCCTATCTTACGGGTGGTTTCCGATAAAAAACTCTTATTTCTTCATTGATTTGTTTCTCAGAACTGTTATTTCTTCCTCTAAATCTAACATTTGGTATCAGAGCGAGAGAGCAATTTTTGGGTTGGTTTGAGTGTTTTCGTGTGAGAGATTAAACACAAAGGGAAACACAACTTCTTGAGTGAAATCATTCACCGTGCAAAACAATGGGAATGGAAATTCACTAAATCAGTTGCCTATCTTCAAAGGTGTTAATTATCAGTCTAAAAATGAAAACTCTCTTCAAATCACAAGAGTTGTGGAGCAGTGTTGAGAGTGGATTTGAAGACGCTGGAACCGAGGAGCCATATCAAGCCTTGAGAAAGAAAAGAAAGAAAGATGCAAAAGCACTCTTCATCATTCAACAAGCTCTTGATGATGAGGTGTTTCCATGCATTGCAGCAACTTCTACGACAAAAGAAGCATGGCGTATTCTCAAGCAAGAATACATGGGAGACAAGAAAGTGATCAATGTAAGATTACAATCTATGAGAAGAGAATTTGAAACCTGTCAAATGAAGGAAAAGGAGACAGTGCAAGAATATATGTCAAGGATGTCTAACACGGTTCAACAGATGAGAACCTTGGGTGAAGCGATCAAGGAAAGCCAGGTTGTGAGCAAGGTGTTAAGAAGCCTCACAAAGAATTATGATCACGTGGTGACAACAATTGAGGAGTCAAAGGATATGGAAACATATACCTTTGATGAATTGAAGGGCTCTCTTCAATCACATGAAGAAAGAATGTGCAAAGGTGATGATAAGAAAGAAGAGAAGGCTTTTCAAGCAAAAGGAGAGTCTTCAAACAAGGAGTGAGCTCAGCAAAGTTCAGGCAGAGGTAGAGGAGGCTCTAGAGGGAGAGGCCGTGGAAGAGGGCAGAGTAATGAGGGAAGAGACCAATCTTATCAAAATTACAAAGGCTCATTCAAATGCTACTACAGCAAGAAGCATGGACACAAAGAGGTGAGTTGTTGGGAAAAAGAGGAGGATGAACAGAAAGGACGTGATCAAAAGTCCAACTTCGTGGAGCAAGAAGAGAAGTTGTTCTTGACACAACATACATCAAACAATTATGTTGAAGGTGGCGTGTGGTATGTTGACAATGGATGCTCAAACCACATGTCAAGTGCCAAGTCAATGTTCAGAAAATTGGATGAAACAACAAAGAGCAAAGTGAGACTTGGAGATGGAAAGCATCTTGAAGTGGAAGGAAGAGGTACGATTGCAGTCACAACTGAGCAAGGCAAAACCAAGCTCTTATGTGATGTGCAGTATGTGCCAAAGTTGGCTCACAACTTGCTAAGTGTTGGCCAACTACTCAACTATGGCTATATTGTGCTATTTGAGAATGGAGCTTGCTTGATTCAAGATAGAAGCTCTAAAGAGACGATAGTAAAGATTGCCCTGGGAAAGAACAAGATGTTTCCTCAAGATTTGTCAAGCCATGTGAGTCGAGTCTTGACAGTCAAAGGGGATGATGATGCTAAGCTTTGGCATCTAAGATATGGCCATTTGAATATGCAAGGGTTGAAGTTGCTACACTCCAATGATATGGTGCAAGGGCTGCCTAAGACTGGAGAATTGGAGTTGTGTGAAGGATGCCTCTATGGGAAGCAATCAAGAAGGTCATTTCCAAGTGGAAGGGCTTGGAGAGCAAGTGAATGTCTTGAGCTTCTCCATGCAGATCTTTGTGAGCCAATGAAGACAATATCACTTGGTGGAAGTAAGTATTTTTTGCTCATAACAGATGATTTCAGTAGAATGAGCTGGGCTTATTTTCTTAAAGCTAAGTTTGAAGCATTTGAAAGCTTTAAGATTTTCAAGGCTATGGTTGAAAAACAGTCTAGCTTGTATGTTAGAGCTTTGAGAACTAATAAAGGTGGTGAATTCTTGTCAAATGAATTCATTACCTTCTGTGAGGAGCAAGGGATAAGAAGAGAATTGAGTTCTCCATATACTCCAGAGCAAAATGGAGTAGCCGAGAGAAAAAACAGAACTGTAGTTGAGATGGTAAAGAGTATGTTCAAAGCTAGAGGCGTCCCAAACAAATTCTGGTGTGAAAGCAGCAACTGCAGTATACATTCTCAACGTCTCTCCTACCAAAGTTGTCATGAACATGACACCACTTGAAGCTTGGAGAGGAAAGAAATCGTCTGTAAGTCATTTGAGAATTTTTGGTTGTACAACATATGCATTAGTTGATTTAAGGACTAAGATGGATGATAAATCTATCAAATGTGTATTTATTGGCTATGCTACTCAGTCAAAGGCATATAGACTATATAACCCACTGACTGGCAAGATAATTGCCAGTAGAAATGTTGTATTTGATGAAGATGCAGGCTGAAATTGGAATGAATGTGAAATAAGAAAAAATGTTCAATAGAAATCAGTCGGCTTTGATGGTTCAGAAGAGGTCTCAAATGTGCCAGAGAATCATCACACTCCAAGTCCTCCTTCAACACCATCAAGCCAAGGTTCATTAACTCCTTCAAGCTCATCATCATCACCATCATCAAGCTCATCAAGCGATTTAGCTCCAAGGAGATATAGGTTTTTGACAGACTTGTATGAAAATTATGACTTTGCATTGATGGCAGCAAATCCAACACGCTTTGAGGAAGCTGAGAAAGAAGTTGAATGGCAAAGTGCAATGAGAGAGGAAATCAGATCTATTGAGAGGAATGAAACATGGCAACTAGTGAGTCTTTCTGAAGGGAAGAATGTCATTGGACTAAAATGGGTGTTTAAAACCAAGTTCAACAAAGATGGAAGCATTCAAAAGTACAAGGCTAGGCTAGTGGCTAAGGGATATGCACAACAAGAAGGAATTGATTTTGAGGAAACATTCTCACTAGTGGCAACATTCGAAACTGAGTGAGTAGTTCTAGCCTTGGCTACTCAATGGAAATTAGAGGTGTTTTAGTTGGATGTTAAATCAGCATTTCTCAATGGAGGCTTGCAAGAAGAATTGTTTATTGAGCAGCCACTCGGGTTTGTCAAAGCTGGTGAAGAAGGCAAGGTATACAAGCTGCAAAAGGCATTGTATAGGTTGAAAAGGCTCCACGACCCTGGTATAGCAAGATTGATTCATTCTTCCTTCAAAATGAATTTGAAAGAAGTGAGAATGAACCCACTCTCTATGTGAAGAAAGGTACAAATGGATTTATAGTTGTTTGTCTTTATGTAGATGATATAATCTATTTCAGCTCATCTCAAGAGATGCTAGAAGAGTTCAAAGTTGCCATGATGGATTAGTTTGAGATGATTGACCTTGGATTACTTTAGTACTTTCTCGGTTTAGAAGTGAAGCAAGGAGAAGATGAAATCTTTCTCTGTCAAAGAAAATATGCAGAGGATTTGCTTAAGAAGTTACATATGGAGAAATGTGAAGCAATGAGAACTCCTATGAACACAAATGAGAAGATTCTACGTGATGATGGTACTAAGAAGGTAGATGAGAAACTTTTCAGAAGCTTAGTTGGTGGCTTGAATTACCTTACACACACGGGGCCTGATATAGCTCATAGTGTAAGTGTAGTTTCAAGAGATATGCATTCTCCAACTAAGCAACATTTAGGTGCAGCAAGGAGGGTTCTTAAGTATGTTGCATGTTCAATCAAACTTGGAATACTCTATGAGAGTGTGGATAACTTCAAGTTAGTTGGCTATAGTGACAGCGACTGGGTAGGGTGCTTAGATGACAGAAAGAGTACATCTGGTTTAGTATTCAATCTTGGCTTGGGAGCCATCACTTGAAGCTCCAAGAAGCAAGACATAGTTGCTTTATCATCATTTGAAGCAGAATATGTAGTTGCTGGTGCAGCAGCAAGACAAGCAATCTGGTTGAGGAAATTGCTTAAGGATTTGTGCTGTGAACAAGAAGGCGCAATCGAATTGTGGTGTGATAACAAGTCTGCTATAGCCATGACAAAGACTCCAGCATTCCACGCTAGAACCAAGCACATTGAAGTTCGGCATCACTTCATAAGGAAGCTTGTAGAAGAAGAGAAGTTAGAGTTGAAGTTCTATGGCACGAATGAACAGAATGTTGATCTATTTACAAAGGCTTTAGCACATGTGAAACATCAATTCTTTCTGGAGAAAATAGGCATGCATGAGCTTGAATTAAGAGGAGGTGTTGAAATATAATTCAAGGCTCTAAATGTCCACTTATTAAGCTAGGAATAAGTCAACATTTGTTAGCTAAATTGTAGGAAGATTTGGTCAAGTCTGTTGCTAGTTTTTAGCTAGTTTTAAGGTGAACATTTGCTTCTGTTTGAGTCAGTTTTATGCCACTTTCTTAGGTGATGTTAGTCGTGGAAAGTGGAGTTTGTTTATCAAGTATGTTGAGTCTATTTAAGCAGTGTTATGTACTAAAGTTTAATGTAGAGAAGAACATTTATTTCTTCATTGATTTGTCTCTCAGAATTGTTATTTCTTCCTCTAAATCTAACAATAAGGGTGTGATACTGAAACAAGGTAATTAATTTGGATTGGAGACTCACATATATTTCTTATTGGAGACAAATAAGATGGTAAATGTGTTAGCCTTCGAATGTTTAGTCAATAGGCCTAAACATGTACCAATTTTTAATGCATATTCTACATGGCTTTTGAACCTTTTTTTTTTATTTTATCAGAGCGTTAACATGTTTGTTGAACGAGACATAGTTTATATTTCCTATATTTGCTATATTTTAAAATGTTTAGGTTTTTAGAAATTATAATATTTGATTAAGGATATTAAATAATTCTCTCATGAAACATTATAATTGATTGTATATAGAAAACAAATCAAAATATTATAAAACATAATATATTATTTAATTAGTGGATAATAATTTAAGATATATGAGTTTCGTTTCCGTTCTAATTTGACAGTCCAAACATTATTTTCAATTTATATGCTTAATCTATTACCGTTATAGGTTTATTTTTTTAAAGTATTTTTTTATAAATATAGATTTATACGATTTCCGTGCATATAAAATTATGAATAATCAACAATGGTATTGTATTTTTCATTTACTTTCTAAACATAAGTAATGTTTATTACATTATTTTGTTTTGAATCAAGAAAAATTAAGGCCCTTAAAAACATGAATAGTATTGTATCTTTCATTTGCTTTTTTTTTCTTTCCAAATTTTTATATATTTTTTCTAATTTAATATTGGTAGAAATTATTATGAAAATTTGAGCATTTATTAAACATAGAGGGACAACTTTTATAGTTGTTAAGATTTTTTTGATTTGTAACTTTAGCTGTGTGCATAATAACGCTCTGTATAAAAGTTCCCCTAGAATTAATTTTGATGCTCATATAATAAGTCTTGATGCCCATACACAAATAAGAAATCATTTATAGTTATTTCAATACACATACAATTTGTCGTAATATATGCAATTAGTTTTAATGCACATACATATGTCTATGCCTAATATTTTGTATGCAGCTGCTTTAAGTTGTTTAAGCATATACGGTCTATTTTGATCTATATATAAGACACACTTTTGAATTATTTTGATACACATACGATTTGTATTGATCCACATATAGTTAGTTTTTGTGCACATGCATATATGTATGCACATGACTTGTATGCACATATATTTAGTAACTTATCAACATACAATTGGTTTGGATGTACATACATAAATTAAATAAATTTTTTATTTATTTGATGCACATATAATTATTTTTAATGTACATACAATTACTTTTGATGTACGTTCATATATCTATGCACATTATTTTATGTGTGGAAACAATTAATTTTGATACACATCCATGATAAGGTTTATGCACATCCTACACACATTTTTTTCAAAAATATGAGTATACTTCACGACCATTTTTTTCTTTTTTAAATCAGATGATTTGCTCGTGGACTTATTCTCACTTCTCATATAACTATCCACTGCCACGAGAATCAATCCTATATATTTTTTATTAAAATATATAATATTAACATTTAACTACATAAATTACTATTATATAATGGGTGGCAGCAAACAAAGAATAAGCAGCAACCCATAGGGAACAAGGCTGGGGAAGTCACCTTAATAGGTCTTAGTAGCTCGTAGGATTCAAGATTTCCAATCATAAAACCACCCCCTCCAATTACATCCACTTCTCATATAAATGTCCATTAGCACGAGAATCAATCCTACATATTTTTTATTAAAATATATAATAGGGAAATTCCGAGAAGTATCCCTGAGTTTTGTGTTTTTCCGAGTGGTACCAAAAAAAAGTTATTCCGCGTTGTACCGTCGAGTTTTAATCCCATTCTGCCCCATACACTTTTATACAATATCCATCCAATTTTTACAATTTCCGTCAGAATTTTAAAAAAATGAATAAAAAAAAAGAAATGCTATTGTAGCAAAATGATATTCACAAGATTAAGTCAAAAGTAAAAAAAGGACAATATCCCATTTTATCAGACGAGTGAAGTGAAAACCGATATAGATCCACAATATAACCGCTCAATTTCTTTCTGAAATCAACATCTGAACAAGCAAACAATACACAACAAACACGCCTAAACAACTTCCGAAATCGAAGATCCACTTCTCAACATCAGTACCTCCCAAATACGGGGTAATATTTACATACATATTTATCCATTAAGATCTATTACCGCCACATCGACACTTTTATCCAACTTAACCATAGCTTAATCATAGCAATCAGATGAGCGACGAGCAAAGTCTTGGGCGGCGGGCTGAAGGCCGGCGGTCAGGCGGACGGAGGAATCGTAATTCCTGAGCGAAGTTCTGAAGGCCGGCGGTCGGGGTCCATGTGGAACGAATCAACAGGTTTTTTAATGTCAGATTTAAGCTTTTTTTGCAATTGAGGGTTTAAGATCGATTTTAGGGTAATTGAGAGTGTGATTTAGTTGATTTCTCTCCCATTACATGTTTTTGTGCTCAAATTGGTGGGCTATCTGATTTTGATTTGAAATTAGGGTTTGAACTTTGTAACTAGGGTTTTTTGATTGAGGTTCAAATCTGGGTTCAAATTAGGGTTTGAACTTAATTGCGTATTTCATTATAGTGTAATCTAATTAAATCCATATATTGAACAATATAGCTCTGGTACGGTGCAGCACTCTCAGTTCTCTCTTTGTCAAATATGGAGAAGGAAAAAGATCGATATAGCTCTGGTGTTTTGTTTGAGTTTTAATTGCCTTCTTTTTCTTTTTTTATTTATGTTTTATTTGTATTTTTTTTTTTAAAGCAATCTAACGAAAAATTAGATGGATATTGTATAAAAGGGTACGAGGCACAAAACTCAGGTGTACCACTCGGAATTTCCCTATATAATATTAACATTTAACTATATAAATTACTATTATATAATAGGTGTAGATCATATAAAGAGGCTTTTTACAATAATTAGGGAGGAGCTTTCTCAACCTTTGGATCAAAATAAATAATGGGTAGGATTTTTTAGATTTTTAATTTAAAAAAGTAAAAATATTATCTAATTAATTTATCTCTCTTTTAATATCCTCACGCCTATATTAGCGTTAATGAAAAACTCTCTCTCCTCTAATAAATATTAAAAATTAAGCATTATAAATGAACAAATAATGTATTGATCATGAACAATTATTATAATATAGATAAGCATATAAATTATGCAACCGATATAGTATTTACGCCTCCATGTAATTAAACAACTACTTATCCGCAACGAATAACTACCTCCTCACAACCATTAATAAACAGCAATGAACAACTAAATATTTAATATAATACTCCCTCCGTTTCACAATAGTTGTTCATATACACTTTTTTTCTTGTTTCACAATAGTTGTTCATATAATTTTTTTTTCCACTTATACCCCTAATAATTACACCATATTAATTATATACACTTTTCCCAATGCAACTTTTAGAGTATAAAGTAGCTTTTAATAGGGGTAAATTTGGAAGAATTTTCCCCCCTTAATATATGTGCAAATTTGTCTAAGAACAACTATTGTGAAACGGAGGGAGTAATTTTTTTGTCACGAATGAAATAGTCCCAGATGACACAGACAATTGTTCATCTGAACAAAGGTCTAATTAACCCAAATGAACAAAACCATTGTTCATCTGAACAAAGGTCTAATTAACCCAAAAATATAAACTATAACCTCTAAAACCATAAACCACTAGACTTGAACAAAGTCGGACTAACCCGTACCGCCCGCACGGAAAAATGGGCGGACTTGGACAAGTTTCTAACCCGAAAGGGTAAATAAGCCCGACCCGCCTGAATTCATGGGCGAGACACAGACACTATTTTTGACTGAATATCCCGGATAACCCGCCCGAATACCCGAATATATTAAATATTTAAAATAAATATTTATATTTATAAATAAAGATATGTTTGCAAAGAATGTCTTGGGGTCATTGATTGTAAAATTAGTACAAAAGAGAGTTAGTTATTATAGTTCCTTCACCTTGTCACCTAAAAAACTAGCATAAATACGATCTTAATTTCAAGTAATGTTAAACAGTGTAATTAAAATACTAAGATTTTCTAGTTTTTTAATGGAAATGAAAAAATAGTTATTTATGAATTTATGCCCGGGTCTCGACGGGCTACCTGGGTCCGGATGTCCGAGCAGACTTGGACATCCTTGCCGACCCGAATCACCCGCTTGACCCGAACCCGCTTGAACAAATGGGCATAATTTTTGTTCAAAGGCCGACCCGGATCCGGACCGAACCCGAGTTTGTACAAACAACAGTGGGAAAAACTGTCCATAGCATGGAAAAATTAGCCACAAATAAAGATGTGGTTATCCGCAAGGGTATCTACCTCAAATTTAGCCAAAAATTAAATCTCCGTGGCCAGGTTGTCAAGCAAATACCATTAATTCTAACTTAGCTATTTGAAAAAATCTATACAATTAATAATGAAATTAGCCACAAGTTATTCCTTTTGTTCCTAAAAAAAATCCCCATTTTAAAAATAATGCATTGTTCGCATACGGTTTGAATCTAGTAAGTTTTTTGTCAAGAGGTTTTAAGGTTTCATATTTTAAGTGTATATTTGTGTGGTATGTTTAGGTTTTTTGAGAATAAAAACATTGATGTAAATTTTAATTTAGTTGTTTAGAAAAATCTACAGAAATAGCCATGATATAAGCCACGTGTTCTTCATTCCATTCCTAAAAAAAGTATCCCTCTTAGACATAGCACATTGGTCACATACCCTTTGAATTTGGTAAGTTGCTTTGTCAAGCAATTTTAGAGTTTCCTCTTTTAAGTGTGTTATGTTAAGGTCTTTTGAGAATAAGAAAATTTAATGTAGATTCTAACTTTTTTTTGTTTGGAAAAATCTATAGAAAAATTTAAGAAATTAACCACGAGTTCTTCATTTTCTTCCTAACAAATAATCTCCCTTTTAGATGTAGCACATCACATGCATTTAAATTGAACATGGTAAGTGAATTTGTTCTTGTAATGAATAATTATATATTTTTTTGATTAATTATTGTTAAGTTTAATTTCACTGGTCGATATATATATATATATATGTAAGTGTGCCATAACATTGAGAATTTTGAGTCGATGTATGGTCGATGGCTTCCTAATGGTGGTGGCTTCAATAGAGAATTTCTTGATGGTGTTGAGAGATTTATTAAATTTTCAAAATCTCAAGTGCATTTCATGGATGGGAGAAGATTAAATGTCCTTGTTCAAAATGTAAGAATGGAAGGTTTCAGTATATAGAGAGTGTTCACGTTCATCTATACTATGAAGGTTTCGTTGATAGTTATTATTGGTGGATTGCATACGGAGAGTCACCAATTGCAAATGCGCTTCCCTTAGAAGAATTATCTTCCAACTCAAATCATAATGATAAGAATATCTTTGGGATTGAGATGCATTTGTTAGATAATTAGAATCCTAATCAAACAATGGTTTGGGATTGAGATGCATTTGTTAGATAAATAGAATCCTAATCAAACAATGGTGTTTTATACAACTCATCCAAGTTATATGCCACCCTCTTGGTTTAGCCCTAACACAAAAGCCTTTAGATGAACCCTAAACCCTAAAGCCTATAAGAGAAAACACTTTAGGACACATGTAGGTCTTATGTCGATTGTGAATGACTTCCCAACATATGAGATGTTATTTGGGTGAAGTATTGTTGGTATTTATTCTTGTCCTCATTGCATGGAGTTCACAAAGCCTTTTGGTTATAACATGGACAAAAGAATTTATGGTTTGATTGCCATATGGGCTTATTGGAATTAGATCACTCATTCAAAACCAAAAAGAGAAACTTCTACAAAGGACGAATTGAGGATGAACCTCCTAGTTCGTATGTGTTTAGTCAAGAAATGTAAGAATGTGTTCAAGGTTTGCCAACTACCATGAAGTCTCCACGTGAATAATATCCAAATGGTTATGGTGAAACTCTTAAGTTTAAGAAGAAAAGTATGTTTTGGATGCTTCCTTATTAGAAGTGTAATTTGCTCCATCACAACCTTGATGTCATGCATATTGAGAAAAAAAATGTTTGAGAGCTTGATCAACACCATAATGGATGTTAAGGTGAAGAAAAAGGATAACTTGAGCTCAAGGAAGGACATATGCTTATATCATCGTCTCTCAGAGCTTCAAGAGGAGGAGGATTACAAGGGTCCAAAACCAAAAACAGTGTATGCATTAGATAGAGAAAAAAGGGGTAGACTAATCGGAATTGATTAAAGCACTTGAGATTTCTAGATAGTTATGTATCTAATATTCGTTGGTGTGTGCAATTCCAAGAGGGTAGACTACTCGAAATGAAGAAGCATGATTTTCATTGTAAATATGCCTTGAGAGTGGAACTCTCGTTACGTAGAGCCTATCGTTATCTGTTTGGGCTTACAATCCATAATCTAATTTAGTGTTTCTACAGTCTCATATACACTCTTAAAAAGCCTCATAATTGTATTCTGAAAATCTGGTCTCCATAATAAAACATGTTTCTCTACTCGGTAGACATACCTAACACATTGAATTGAACTATGTTAAATCTTTGTGTTCTTTATTGTTTTTCTAGTTATTTTTCACATCATAAAGACTTTAAAGTTATCCTTGGAGACACAATAAATGTGTAAGCTTTATGTTAAATGGGCCTAATTTTTACTTCTGGAAAGAAGAGTGCTAAATGGGCCTAAATTTAAAAGAGGGTTTGGGTGCTAAAATAGGGTTTGTATTAATATTTTACAATTTGTCTAAAAAATGCTAAAGTATTTGTATTAATGTTTTACAATTTGTCTAAAAAAACTCTTTAAAGTAATTAATTTTTTAACCTTTGGTATTACACATGGACTTAAACCAACTAAACTAAATAAATAGAACCAACTGCTCAAATTTCCAACTCTTTGAAACTAAAATAAATATATCAAATTAACTCTTCAAATTCTCAACGCTCCAAAATTAAAACATACATTATATTCTTTCTTAACTCTTCAAATTCTCAACGCTCCAAAATTAAAACATACATTACATTATGTCTTTTCATTTTATTTATATTTATAAAAATAAATTTTAATTACCCAACTTTTGGAATCCTTCTCATGTCACTATATATACTCAAGTCTTAATAGTCACATCCACGAGCTTCTATTCTCTTTCTTCCACCCCAAACAAAATGATTAAAAGAGGATTTAACATTTTAATAAGTAAGGCTTTCTCTTACATAATATATTCATTTTCAAGCCTCCTATGTTTTTTTTTGTCTTTTTTAAGACAAAAATTCTCTCATTTTTCTATTCTTTTTTTTTACCAATTCATTTTTCAATTTTTTTCTACCTAATTTGCAATATACAAGACTCTATTCATCTATGCAAGTCTTGCACCTTAAAACATGTCAATAATACATAAACAAATCTTATAATATTTTCAATTAACAAATTTTAAATATAAATTTTCAACCCGTGCAACGCACGGGGTTATCAACCTAGTTTGTTCTAACAATCATGTTTTCATGCAATAAATTTTACAAATTCTTTCAAGGAACTTCTTCTTGTGGGTGTGTGGGGGCCACTAACAGAGTTGAGCTTGTTTTTCCAATTGATATGTTCAATGAAAAAGTTATTTAAAAATATGCATTCAAGTCTTTATATTAACATTTTACACAATTACACACGTTATCGTATTCATTATGGAGTATTTTATGAATATTAGTATCTCAACACAAAAACTATTTTAAAATATTCAATTCAAGTGGAAATAATATTTTAATGATTTTAATTTCTAAATTTGGGGCAAGAGCTCAACAAAAAAAATATTTAACTTAATATCACAATGTTGAATAATTTTTAGTAAAATCATTCTGTCATATTATGGGACTTTAATTAGTGACATAAAAAAGAGAGAAATAAAATGCTTCGGAGGGAAATAAAATCATTATTGGTGGCATGTATAATGATTAAGCAGGGAAATAAAATCGAAGAGGGAAATGAATATTTTTTCCTAGTCCATATTCAAGTACCGTAGTAATAGCCACTATTTTAAAAAGAAATATTTAATTATTTCTTTAAAATAGCAAAGCTACTCTTTATTAAGAAATTTATAGTTTTAAACTTGAGTAAAATCAAACATGATGACAAATAAAAAATTATTTTTATTAAGTATATAAAATTCTATTTTTCAGTTAGCCTAGATTTTAAATAAACAAAAAATGGAGAAAGGAGGAAAAGTGAAAAAACGCTAGAGGTGGGAGTCAAACCCCTAACCCCATGCATCTCCACACTTAAACACTCGTTACATACTACTATGTCATTATGTACTTGATGTCATCAAACAAACCATTTTTAATTTATTCTATTTCTTCTCCCTAAGGAAGGTTCCAAAATCTCATCAAATGAGGTCATCTTCTACCTCTTGATGTGATGGGCTAGATGTCTTCTCACCTCCATCCTCATCAATAGAGGTGGGTTCGGTTCCACGGAACCGGAGAACCGAACCGAATGAATTGGTATACCACTGGTCCCGGTCCCGGTTGCTCCTTCGGAAGAACCGGAGAACCGACGGTTCCTCCGGTTCAGAACCGGCGATTCCTCCGGTTAAGAACCGGCGGTTCCTCCGGTTCGGAACCGCAGGTTCTCATATAGAGCCATGTGGAACTGCGATCGCTGGTGGAAAACCACAATTGTAGTTCGCTAAAACGCGACCCTAGGTTATAGAAACCGCGATCGCGATTGAGCTAACAGAATGTCTAAAGTCATTCTGTATGAGCAAACCGCGATCGCAGTAACTAGCCGTTACGGTCGCGATCGTGGTTTGTGACACCCGCGATCGCGCCCAATATTCCAACGGCTATATTCACTATTCTAATGGCTATATTCCAACATTCACATGAATTCCAACGACTATTTTCCTTCCATTTACCCATATAAATACCATATTTCACCTTCAATTTCATTCACACCAATCTCATACTTGATGAAACCTGAAATAAAACGTCGTTAGAAGACAAGAAACGAGATTGTATTATTCGATTGTGCAAACACTTGCTCTTTATTTATTGTTTTCTTACAGTGAGGTTACAAGCAAGCGAGGTTTACAAGCAAGCGAGGTTTACAAGCAAACGAGGTTACAAGCAAACGAGTTTTACAAGCAAAACGAGATTTACACCCTTAGACCTCCTAAGAGTATTTGAGATCTCGATCTAACAAGGTTCGAGATCTCCTAATCACTATGAGATTCTACTATCCACAGGCCGCTTGACGGACTCCGGTAGCGAGGTTGAGCTTCGAGTTTGAGTGTGATGGTGATGGCTTGCGAGATGATGCAGCGAGGTCTTTGGTGTGAGTGAAAGCTCTCTGTGGGACTTAAAGTCTTTTTGTGGACTTCACTTGTCTATAGCGAGGTCTTTTGACGATGTTTCAACACGTCGATCTTCAACGAGCAAGATAGTTCTTGAGTTCAAGATGTTTTTCTACCCTTGTTCCCTACGAGGTTCTTCTCTATTTATAGTGTTTCGAAAGGATGACTTTTGGTGTTTGTTCGATGTGGGACGCCCGAGATCAAGCCTTTTGATTGGTCGAGCGTTAGGCGGTCGACCATTGGCCGGAGGAGAGGCGGGCGCTGAGTGGCTGAGATTGGGCGGGGGTGTCGGCCGTTGAGCAACGAGGCTTAGACCTCGTCACAAAGGTTTAAACCTCATCCTTGAGGTCTCGGAAGACCTCGTGCGGACAGGGATTTTGTTTAAATAAAAGGCGGGTAGGGTTGTGGGCCCTAGAATCCGGCCACCTCGGGAATCCCGTCGGACCCGTTTATTCCTTGTATCCCGGGCCCACTTCTTACTTTACTATTTTGAGCTCCATCACAACCCCATGGCCTGGGGACCTCGTCCCGAGGACCGCAGGTCATAAAGTACGAGGGGTAGTTGGTTCATCAAACCCGGGGTGCGGGGTTTGTACTTCTTAGGATTTGCGAGGTGCGAGGTCTAGAGGTTGGGTGGACATATTGTGAGGAACTCTCTTGCGAGGCCTGGCACTTAGGCCCTTCTTCTGTTTGTGCGTGCGATGCTTTCTGGGCCTGCTCCCCCGTATTTTTGTTTAATGGGCCGTCAAAGCAGACCAGGCCAAATAAGCTTTTCGGGGGTGGGGAGAGGCCCAAGTC
This sequence comes from Fallopia convolvulus, assembly GCA_964016875.1. NCBI lineage: Eukaryota > Viridiplantae > Streptophyta > Magnoliopsida > Caryophyllales > Polygonaceae > Fallopia > Fallopia convolvulus. Next base: position 54,140,213 of record OZ024723.1, read on the forward strand.
CGCCCTTTATAAGAAGCGTAACTCCCACGCCTCATCTCCATCTTCTTCCTCTACCGTTCCCTCTCTTTCTTTCTCTCTTGTCCTTTCAGTTCCCGGTGAGCAGTTTTCAAACGGTTCTTCAACGATCTTCCGACACTGCCCAGGAGCGCCACCGCGCCAACCGCATCATTTTTAAACAAGTAAGCGCTCGACTCCCTTTTTCACATTTTCGATGTTCCTCCCCCGTGTTTTCGCCGCCCCTTGCCCTGTCGGGAGATGGGCGTTTCCCGGTGCTTCGCGGCGGCGAGACGGAGAGGATGAGGGCGGCGCTCGCGCTTGGGCGATGCCCTCGATTCTCTTTTTCTCGCGTTTTTTCTTTCTTTGTTCTGTGCCCTAGCGGGCGACGATTGCTTTTCGGCGTTTTGCGCCTGTGTCACGGTGGCGAAACGGTGGGGCGAGGGTGGCGGCCGCCACGCTCTCGAACCCTTCGCTTGCCAACTGACAGTTGAGTTTCTGCGACCCCTTTGCTTTTTTGAAATTCGAATTCCTTGGAAAACCAAACGTCATGATGTCCGACTGACGAGACGTTTGGTTATCCACCGATGGCTTCCCTTCTGCCTTCTCTTTCCTCCTTTTGGCGCTTCACATTCTTCCCCCAGCCGTCCTATCTGTCAAAGTATCCCTAGGGTGTCATGTGGCTTCTTCCTGTCATTACCTCGCGTATTCTTTTTGTGGCCTTGCTCGACGTCTCAATGCTTTTTTCTTTTCCAGGTGTTCGTCTCTCGTGGCCTGGACTTCTCTTTCATGCCTGGCTTCACGTTTAAAGTTCAAGAGAGGTTCTATGAGGAGGCCCCTAAGGCCGAGGAGAGTGTCGAGACCAGTGTTTCCCAAAACCCGAAGTCTCCCCCGCTAATTTTCAGTGATCCCTCATCTAGCGACTTCGTTGTCTCGGTCAGCTCGCTCTTCCCTCGACTGCGCGTATATTCCGGAGTCGAGATGACTCGTCTTCAATTTCCGATGAGGAGGTGGTTGGTCCCCATGCGAGGTCGTCGGATTTCAATGATCAAGCGAGCTTCTTTGAGAACTACATTACCGACTCCGTGTCGAGCATCCCACTAGTCCTCGTGGAGAGGATACCCATGCATCCAAACCCTTCGAAAGGGATTTTTCTTCCCGAGGGGGTGCCTACGGTTCTGAAGCGGGGAGACCTCATGGATATTGCCAGGGACTTCGCCTGGCCCGAGGGGGTTGAGCTAGCGCTCCCCGAGGAGGGAGGCTGCTCTTTGGCCAATTACGAGAGGTGCGTCGTCATGCACCTCGTCAGCCTCCAGGCCGGCTTCTAGTTGCCGCTGGCCCAGCATCTGGTCAACTTTCTATGGGCTATGCACGTTTGCCCAGCACAACTGTTCCCGAATGCGTGGCGGCTCCTTTGTGCCTACACCATTCGAAGCTACGAGCTCGGCGTTGGACCTGATTTGGACACCATGTCGAGCTTGTTTTTGACGAGGAGGGAACACGAGTCTTATCTAGTCAAACTCAGCCTGTCTGGTCTCAAAATTACCACGGCCCCCTCGAACGTCGGGCCATGGAAGAAGAAATGGTTATTGGTCCGGGACCCTACCGGGAGGTACCTCAACTTCCCCACGGCTCCGGACAACTTCGTTCGGCCCAAAGGTACACAAAAGGCTGATGAGCTCAAGAAGCGGTATACCCCGGAGCATCAGGAGCCGTTCCAAGAGTACCTCGCATAGGACCGGCTTGAGCGGGCCGGCCTAAGCCTTACACTTCCACCTCGCGAGGGCGGCGGGGGTACTTATTTTCCCTTTTCACTCCTGGTTTTGTTATATATTATTATTGTTGTTTTTTTTGTTTTGGGCCATGCACACGGGGGAATACCTCGCTTATTTAATGATGACCGCGAGCTTCGCTCGGGTCATGCTACCTCGGTTGCTTGCGATATTTTTCTTTTTGCTTTTTCTGACTTGTTTTTTCTTACATTCTTGACAATGGACCTTTTCAACGCTCTCACCTCGAGGGCGCAGGGGAAGAAACATGCGGCCTCCACCTCCCAGGCCCCGCGAGCCTTGAAGGGGATCGTGATAAAGGAACCGACCCCTTCAGCGAGGCCGCCCACCTCGCAACCGAAGTCGACAGCCCCCGCGAAGTCTTTGGGGGTGAAGATTACAGAAGGGGGGGGGGCGACCAAGGGAGATGCAACCAGAGTATCCTCCCAAGTTCCCCGAGGGTCCAGCGACGGGGCCGGGTCCAAGAGGAAGGGTGGGGAGTCCCCTCGCGGGAAAAAAAAGAAGAAACACAAGGTGGACGGCGAACGCGGTTCCTCGGGGAAGGAGATCGTCGCCAGTCGCGAACCTACGAGTCGGTTCTCTCCCCCACCGGTCCCCCCACCGAGAAGTTCCACTGCCCCAGACCATCCAAAGGGGCACTTAGGAACTGGAGGAAGGACGACTGGAAGGAGGAGATTGCATGGGCGAATAATCTCTCCGAAGCCGCCCTTAATGATGAGGCCCAGCGCTACTCGGCGATGGTATGTCTTGTTTTGTCTTTGTAGACTTCGCTTGCTAGCCTCGTGTTTTTTCTTTTCTGATGCACCCCTTGAATTTCTCTTTCTTTCAGCATCACTTTTTTGAGAACTACAACTGCAGCCGTATCAACCTCCTCCAGAAGAACCTGAAGACCTTGGAGGCGAGGCTCGCGAGGCCAAGTGTGCGAAGAAGGAGAAAGACCTTACGGAGGCCACGAGGCGGACCCGAGCCGTCGAGGTTGCGGCGGCGGACGAGGGGAAGGAACTGGGGAAGAGCCCGAGGGAGAATGTGAATTCTTCCTTAATGAGGACGGGACTGTGGCCACCGAGGGTGCCGAGGCGCCCACCGCAGAGGACATCAGCCAGGGAGGTTCGTGCCAACCCCCAAGCCTGACGTGATCTCCACCTCCACCTCCCAGGCCCCCACGGAACCTGCCGCCGAGATCTCGAAGGAATGAGGGACGCCCTCCTGATTAGCTTGTGTTTGTTTTCATATTTTCCGTATTTTGGTGGCCCCGTCGAGGTCTGTAATTAAGATACTTCGGCCCTTGTGGCCTTATTTTATGCAACTTTACTTGTTTTATGGTTGTGTTGATCTTTCTTTAGTTTACTGTATATATATCCCGATCCAACCCCATGGACCGAGTGTCACAATGTTTGTGGCACCCTCGGGCCACATCGGGCAATTGTTTTATGCCGCGAGCCCGAGCCTCGCTCGGATCGCGCATGATTGTTTTCGTGCCAAGATACCGAGTCTCGCTCGGATCTTGGATGATTTTTTTTATGCCGAGATCCCGAGCCTCGCTCGGATCTCGCATGATTGTTTTTATGCCGAGATCACGAGCCTCGCTCGGATCTCGCATGATTGTTTTTATGCCGAGGTCCCGAGCCTCGCTCGGATCTCGCATGATTGTTTTCAGTTGTTTCCAGCCCCAAGCGGGAAGCGAGGGGTGGACTTCGCAACTTAAAACCGAGAATCTCAAACCCCAAGCGGCAAGCAAAGGGTGGGCTTCGCAATTTAAAACCGAGAATCTCCAACCCCAAGCGGGAAGCGAGGGGTGGACTTCGCAATTTAAAACCGAGAATCTCCAACCCCAAGCGGGAAGCGAGGGGTGGACTTCGCAACTTAAAACCGAGAATCTCCAACCCCAAGCGGGAAGCGAGGGGTGGACTTCGTAATTTAAAACCGAGAATCTCCTACCCCAAGCGGGAAGCGAGGGGTGGACTTCGCAACCTAAACCGAGAATCTCCAACCCCAAGCGAGAAGCGAGGAGTGGACTTCGCAACTTAAAACCGAGAATCTCCAACCCCAAGCGGGAAGCGAAGGGTGGACTTCGCAACCTAGAACCGAGAATCTCCAACCCCAGGCGGGAAGCGAGGGGTGGACTTCGCAACCTAAAACCGAGAATCTCCAACCCCAAGCGGGAAGCGAGGGGTGGACTTCGCAACCTAAAACCGAGAATCTCCAACCCCAACCGGGAAGCGAGGGTTGGACTTCGCAACTTAAAACCGAGAACCTCCAACCTCAAGTGGGAAGAGAGGGGTGGGCTTCGCAACTTAAAACCGAGAATCTCCAACCCCAAGCGGGAAGCGAGGGGTGGACTTCGCAACTTAAAACCGAGAATCTCCAACCCCATGCGGGAAGCGAGGGGTGGACTTCGCAACTTGAAACCGAGAATCTCCAACCCCAAGCGGGAAGCGACGGGTGGACTTCGCAACTTAATTTTCATTTTAGAGACAGATTTGAAAATACCAAAACACTTTATTCACAAAATTCGATGGAAATAGAAGAGTTCGGAGAGTTTACACATAATATTTTTTGAGTCGATCGATGCTCCATGTTTTGCTCAGGGTGCGTCCCTCGCTATCTTTGAGCTTGAAGGCTCCGGGCGCGACTTCCTCCCCGAGGAGGCATGGTCCCTCCCAATTGGGGTCCAGCTTGGCACCTTCGGTACGCATCAAGACGAGGCTACCCGTGGCCAAGAACCGGGGTCTAACCTTCTTGTCGTGATAGACCGCCACACGTCGTTTGTATTCTCTAGAGCGCAGGTCGGCCACCTCGCGCAACTCGTCCCTAAATAGCAGTTCGACCTTGAGGTTGGCCTCGTTCTCTTTTTCATCGAAGTCAAAAACTCTCGCCGAAGGGACCAAGGTCTCTATTGGGACTAGCGCTTCCGCCCCGTAAGTTAGAGCGAAAGATGTTTCTCCCGTTGCGCGACGCGCGGTGGTGCGATATGTCCATAGGACGAGTGGGAGAAGCTCCGCCCAACGACCTTGCACCATGCCCAGACGCTTCTTTAGATCGGACAAGATGCGGGCATTGACGTTCTCCACCTGGCCGTTGGACTGGGGGTAGGCCACGGAGGAAACTTGAGGGTTATGCCCAGGTCAGAGCAGAAGGTCCGAGTCTCCTCGCAGTCGAACTGGGGGCCATGGTCGGTCATGATGGTCATGGGAACTCCAAAGCGGCAAACGAGGTTCTTCCACAAGAAGTCGCAGACTTTTGTCCCAGTGATTTTCGCCATTGCTTGTGCTTCGACCCACTTAGTGAAATAATTGACATTGACTAAGATGTACCGCACCTGGCCAACAACCTTGGGGAAGGGGCCGAGGATGTCCATCCCCCACATCGCGAAGGGGCATGGCGCGTGGATGGAGTGAATACTTGAGGTCGGGACGTGCTGGAGGTTACCGTGCTTCTAACACCCGTCACATCTCTGGACGTAGGCCCTCGCGTCCTGCCGGAGAGTGGGCCAGAAGTATCCCAAATGGGTGATTTTATGTGACAGGGCACGCTACCCCGGGTGGCCGCCACAGACCCCCTCATGTGCCTCGTAGAGGATATGCTCCGTAGACTCGGTCGGCACACACAACAAGTTGGGCTCAGCATAGCCTTGGCGATAGAGCCGGCCGCCGATGACGCAATAGCGTGCCGCCTCCATTTTCAACTTCCGAGCCTCCGCGGGGTCCTTTGGGAGGACACCGCTTTCCACATATCACGTGATCGGGATCCTCCAGTCCCCAGTTGTAACGGAGAGAACCTCGCTGTTTACACTCCGCGAGAGTTTTCTTTCCACCATCACGCGATTCCCTACCTCCAAGGGAAGGGTAGAGCCCAACCTCGCGAGAGCATCCGCCTTCGTATTCGAGGTTCGCGGGATGGACTCTACCCAAAGGTTTCTAGGCACGACACCAAGGCCTTAACTTTCTCTCGGTACGCAGGCAGGAACTCCGACCGAGTGTCGTATTGCCCGTTGAGTTGACGCGCAACCAGCTCGGAGTCGGTGTAGACCCTGATTTTGCGGGCTCCACTAAGGAGCGCCATTTCTATCCCGACGATCATGGCCTCATACTCGGCCTCGTTGTTGGTGGCATCGAAGGTGAAGTTAAGGGCGTACTCCATCTCGATTGAGGGGCTGGCGAGGAATACGCCGGCCTCGCCACCGGCATCACATCGTGAACCATCAACGAATACCTTCCACTCCTCCGAGATTGTGTCTGTTTCGGGGAAGGTGACCTCCACCATGAAGTCAGCGAGGGCCTGCCCCTTCATGGCGGTCCTAGGGAGGTAACTGATGTCGAACTCGGAGAGCTCGACTGCCCACTTCGTCATGTGCCCGGAGAGGGCGGGCTGGTAGAGGATTTGCCGAAGTGGGAGGTCAGAGAGGACCTGAATGGGGTGCGCGTAGAAGTAAGGGCGCAGGCGCCTAGCGGCGGTCACGACGGCCAGTGCCATCTTCTCCGCCGGGGAGTACTGCTGCTCCGCAGGCTGGAGCACGCGGCTCGTGAAGTAGACTGGGTGCGTGGCCTTTCTGGTCAGCACCGCGCTGACCGTCTCCGGGCTTACTGCCACATACAGTTGCAGGTCCTCGCCTACCATTGGAGGTGATAACGTAGGGAGCTTTGATAGGAAGGCCTTTAACTCGGAGAAAACGAGCTCTAGCCCTTCATCCCAAACAAACTTGTCGTTCTTTTTTAGGGCAGTGAAAAAGGGCAGAGACTTGTCCGCCAAGAGGGAGCAAAACCTCCCCAAGTAGTTCACGGCGCCGTTGAGCCACTGTACCTCAGTGCGAGATCGCGGCGACCTCATTGAGAGAATCGACTCGACCTTGGCGGGATTTACGTCGATCCCGCGTTCGCTGATCATGAAGCCTAGGAACTTTCCTGACGACACGTCGAAGACGCACTTCTCGGGGTTCAGGCTGAGACGATTGTGCCTGAGGGTGACGAACACCTCGTGGAGGTCGGCCAGATGCTCTTCGGGGCTTTTGCTCCTTCCCAAGTGGTCCTTAAAGACCTGGTCAATGAGACGCTGGAAGGTCGCCCCTGCGTTCTTGAGGCCAAAGGGCATGACCTTGTAGCAGTATGTACCCCGCGGCGTGATGAAGGACGTCTCCTCCTCATCGCGCGGACTCATCGAGATCTGATTGTATCCTAAGTACGCGTCGAGGAAACTCAAGACCCCGTGTCCCGCGGTCGAATCAACCAGTTCGTCGATCGAGGGCAAGGGGTAGCTGTCTTTGGGGCATGCTTTGTTGAGGTCTTTGAAGTCCACGCACATCCGCCACTTGCCGCTGGCCTTTTTGACCAGCACGACGTTGGACAACCATTTCGGGTACTGGACCTCGCGGATAAACCCCGCGGCCAGCAGCTAAGCCACCTCTTCATTTGCGACGTTTGCTCTTTCCTCGTTCATCTTCCTCTGCCGTTGCACCACAGGGCGGGTGGTAATGTCAACATTCAAGGAGTGTTGGGCCACGGTGCGCGGGACACCGCAGAGATCCTAGCGGTCCAGGCGAACGCGTCGCAGAATTTGGACAGCAGGGCCTCCAGCGACGTCGCTGATTTCCCGGAGAGACACTCTCCCAGGTAGATCTTCTCGGACTCATTCGCGAAGGGGGTAATCACCCTTCTTTCTGTCTCGGGGATGGGGACTGGAAGTCCTGGACTTCGAGGTCGGCCTCGCCGGGGGACTCCACCATGAACACCGAGCATTTTTGTTTGGCCGAGGTCGCATAGCAAACGCGACCCTCCTCTTGGTTGCCCTTTTCTTCCCCAACCCCGCCATCGACGGGGAATTTCATTTTTAGGTGGTAGATGGAGACCACCGCCTGGAATTTCATCATGGATACCCTCCTGATGATTGCATTGAACACAGAAGGCAAGTGTACCACTGTGAACTCCACCATCTCGGTCCTCCTCGTGGAGCCGGTGCCCAGCGTCATCCAAAGGTCTATGAGACCTGCCACGTCGACATCGTCTCCCGAGAAGGAGGTGAGCTTCCCAGCGTAGGGCTTCAAGGACGTTTCGGAGATGCCCAATTGCTCGAATGCGCCGTAGTACATGATGTTCACGGAGGATCCCGTGTCCACCAGAACTCGCTTCACCATCTTCGAGCCTACTTGAGCGTGCACCACCAAGGGGTCAGAGTACGACATGTGGAGTCCCTCGGCATCTTTGGAGGTGAAGGCCAAGCCTACGTGGGACCGCGAGGTCTGGGCAATGCTAAATACCGAGGGCTCATGATGGCTTGCCCTCGCGTATGGATATACCCATCGGGTGTTGTTGTCTGCCCAGATCGCGCCTGCTTCGCGGGAGCCTGCTTCTCGACGTTGTTGGCCTGAGCCTGACTCGGGCCTTGCGGTACGGTGTTGGCTCCTGATGCGGGGTTGGCGCGTCCCTTCTCGTTTGGGTTGTAGAAGGGGCCGCCCTTACCCCTATAGCCTCGTTGCTTTCCACCGAAGCAGTTCCAATTGCCACCGCGGTTGTTGTTGCGGTTGGCGTTGTTCCCGTTGTTATTGTTGTTGTTTTTGTTGTTGTTGTTGTTCCTGTTGTTGTTGTTGTTGTTGTTGTTGTTGTTGTTGTTGTTGTTGTTGTTGTTGTTGTTGTTGACAGGTTTTGGGCCTGCATCACATACGCATCCCTCGCGGCCGGCGCGACCGCTTTAGCCTTTCCTTTAGCCTCGACGACGATTTCCTTGTCGGTCTTTGGCTGAGAGCTTTGGTTTGCGGCATCCTCGGCATACACCTGGCACGTGATCCGAGCGCACAGGCTGTCGTACGTCGTTGGGCATTTCAGGAAAATGTAATTCTTGAAAGGCCCTGGACACAGGTTGCCCATGAGGGTATCTCGCACCGATGATTCGTCGATGTGTTCGATCTCTGCCACCGCGGTGGTGAACCTCGTGAAGAAGGTGCCCAACAACTCGCCCTCTCCCTGCTCAATACCACGGAGATCCCGCATGTTCTTCTTGCGCTTCCTCGAGCCGCTGAAGTGTGTGACAAAGGATTCACACAGTTGAGCGAACGAGGCCACAGACCCTATCTTGAGGCTTATGAACCACTTCATCGCGGCCTTGTCCATGGTGGTTGGGAAGATGCGGCAAAATATGGCGTCATTGTAGGAGTTGACATTCATTTGGACAGCAAAGTTCTTCACGTGCTCCTCCGGTTCAGTCGTGCCGTCGTAGAGCCCCATTTGTGGCCAATGTAAACCTTTGGGCATAGGCGCCCCTTGAATCTCATCCACAAAGGGGGAACGACATCCGACCTCAATGGGTTGACGTCGCGACCTCGATTTGAGTGAGTGCATCGGTGTCGTTGGCGTTGATTTGAGGGGATGCATAGCACTCCTCGTCGTTTCGGAAACTCCGTGTCCTGCATTCTCGAACGTCGTGAGCGGGACCGCGAGATTTGCATGGGGTCCTGGGGAGGCCTCTCCGTTGATGAGTCGTTGGTGGAAGTCTCGTGTCCCGGCACATGCCCAGGGACGTAAGCAGGTACGTACTCGGAGTGGGGTTGGCCTGGGGGGGACATGGACGTATGAAGGGGCGAAGCTCTGCTGGTACTTCCCATAGCCCGGGCAGGGATAAGGGTTCGGGGGTGCACCGCCCGGCTCGTACCCTTGGAATGGGTAGGGGTTTTGTGGGGCGGTGTACGTCCAACCTGGGGGGACCACGAACGAACAACCCGGAGGTCCCACGCCCGTCCATTGCGTGGTTTCGGGCATGTTATCGGGGTGTTGGGGAAGAAATTGTTTGGGTAAGCCATTTTGAGGGGATCAAAGCCAAGGTTTGCACAAATCAAGAAACTTCTTAGGATGAAGAAGTTCCCACAGACGGCGCCAGTGATGAAACCCGAAATAAAACGTCGCTAAAAGACAAGAAACGAGATTCTATTATTCGATTGTGCAAACACTTGCTCTTTATTTATTGTTTTCTTACAACGAGGTTACAAGCAAGCGAGGTTTACAAGCAAACGAGGTTTACAAGCAAAACGAGATTTACACCCTTAGACCTCCTAAGAGTATTTGAGATCTCGATCTAACAAGGTTCGAGATCTCCTAATCACTATGAGATTCTACTATCCACAGGCCGCTTGACGGACTCCGGTAGCGAGGTTGAGCTTCGAGTTTGAGATCTCATAGACTCATACTCTTTTTATTTTTATCGAATACTTCATTTCATAATCATTTTCAAGTATGGAAAACCAAGGTCGAGGGTTGAAATCCAAAATTTTCACAAATCACTTCATCAAAGACAATGTATTGGATGAACGAGGCCGATGTGAGATCAAGTGCAATTATTGTTCCACGAGCTAGGTACCAATGGTTACCGGGAGGAGGTTAAGGAACTATGACTCATCATTTAAAGAACAAGCACGACATCCACCTTAACCTTAGGTAATTTGCCAAGCGGGGTTGCATATCGAAGGTAAGAGAACTACGTGGGCTTTGATTCCTCTATGACCCCGAGAGGATACGTAGGCAACTTAATATCAAGTTTAATCCCTTCTTTTCTCAACGCTTCCGGCTTCTCTTCCCAAGCCAGGCGAAATAGGCAAAAATAGTCGTTACAAAAACCGCGATCGCTGTTTGGGCTGCCGGCGATCGCGGTCGACTGACCGCAATCGTGGTCCTCTCAAACCGCGATCGCGGTTTGTGCAACGAAATGGCTATTTTTTTCAAATTTGGTTGAATCGAACCGAATCGAAACCGGAACCAGTTCAAGAAACGGCTCCAGAACCGGCTGGAATTGGGAAAAACCGGAACCGAGGAACAGGGGGTTCTCGGTTTCGGTCTCGGTTTCGAAACCGAACCCACCTCTACTCACCAATGTTGGCTTTTCCTCCCAAGCAAGCCACCTCCCATACAACCAATCCCATTTTCTCCTCTCTTGCAACCAAACTCAAGGTAATCATGGTGAGAGATTCGAACTTCCACTTCCCCCTATAAAAGGGGGTGCTTCGGAAAGAGGAGAGACACAACATACCTTTATCTCCTCCTTTCTCATTCAAATTAAGTTTCAAATTTTAGATTTTAAAGTCCTCCCCAAATCTGAATTTTCCTCCAAATTCCAAATTTTTCTTCCTCTTCTCTTCATCACCGACCACCGGACCGCCACGCGCCACCCCACGCCGCCACCAGCCACTACCGATTGCCACCACCGCTGAAATGTTGCCGCTAGTGCTATTGCTATCCACGTAGGAGACGAAGGAGGAAGCCGAAATCTACTACTTCCGTTTCTGTTACCACTCAGTATAGGTCCCGGCATATTGTTGTCTACTACTTTTTCTAAAGAAAATTATTTTACATAAGAAAAATTATTTATTTGAATAAGTATTATAAAGAGGTCAATAGATGGAATTTGAGAAATAAATTAAATTACATGCTAATTTAAACATTTATAATTTTTATAAAATTATAAATGACCTCACCATAGGATAACAATAAAAAAAATTGCTTTTTTAGCATTGTAAGCTAAATTATTAAAATAGTAATTAAATAATTCTTTATTTATATAAAGGGAGATATATAAATTATATATCAGAAATGAAATAAAAATTATAACACAATGAACATAGGATTTTCGATGAGATAATTAAGAATCAAAAGGATTTTCGGACTTTGCAGCTGGGCACGTCCGAAACTTGTTCTCCAGCCCATTTCACTCTAATACTCGATAGCTTGAGTTATTGCTAAGGGTTTCAGGTGACAAGTACCACATTACCATATACGTGAGGTGAAACATTTACAATATTCAGGAGACGTATCAAGAACACAAAAAAGGATGATTAAACCTTCTTGAAGAAACCGTGTTGATAAGATCTCTGAGGCTGAGTTTACTCTCCTTGAGCTTGCTTTTACCTCCAACTCCTCTGTTTCCTTCATTTTCAAAGCAAAACCCCGAAAACCCAGTTTTACCCAACACCAATCCTTCTTCTAACCTCTTTGAAACCGCGACGATCTCATAAGGATCCCAAAGGGACTGATTGAAATCCCAATACGAACCATTCTTATTGTCTCTTTCCTTTATGATCTTCTTCTTTTGCTTCTTTTTTTCAATTGCTTCAATTTTGAACCGAGAAGGCCGGTCATGGAAGTTTCTCCTTCGAGCGTCGAACTCGTCTGGGGAAGGGTTGGAATTGTGGTGACGGTTGAACCAAGCCTGTGCTACTGCCTTGAGGATTTCAAGCTCTACTTTGTTGTGGTGGGTACGAAGTTGGAAATCATGGTTTTTTTTCATTGTTTTTTTCGGCTGCTAATCAGAAAATGGAATGACATAGAGGCAAGGCATTGTTATCTTTGATGTTAAGCTAATGAGAGCCTCACAATTTTTTCTGATTTATGACTGTTCATGGATAAATATTCATTACCCAAATTCTTTTTTTTTTTTGTTCAAAATCATTACCCAACTTCTTAATACCCTTAACACCACAAATAATTAGTGACCCACGGACTCCTCCTACCTCTTCTTTTTTCCACCTCTAATAACACAAAAACAAAAAGAACTAGCTGAATACTCTGAGCATATAAATTATAGAGACTAGAGAGGATAGACATATTAATCCTGCCCATAGTCCAACTTACTAATTAATGGATTTTTACAAACAGAATTTATAATAAAATTTTAAAATATAACTGTTGATTCATAAAATTTCACCATAATAAACGAGATCTTTAATGGTATACTACACTCGTTTGCTTTATGATTAAAGCCTATTCTTACTCACAAAGTTTAACTAAAATTCTCTTCTCTCTCAAACAAAAGAACACATGCAATACTCTCCAAAAATACAATGTAAGCTCATGACTCTTTTTCTATCAACCTTTTGCTTAAATAGACAAAGCCTCTAATTTTTAGAATATATTAGTTAAGAAAAATCGATAATCGGTTTTTATATGGGCATATGTTAAGAGTTAAGAATACCAATTTGGGAAACTAAAACCCTAATAGGAAACTAATAAATCCTATTGAAAAAATAATTAAATTTGAATAAATACAATTTTAAAATATATTACCATTTTTAGGCTCTTAACCTATACCCCAAGAGCATATGTTAGAAAAATCGATAATATAAAAGCAAATTCACGTACAATATTTCCGAAGCTAAATCTTCTAGCAGAGAAATGGAATATTATTATGGAGGCAGATTACAGAGTACAGATTATTAGGTATTTTGAGAGGTTATATAGAGACTCAAGAAACCTTATTACAGCTTATGGGCCGTAGGCACAAACATATCACGAGAGACCCAATAACAAATAATATCGTATACGTTTTACCGTTTGTCGTCCCCTGGACCCCTGACTCGAGACCACTGTCGAGGGGCGCTGTCCCTCGAACTCCCTGCCGGGGGCGCCCATGGTGTTGTTAGGAACTCTGCCCCGGAACCCTAGCGAATTCGATCAACGAGAGACTCAAGCCATATTAACATTTACCCCCTAGTTGACAATCATCCAGGCAATTAAAAACAACGTATATACTCTTGGGAGAGGAGTGAGAAAATTCAATGTGCCCACGCCCCCCGCTCAACGTAGTGGCCTCTTGTGCCAAAAATCGACCGCCGTACATTATTCAATCTTGGAGTATTCAATTATTGGCCGCTCGCTGTTTGAACTTTGAACTTTGAACTTTCAATGATCAATCATAAGTACATAAAATCGACCGCCGTACATTATATGCAGATTGACCAAGATCCCAAAAAAAAAGGATTTTTTTTAATTATATCGATGGTGTAGAAGTAATCGAACACCCATCACCTTGAGATAGAAAGTCAAAACCACGTAACGTCAAATCTATACGCTTCTTCCATTTTGACAAAATTTCGAATTCAAGATTCAATGCCTTAACAAATTGGTGTACTTGACCTAAAGATAAATATAGTGGCAAGATTTCAAAGCATATATTTTATTTCTTTTACATAACATACAGTGTCTCTGCTCTCACATTGCTGATAAACAGTTGACAATATGCCATGAGTCCATGACTATCAATTCTTAAATCAGCTAGCTAGGCATTATTAAGTATTAACTAGTTGAAACCGGAAGGATGAAGAAGAAATAAACACAAAATACAAATCAAATTAAGCAACATACGACTCAAATCCCCTTAAACTGAGAACAGCTAGTCCCGAGCCTTAGCAACGAAGCAGTAACTCCAACCTTGGAAGCTTCGAGATCAAACTCAACCAAATTATCCTCCATCTGCTTCCCTCCGATCACTATTGCCGGAGTGACTCCGGCGGCGGGCTTCGGCCCAGCGTCGAAGATGGCCAAGCACTGCACATCACTCGAAACCTTCACCATGGAATTGGAGCCGTAGATCCTCCACCTCGAATTGCCGGCCATGACCAGCTCTATCACCGGCAATCCACTCCCCTTCTTCGCATTGTACTTGATGCTGGACGATTTAAAGCACGTCTTGAACGAGCTCACGGGCCCCGCAACGGTTATATTCAGTGCCTTGGCTCTGCGCACGAACACGTCGACAAACGCCGAATAGATCTCGGAATGAAGCTTCGTGTAATACACCATCGTGCTCAATTTCGTCCCGCCGTCGCCTCTTCCGTCAATTGAAAGCAAACTGGAGTTAAATTTCACTGGAGCGCCGTCAATTTGGATGGAGTTGATCTTGATGTAGTACTCCATGGCCGGATCGGCGGGCTCGTAGGCGTTTAATACGCTGTGGGAGTTGGACACGAGTGAGGTCTTCGCCATGGAGCTGGAGAGATCGAAGGCGCTGGGAGGGAGGACGTAGGGCCCACCGCCGAAGTAAACGGCGCCGTTGACTCCGCTAGTGGAGGAAGAAGGGAGGCAAACGGCGAATTTGCGGGGGATTTTGAATGCGGAGGAGATCTGAGAGTGGAGCGCCATGGGGTTGCGTGCAAGAGACACGATTCCTTTTGCGTATTGGGAAAGCCTCAGTAACGGTCCCGTAACGGCCGTGTCAACGAAGGGGAAACGGAGGAGGCTGGCCTTGGAGAGCGTGCCGCGGCGGTAGAGCGGCGAAATGACGTCCTCGACGACGGGGTCGAGGCCGTAGGCGCCTTGGGAGAAGGTGAAGTCGAGGCGGAGGGGGTTGCTGGCCCAGCCGTTGCACTGGCGGCGGTTGCAGATGGGGGAGGGGGCTTGGAAGCAGTCGGAGTAGGCAGCATCAGGGCCGCTGTAGGCGGTGCATTTGGTGGAGTTTTTGGTGATGGAGTGGTAGGAGGAGGATTGGTTGTAGCCGGCGAGCGTTCCGACGATCCAGTTAGTTGGGTTGCCGATGTCCACCGAGAGGTAGACGCGGACGGCGGGAGTTCCGAGTTGGAAGGAGGTGTAGTACTGGAGGCGGGACTGGTCTCGGATGAGCGGGAGGAGGAAGCCGCTAGTTGTGGTGGCGGCTGATGCTGCAAAGGAGAGGAGGAGGAGGAGGCTGATGAAGGATAGGAGGGTGTTGGGAGACATGGCTTGTAAGTTGCAAATTGCAATGGATGAAATGTGATGAAGAAGTTGGGGGGTTTGGGAATAGTGGTCTTATAGGGGATTGTTTAGGGGGCAGTCAAAGATCAAGTGGTAATATTGTGCAATATGATAAAGGCTAAGTACCTTGGCACATGGGTTCAAGTGGTCAATTAAAATTGGCCAATTCAAGTTGTTTTTTTTTACATCAAATTCAAGTGGTCTAATGTAGCTTTCGTAATGGATAATATGCTTAATTAATTATACAGTCCTTGTTTTAGACTCATGAGACGGGAGAAAAATCGGAAAGTCAATGCTTTGATTTGGAGGTTAAAAATATATTATCATCAAAATATTTCAACATGCATATTTGGAAAAAATTTCGCCCTACTCTTGTCAAGAAAGCTTTTTTTGATTCAGATTTCGTTCTTTGGTTGCGCATTAATATTTTTAACACCTCCCGACGTGGTGATGGCCGGCTTGGGTTGATTTGTTCTCGGTCGGGTTATGGTGGATATGAAAATGACGTAACTCGTTTGTTTTTAATCAGGAGGAGGCCGAAGGTGATCGTGATGGTTTCCAAATTAATTATTTAACAAGTTACAAAGAGGTGATGTTGATTTCTAATGCCAATCGTGTGTTGCCTAATAAACAGTTGAGATATGTTCAATGGAAGCGACCTCGGTCTAATTGGGTTACAATTAACACGGATGGTTCAGTTTCAAATGAAGGCTTGGCAACACCAGGTGGTGTTATTCTAGATGAAGACAGCCACTGGCAGGTAGGATTTGTCCATAATATTGGTATATGTATGGTGCCTATGGAAAAATTATGGGGTGTTTTGCAGGGTTTGCGTCTTCCTTGGGGCAAGGGCTACAGGAGGGTCTAGAAGTTGATTCACACCTTATTGTTGAAATTCTTGGGGATTGGAGTATCTAATTTCAACATATTTATAGAGAGGTTGATTGTGTAATAGACTTTCTACATTCTTTTGCTTTATCGTTTAGTTTATGTTATCATGTATTGATTGACCCTCCTGAGGGTGTGAACTCTTTATTATTGGATAATATAAGGAGCCGGGCTATCCCTCGCTTGATGACTATAGAATTTAGGTAAGCTGATAAATATTATTGATGAATGAAGTCTCTTTAAATAGATAATACAAGTCCTTAGGCTCCAAGGAATAATCTAGAGTTTCCTAAAACTATATCCCATATAATAAGATAGAAGAAAAGTAAATATTATCATAACAAATATAAAGATATCCTAGATTATATCTTAAACTAAATAATATCTCTAACATGCCCCCGCAAGCTGGACGGAGGGCAACATAGGCCAAGCTTGGACACTAATAATTAAAATTGAGCACGCGACAGAGGCTTGGTGAGAACATCCGCCACTTGATCACGAGTTGAAACATAAGCCACACGAAACGAACCAAGTTGAACATGCTCACGAACAAAATGGAAAGCTAAAGCAATGTGCTTCATCCGAGAATGAAAAACTGGATTGGCACTCAACTGTTTAGCTCCAACGTTATCACAATAAATAACCAGTTGTTGAGGAACATGAACGCCAAGTTCCGAGAATAGAGACAACACCCACAAAAGCTCACAACTAGCATCAGCAAGCGCACGATATTCAGCCTCAGTGGAGGATCGAGCTACGATTTTCTGCTTCCGAGAACTCCATGAGATAGGCGTTCTACCGAGAAAAACACAATAACCCGAAGTGGACATATAATCATCCTTGTCACCCGCCTAATCAGCATCAGAAAAGACATGGAGATTTGGAGGACTATCAGCATGTAACAAGATGCCATGGCCAGACGTACCATTCAAGTAACGAAGCAACCTCTTAGTTGCACTCCAATGCTCAGTTGTAGGATTTTGCATATATTGAGACAACTTATTCACAGAAAAATTAATATCAGGCCGTGTGAGAGAGAGGTATTGTAAGCTGCCGACAACCATCCGATAATCAGCCGGATTAGAAAGGGGCTCACCCGAGTCACGCCGAAGGACAGAACTGGAACACATAGGTGTTGAAATGGCGTTTGAATCAGCCATCTTGACACGCTCTAAGAGATCATTGATGTACTTCCGTTCGTTGAGAAATAAGCCCTTAGGGTGAGAATGGACCTCAACACCCAAAAAATAAGCCAAGGTGCCAAGACCTTTGAGTGAAAACCGCGCAGCAAGTGAATCAATTAGCCATTTCAAAGCTGAATCAGAACTTCCCGTAAGAATGATATCATCGACATATACAAGCAAGAAGAGAGTGACTCGGTTGTCTCGATAGATGAATAAAGAAGAGTCAGCCACTGAATTACGAAAGCCAAGATGAAGGAGAAACTGACGCAGCTCCGTGTACCATGCCCTCGGGGCTTGCTTCAAACCATAAATCGCCTTTTTGAGTTTGCAAATGTGGGTAGGAAACCGTTTATCGATGAAGCCAGGAGGTTGCTCCATGAAAACAGCCTCATTGAGAGAGCCTTGCAGAAAAGCGTTATTAACATCAAGCTGACGAACCGACCAACCAGAACTGACTGCAATAGAGAGAACCGATCGGACTGTAACAGGCTTAATAACTGGACTAAATGTTTCTGTATAGTCACAACCAGGTCTTTGATGAAAGCCTTTGGCGACTAGTCGAGCCTTGTATTTATCAAGAGAGCCATCCGAGTTATACTTGATCCGAAACACCCATTTGCAACCAACAATATTAGTAGCACAATCCGAAGGAACAAGATCCCATGTATCATTAGAAATCAAGGCCGAGTACTCAACCTCCATGGCTCGACGCCAGTCCGGATCCTTAAGGGCTTGAGGTAGCGTTTGGGGTTCCTTTGGACTAGGTAAAGAGACATGGAGATTGAGGCGTTGGATGGGTTTATGGATGTTGTTCATGGCACATGTGGTTACACGATGAGGGGGTGGACTGGGTTCAGGAGTGACCGGCTCAGGGGACGAGTCAGGTGAAGGCGTGGAGTCAGACGAGCTTGAGGAAGGCGTGGAGAGGTTCGAGGAGGCCGAAGTTTGTGGTGTGCTAGGGTTAGAGGTGGTTGCTTGCAAGTCAAGTAAGGAATTGGTTGGGGAATTAGGGTTAGAAAGCGGCGACAGGGAGGGAGTATGTGGTTCGGGCAGGGGTTCGGTTCATTAGGGATTGGTTCATTAGGGTTTGGATCCTTAGGGTTTGGAGCCGGTTCGGGGGTGGAGAGGACAGGGACGTAAAACGTCGCCTGGTTTGAGTCCGGTGAATGGGTCAAATCGGTAGGGTTGGGTGATTGGTTTTGAAACGGATAAACATGTTCAATGAACACTACATGACGGGAAGTGTAAACTCGATAGGTTTTTGGGTCAAGGCACAAGTAAGCACTTTGAGTGAGAGAGTAACCCACAAAAACACAAGGAGATGATTTTGGATCAAATTTATGGTTAGTGTAGGGTTTTAACCAAGGATAACATAAACAACCAAAACATTTTAACTTTTGACAATTGTGTTGTGTTTGGAAGAGTTTAAGATATGGAGACGAGTTTTAGAGAGTTGGAGTTGGCATTCTATTAATGAGATAAACAACCGTTTGGAATGCAAATGTCCAAAGCGGATGAGGAAGCCCGGAATATGACATAAGAGGAAGGCCAGTTTCAACAATATGGCGATGGCGACGCTCAGAATAGCCATTATGTTGAGGTGTATGGGGCGGAGTGGTGAGATGAGAGATACCAACACTTGCAAGATAAGATTTGAGAGCAATGTATTCACCCCAATTATCGGAGTAAAGAACCTGAATTTTGGTTTGGAAAAATCGTTCAACAAGGGCTTGAAATTTGATAAAAGTGGATTTGGTTTCGGATTTTTGTTTGAGAGGATAAAGCCATATATATTTTGTGAAATGATCAACAAAGATAATATAATAGCGATAACCTTCAAAAGAGAGAACAAGAGAAGTCCATACATCAGAAAAAATTACTTGCAAAGGATAATGAGATGAAATAGTAGAAACACCAAAAGGTAGTTTGTGACTCTTATTAATGGAACAAGCAGAAAAATGATCAAACTTAGAGCTAGACCTCGGAAAATTAAAACTTTGTTGCATAAGCTTAAGGATAGGTGGTGCAGGATGCCCTAGCTTGTGATGCCAAGAGCCAGCTGAAAGTTGGGCAAAAAAGCTCCTAGGGTTGACAGCGAAAGACAAGACATAAACACCATTGATGCATGGACCACTAAGGAGTGTTGTTCCGGTGGATAGATTCTTCACAAGAAAAGAAGTAGGTAAGAATTCGACGGAAAGATTATTTTGAGAAGTAAACTTAGAGATGGACAAAATATTATTGGAAATTTTTGGAACATGGAGAACATTATCTAAGTTAAAAGTTTTGGTTGTTGTATGTAGAGAGACTTTACCAAGGTTAGAGATTGGAAGACCCATACCATTACCAACAATAAGTTCATCGGGACCATCGTAAGGATAGTGTAGGCTGAGGTTTTGAAGGTCGTTTGTGACGCTGTGAGAAGCACCACTATCCATTATCCAGGTTTGGGGAGGGACATTGGTGGTGACGGCTTGATTGGCTTGAGGAGGGGGTGGTGGAGGGTTAGGCGGCTGCGGGCGATAGGGATTGGGAGGCGGGCGTAGGTTTGAGGCGACACGACGGAATTCAGGGCAAAAACCAACGACATGTTCTGTTTCCCGGCACCATTGACAACGGCCAAGAAAGGGACGAGCGGGTGGACGGTTAGGGTTTTGCATAGGAGGTGGTGGTGGGTACGGTTGTTGTTGTTGATAGGACTGGTTCGGATAGGCAGGATAATTTTGAGGTGGAGGGGGTCGTTGATATGGCTGGTTAGGCTGTCAGTGGTGTGGTGTAGGAGGCACCGAACGTGGTTTAGAGCGGGACCGAGATTGCATAGTCATAGCAGTGGCCGGTTCATTGGAGGAGGGTGTAGAGGCCTCGGTTTTGATTTCCAATTCTCGAACAATAAGCCTTTCATGAAGCTCATCAAAGCTGATTAAAGTTTCTCTGTTTCGAACCCCATCAATCACGGCTTGAAAAGTAGAATCAAGGCCTTTCAAAACGTAATCAATGAGATCCTCAGGATCCGGTTTCTTGCCAAGAGAGGTGAGAAGGTCAGCACAATTCTTCACATTTTGCATAAAATCAGTAATGGAAGAAGAGCCCTTTTTGAGATTAGAAATCTTATCCTTGAGTTGTTGGATGTGCCCCCGGGAGGGTTTGGCATATGTAGTTTCAAGGATCTTCCATGTTGCAGCGGAGGTTTCTGCTTGAGTGACAAGGGGCGCCACATTGGACGAGAGAGTTCCGACCAAGGCGCCAAAAATAAGTTGATCTTGACGTTGCCAGGTTTGAGCCGCTGGATTTGGAGCAGTGACAGCGGCACCAAGCGGTGTTGTTGACGGACATGGATGAGTTCCATCGAGATATTTGAATAGCCCATAGCCAACCAAGATGGATTTGATTTGAGTTTTCCAGGTTATGTAATTTGAGGGAGTAAGTTTGATAGCATTGGTAAAATTAACTATAAAAAGTGGTTTGGTGGGTTCAACTTCATTCGGAATTGAATGAGAGGAGGACGCAGCCATTGATGAAGAACGAAAATAAAAACGTGTTTTTAGGGTTTGAGGTTGAAGTTTGGATCATGCTCAGATACCATATAGAATTTAGGTAAGCTGATAAATATTATTGATGAATGAAGTCTCTTTAAATATATAATACAAGTCCTTAGGCTCCAAGGAATAATCTAGAGTTTCCTAAAACTATATCCCATATAATAAGATAGAAGGAAAGTAAATATTATCATAACAAATATAAAGATATCCTAGATTATATCTTAAACTAAATAATATCTCTAACAATGACTACTTAGCTTGTTTTTTTATTATTAATAAAACTCTCCTATAGGGAAAGGAGAGTATTGTCTCTCCTTCAACCAAAAAAAAAGTATTTCAACATGCATGGACAATTGTACCAAAATATTACATGATATGGGACATTACACTAATCTACCCTAATACATTATAAAGCGGAAACCAAGTCTGTTGTAAAAATTGTGCCACGTGGTATTTTTGAATAAATTAATGTCAAATTATATTTTAATAATTTTTGTAACAACTTATAGTATTCTTGCTATATATATATTAAAATAGATAACATGTTTATATAATTTGTTATGTATATAATTTTCTATTTATGGATTATGTATTAGTTTACTACAATGGATAACATATTTATATAAATTTTATATACATAAATTCCTATGAGATGATATTTTCCATATTAATTTAATATTTTTATCTTTTAACAAGATTTAGGGTCAATATATTTTTTTTATCTTTTAATAAGTCTTAGGATCCAATTATAAAATTTATATCTATATGATGATAAATTTTAAATAATAATTTTTTTATGTTGATATATTTTTATTTCGAGATCGATATAATTTTATGTGTAATATTCTATGTGTAATCTATCTATAACTATATATTAAAGTTGAACCTTTTCGACCTACCAGAACGATTCTACCCCACCTTTTATTTACAAAATTAATTTTTATTCCTAATATTTTAACTTTTTCCTATTAAATTCTTCTTTAACTATTTAAATCTATCTTTAACATCAAACAAATATCTATTTAGTATAACAATATCTTTTGAAAACTTCATTATACAAATATTTAAAATTAAAGATAACAAATTTAAAATATTTTAAAATAAGTATAAATATCTTTTAGCATGATATCTTTTCACGAATTTATTTATAGATATATAAATATATATATATATATCTTTTATAATAAAAAATTAATAAAATACTTATAATGTTTAAAAACAGTAAAAATAAGTAATATAATATTTAATAGATATATTGAAATATTTAATAATCTCTAAATTAAGGTACATAGAAAGTAATAAAAAAATTTAATCTTATTTAATCTTTACTTTATCGAGCCACA
Organism: Fallopia convolvulus; assembly: GCA_964016875.1. Lineage (NCBI taxonomy): Eukaryota > Viridiplantae > Streptophyta > Magnoliopsida > Caryophyllales > Polygonaceae > Fallopia > Fallopia convolvulus. The sequence continues at coordinate 54,162,429 of OZ024723.1, forward strand.
AAAAGAGTTTGGCCCCACCTTAAATGAAAATAAATTATTTTTGTAAATTATTTTCTATAAATAAATTATTTTTATCTTTATCTTGCATATTTTATTATATCTTATTTATTAATTTAATTGTTATTTTTATGTAAATATTATCTCTTCCATATTCTATTATATAAATATTTTTTATTCATATGTTATCTTTTTTTTTTTAAATTAAATATCTATGAAATATCATCAAGGAAAAGGAGAAATATACATTATTTTACATTAATAATTTTTTTTATTCTCAACATTAAACTTAATAATTTATATTTAATTTGTTTTATTTGATTCTAATAAATAAAAAAAATTTGTACATTGTACAGACAAAAAATTACTTACATTAATTTTTATATTATATTTTTATTTACTATCTATAAAATACCGAACCATTGTCGTACATGACGACACGGGTTTAGAATGAAAATTGGAACTTGTCCAGATACAAATTGTTAAAATCCCAAGTATGTTCATATATGGGGTATTTCATACTAGATCTGTGATTTGTTTCCCACCGACATTACATTAATCAATGAAATAATTCCCTATTCAAATCCTTGTAATAATTTATAGCAGTCCAATTGGCAAATATAGTAATCAGTAATCACATTGAGATACATTCACACGGATACACTACTAAAATCCCACCGATTCTAAACCCCCAATATAAACCAAAACAGGTGTTTTTGATATAAATTATAACGGTTTTTTTATCCTATATCCTTAGGGCATAGGTTAAGAGTACTAATTTAGAGAACTAAAACCCTAATAGGAAACCAATAAACCCTATTAAAAGAATAATTAAATCTAATAAATATAAATTCCAAATATATTATCATTTTTAATCCCTTATAGGTTAGAAAAATCGTAATTACAAAGTACTCCCCTATACTTATACTCAGTCACATGAAAATACTTATAATATAAATAAATTAATTGTTGGAGTAAGGAGCTAGTGCAATGTGTCAACATCAAAGCATTACTTTCTTATTTCTGTTTCATGATTATCTCTCTGCCAAAATTAGCAAGGCATTATTAATTAGATGAAACTGCAACAGAATCCTACAAATCAACAAAGCAAGCAATATATGAATCAAATCCCCTTGAACTGAGAACAGCTAGTTCCGAGCCTCTGCAACGAGGAAGTAATTCCAACCTTCGAAGCTTCGAGATCAAACTCAACCAAATTGTCCTCCATCTGCTTCCCTCCGATTACGATCGCCGGAGTCACCCCGTCGGTGGTCTTCGGCCCGGCCTCGAAGAACGCCAAGCATTGCACATCACTCGAAACCTTCACCATGGAATTGGAGCCGTAGATCCTCCACCTCGAATTTCCGGCCATCACCAGCTCTATCACCGGCAATCCGCTCCCCTTCTTCGCATTGTACTTAATGCTGGCCGATTTAAAGCACGTCTTGAACGAGCTCACGGGCCCCGCAACAGTTATATTCATGGCCTTGGCTCTGCGCACGAACACGTTGACAAACGCCGAGTAGATCTCGGAATGGAGCTTCGTGTAATAGACCATGGTGCTCAGTTTCGTCCCGCCGTCGCCTCTTTTGTCAATTGAAAGCAAGCTGGAGTTGAACTTAACAGGAGCGCCGTCAATTTGGATGGAGTTGATCTTGATGTAGTACTCAACGGACGGAGCGGCCGGCTCGAAAGCTTTAGTTAAAATGCTGTGGGAGTTGGATACGAGGGGGGTCTTCACCATGGAGCTGGAGAGATCGAGGGCGCTGGGAGGGAGGACGTAGGGCCCGCCACCGAAGTAAACAGCGCCGTTGACGCCGCCGTTGGAGGAGGAAGGGAGGCAGACGGCGAATTTGCGGGGGATTTTGAAAGCAGAGGAGATCTGAGAGTGGAGCGCCATGGGGTTGCGTGCGAGAGACACGATTCCTTTTGCGTATTGGGAAAGGCCCCTCAACGGCGCCTTATCGACGGTGTCGATGAAGGGGAAACGAAGGAGACTGGCCTTGGAGAGCGAGCCGCTGCGGTAGAGTGGCGAGATGAGGTCCTCTACGACGACGTCCAGGCCGTAGGCGTCGTGTCCGAAGTCAAAGTCGATGCGGAGAGGGTTGCTGGCCCAGCCCATGCACTGGTTGTGGTTGCAAGTGGAGGTGGGGGCTTGGTCGCAGTCCTGGTAGGAGGCGGTAGGGCCGCTGTAGGCGGGGCATTTGGTGGAGTTCTTGGGGACGGAGTGGTAGGAGGAGGATTGGTTGTAGCCGACGAGGTTTCCGACGATCCAGTTGGTCGGGTTGCCGATGTCCACCGAGAGGTAGACGCGGACTGGGGGAGTGCCCAGTTGGAAGCTGGTGTAGTACTGGAGGCGGGCTCGGTCTTTTATGAGTGGGAGGAGAAGGCCCCCGGTTGTGGTGGCGGCGAAGGCGAGGAGGAGGAGGAGGAGGCTGAAGAAAGAGAGGAGGGTGTTGGGAGACATGGCTAGCTAGCGAGTGTGACTGATGAGGAAATTGATGGGTTGGGATTTGGGAATGCCGGAATGGGGGTTTTATGGGGGGGAGAGTTACGTTTGACACCACGTGCTAATTTGGTACTTATAATGGCCAGCTGCAACAGCATGGCAGATGACTCAAGTGGTCAAATAAGATTGCCCATTTCAAATTGTTTATACAACAAATTTAAAGCGTAGATATGGTTGCCTGCATAAAGTATGAAAGTATGTATAAAATGTAGCTTTCAAAATAGGTAATGTAATATATCATTGATTAATTTGAGGTGGGGCACATGATTGGATGAGAGTGTCTCCTATTCAAGGAGTGCGACGACTCGGGATTAAGGGGAAGATGAGTCCCCGCTACATCGGACCGTTTGAGTTTTTGGAGGGAGTGGGGGAGATGGCTTACCGTTTAGTGTTGCCTTCGTCTTTGGAGGGGATCTATCTTATATTTCACGTGTCACAACCGAGACGACATGTGTCAGACCACAACCTTAAACTTAGTTTGAGGAGTAGTAGATCAAGTCGGATCACACTTTCATAGAGCAACCACTAGTGATTCTGGACCGTCGGGTGAAGAGGTTGCAAAATAAGGAGATCAAGTTGTTTACTGGTCTAGTGGTGTTAACGAGGAGTTGTAAAATAAGGAGGCACTTGGGAGACAAAAATGGGTTTTAAGAGAATTATCCAAAACTATACCTTAGTGTGATAACATCTTTGGGATAGTTGGCATGCTTGCTTATATTACTTTGGCGATGTTTTCTTTTGGGAGAATGATAATGTAGTTTTGTTTGATAGACATAGTGATTCAAAGTCGTTGATCGGTATGGTAGGTTTAGACGTGTGGTAAGGTTGAATTGTTTTGACTTGAATACTTTAGTGAATCCTATGATTATGAATATATTGATGAGATTGACTTGATTTAGTTGACCGGATGAATGTTTGGTCAATTTTGGAATGTGTGTAGTCCATAGATGATTGTTCAAAACAAATAATTGGCATTGTGGTGTGTCTTGGTAGTTACTTTTGAAATTGTGGTTCGAAGACGAATCAATTTTTAGGGGAGGTAAATGTAAAACCTCAGAATATTTTTAGTACTCGATAATTTTAATACTTCGTCCTTTGCTAAGTTTTGAGACGAAACTTTATTTATGGGGTATGTAATATCTGAGTTTCTTCTGTGGTAACTTTAGCAAATTCCGTCGACCGACGTTACCTTTCAAAAATCAATCTCTTCTAAAAATAACATATAGAGTTATTTTCCCCCTTTTACCCCAAATTGGGTCGAGTCTAATAAAAAGCCCAAAAGCTATTTTCTTTTCTTCCCCGTTCTTTTTCTTGCGCCGTCACTCTTTGTTTCCCTCATATGCTTCTCGCTTCTCACACCTTCCCGAGTCTCTGGAACGAGCGTCGTCTTCGAATGTCGACCCCGTTTCCTTCTCCTTCTTCGTGTTCTTTCGAAAGTTACTCGGGTCAGCGCCGCTGCTGGTCCAAGCTCGTCATCAAGCATCGTCGTCATCGAACCATAGCACCTCACCGATGCCGGAGAAGCCCAAGAGCGAGTTCGTTGTATTGCGTCGCCGTGAGCTGACATCCTCCTACCTTGTCGTGTTAGATCTCTTTGGCATAGATAGCCCATCACCACCGACTCAGTTCTCATCACCAGTGAGTGGTCTCGTCTATCCCTCCTCTGGAATTGAGGCTTCTTGCCAGACTTATATAATATTTGGGACTTAAAATCAATTTGTTAATTTATGAAATGTTTTAGTCTTTACATTCTGTCCATATTGATTTCTCGTAGGTTAGAATTGTTAGTTAACCCCTCGGGGACTTTCTTTTAGGTTATATGTCAGGTGCGGGTGAGGTACCCAAGGTTGATGGCCAGTGTGATGGTGAAGTAACTCGATGTGACATGTTCTAGGATTCTGGGTAGTTCAGGTCATAGTATGTTGTTTCGTGTTTGACTTTTGGTTATTTAGTTATTGGATTTCCCTTAGAGGTTTGAACAAAATTGGTGATGGTTGTGGTGGGAAATGTTGCATTCATGTTTTAAAATCCATAATTTTGATACGATCGGAGTTAGATGTTTTCCTGTTTTTCTCGCCGTGTCTTTGTTGTAAGGTCCCAATATTGAATTGATATCAAAACCGGCTTAAGTGGACCCATGTGAGGTCCACTACCAAGTAGCATGCCGGTTTGAAAACCAGGGTGTTACACTATATAATAAATGAAAACAATAAATTTTTCATAAAAGTTCATATTTATTTTAATTATATGTATACAAAATATCAACATATAGATAGAAAATTATGTAAGTATGTTATATATTTTATAAAATTTATTAGATATAAATACAAATATTGTTAATTAGAATAATTTATTTTTAAAAATCTATTAAAAAATAGATTTAATCATCGTATGTATAATAAAAAATAGGCTGGGACTAGGCTCTATCCCCTATGTACTGTTGATTGTAATCAATAAAAAAAAATCGTTGCATAAAGAAATTGTGTAGCATAGATCTTCATTCACCTGTTTATTCCTTTTAAAGATTATTAGAATAGTTAGCTGAATGTTTTCTCTATATGTTGGGCCTCTTCGAAGTCCAGCCCAAAAGAATGTCACCAGCCCGAAACGGATAGCCCACGCCGTTTGATGAAAAGGATGATTGAAGAAGCAGTCAAGGCATGGCGAGAATCTCGGATTCGGCATTTAACCACCTCAACGGCTGCTTCATTCATGACGGTGGCGAAATCTCCGGGATAGGCTAGACGTTTCACCAACGGTCCGAATTGAGAGAAGGATTATAAAATGAAGACGAGACAGACATAGGGAGGACATCGACTCTCACACTGAAAATCAATTGCTGAAAGCTCATCTCATTCTTTCCCAATCTTTCCATTATAGAGTTCATTTGTACCACCTAGACATTCATCCACAATTTCAATAACAATACAACGATTACAATTTTCTTACTCTTGTTTTCTTTACTTATTCCTATTCTCTAAATCTTTCGCTTTATGTAGCTTGTAACGCGTTGTGATTATTCCTTGGTTAGGATTCCCTCATCGTAGCAGGTAACGCGTTTGTGTGATTATCCTTCCCAAAATAATTGGCGCCCACCGTGGGGCCCTAGCCAAAAAGAAGTCACGCCGAAAGGAGCTATAGGTTCTAGCAACAAGATGGATGGAATCCAAACTACTCACAGTCACGTAGGAGATCTCGAAAACCGCGAGATCAATTAGGAAGGTGACAACCAACGAACTGGGAACGCTGATGGAATTGGGAACGCTGATGGATCCGGGAATGTAGATGGAGTTGATCAAGACTCCGGGGATGCAAATGGCAAGCCTACCACCTCCGCGGAACGAGGAGGAGGGAGTGGAGATTCTGACGTCATCATGGAACTCCGCGTAATAATGATCGCCCTCCAAAAAGATTTGGAAAACCAAAAGGAGGCTCACGCTAAATTCACCGAGGTATATGAAAAGCAAATTGAAACTCTGACTAATGAACGTAATCTGCTCCGATCTCAGGTACAATCAGCTCCCACCCGACCGCGCGGAACGGATACGGTAGAAGGAGTCGCTAGACGATTAGACATGGATGATCCAAGTCTCGTAACACCCGATGCCGCTAGACCAATAACTGGGTATCAGGTAAATGGTAATTCACTAAGGGCGGTACGGGAAGACGCTGAGGTCTCCTAGTTATGGTAACGCCTCAAAGCTTTAAAGGACCGAATTACTCAGGTCCCAGGAGCACCTCAACCGATAGCGATGGAAAGAAGGGGCGGTTACACGGACTCCCCCTTTGTACCCGCTATAGCGAGAGTTGATATCTCCCGAAAGTATCACGTCCCCGATGTACCTAAGTACGAAGGGGTAACGGATCCTGATCAACACATAGCTGCGTTCAAGAAGGCAATGAACATTAGCACAATCCCTTTTGATATGAAGGAGATTGTTATGTGTCGTTGGTTCGGAAACACGTTATCTGGACCCGCACTCAATTGGCATTCTCATTTACCTCTTGGAAGTATTTCATCTTTTGCTGAGTTGATTGATAAGTTCAGGGTAAGGTTTGCAAGCAGTCGACACACTAAGAAACGATCAAGCGATCTATATCGCATGGTACAAAAACCTGGTGAATCCTTGAAGACCTTCCTTAACCGCTACAACGAGGAGCTAGTGACTATAGAGGGATGCGATGCCGCCACAGCCGTAGAAGCATTCTGAAGGGGCATATCGGTTTGTAACCCTGAATTATATCGCGAATTAACTAAGTACCCTTGTTCAAATTTCGATGAAGTGCAGGTGAAGGCGTTAGCACATGTACGATTGGAGGAAGATGATCTCTTCACTGAAAAAGCAATCAGCCCTCACCGGCCGGAGCGAAGGCAAGGGAGGCGAGAACCTAGATACGCTCCATACCCCACTTCATCCCATGCCAAAACAACTGTAAATACAACATTTGCTAGGCAAGGCGAGAGATATGAGAATCCCAGGCTGCCTCCTAGACTTTCCCATTACAACTTCTGTGTAGATGCAACAGAGGTAGTTCGAACTCTCAACAGCATGGGGGACACTGTCAAATGGCCCCGAAAGAGTAATGTACCTCCGCATCAAAAAGACAAGTCCAGATGGTGCGATTTCCACTTCGATCATGGTCATCGAACGGACGAGTGCATCGCGTTGCGAAAGGAGGTAAGCGAACTATTACGCAGGGGGTACCTTAAGGATTTAATATCAGAAAAAGCAAAGGAGCAGTTAGAGCACAACAAAGAGAAAGCTAGCCCTCCACCGCCTCCGAAGCATACTGGAGTAATCAACGTTATCACCGGGGGATCCAAAATTTGTGGCATAACGTATTCCGCAGCAAAGAGGATCGCGAGGGATACCAGGAGAGAATGTCCAAAAGTTCTTCACGAACAAGTCACGACGTGATGCCAATTACCTTCGATGACATCGAAGAAGAGGAAGTTCATCACGATTTTTTAATAATCACTTTAACAATAGCCAATTTCCTTGTTAAAAGAATTTCAGTTGATAACGGAAGTTCCACGAACTTGCTCATGTTGGACGCTTTATACAGCTTAGGCTTGGGGATGGATGAAATTGTCAAAAAATCTACGACTTTAGTAGGTTTCAGTGGCGAATCACGCAACACGCTGGGAGAAATATCTTCGCTAACCATCGCAGGAGGAATAAACTACCAGGTAAAGTTTCAAGTACTTGATTGCCCCTCACCTTTTAACGTCATTCTGGGCAGGCCATGGATCCACGGGATGAAGGCGATTCCTTCTACTTATCATCAATGTGTAAAGTTCCCAACGCCATGGGGAGTTCAGGAAATTAAGGGGGAACAAAAGCTAGCAAGGGAGTGCTACTCCGTAACGATGAAAGCAACAACTTCGAAAAACCTACGACTTGAAGCAGGGAGGAAGTCGTCAGATTAGCAAATAAAGGACTGTAGAACAACCACTTATTACGTAAAGCCGGAGACGCCAGAGCTCGAAGAGGTAGCCCTTGATCCACATGACCCATCATGAACGATCAGAATAGGAGTGGATCTGGAACCGACCTTACGTAAACAATTAGTGGAGTTCTTACAGTCCTACAGTTTTGCTTGGTCAAATGGGGATATGGTGGGCATTGATCCTAACGTGATCACACACGCCCTCAATGTCAACAAGAAGATGTCACCGGTAAAGCAGAAAAGGCGTAAGTTTGCACCCGAACGAAATCAGGTAATAAACGATGAGGTAAAATCTTTGCTTGAGTCTGGAAAAATTAGAGAGGTAAAGTATCCTGATTGGCTTGCAAATGTGGTAGTTGTAAAAAAGAAAAATGGTAAATGGCGCGTTTGCGTGGACTTTACCGATTTAAACAAAGCATGCCCTAAAGATTCGTTCCCTTTGCCTCATATCGATGCAATGGTAGACGCAACAGCAAGGCATGAGACTTTCATGGATGTGTTTAGTGGATATCATCAGATAATGATGCATCCCGACGATCAAGAGAAAACTGCATTTGTAACCAACTGATAGCTTGCATATAGGTAGTGTTTAGGATGCATGTTTCCGTTTCTTTTGCTTTGTTTTTAGGTAGTTTTAGTTAGTTTCTTTAAGTTATTAGAGTGTCTAGGAGTTTTGGGTTTTTTCACTTGTTCTACGTTGTTTTACAAGTCTTAAAGTGAACAAGTGTGAAAGGAATGGAAACAGGAGAAGAGCGCTTGAATTCGGGCCATCCGTTGGAGTTGCTGGTTCGACACCTCTATCTTGAAAGGGTTGTTTCGGGAGCTATAGTGATCTGATAAAGTTGAGTTTGGCATCATTGGAAATCTAATCCAAAGAGCTACAATTCATGTTTTTACTCTGAGTCCAAATTCCAACTTGAAGTGAGTCAAAACGGCCTCCGAAGTGTCACCTGAGTTCTGAACCGAGGTGCTGGCGGCGACCGCCGCCAACCCAGCGGCGCCCGCCGCCCCTGACAGCCGCGAAGATCTTTACTACGCCACGTGTTTTAATCTCATTCAACATCTACCTATTATTTTTCTTTCAGAGTTTTAGCCTTTCATGGAGAACTAAGCCCTTTTGCTTAGTCAGACAATTTGAAGCATCGTTTGACTTTCAGTTGTGAGAATTCTACTCTTTATCTATTGCATGGAATTATTTTACTCTCTTGATTGAATTTTTTATGTGATTTATTTCAGCAATTTCTAGGGTTGTTGTTATTGAATCTCAATTGCTAGATCTAGAGAAATTACTGGTTGAGTTTCTATATTTTATAGTAGCAAACTGCATTGTACTAGTATCTGGTTGTGCTAGTCTATTGCAGAAGAGAGTTAAATTACATTCTAGTATAAAAGCTGGTTGTTTTATGCTAGATTTGTATCCTGATTATATTCTTATTCTTAATGCTGCTTTTGAATTGAATCTTGAAAGTTTCAGGGTTATTCAATTAGTTAGGATTAATAGTATCTTGTTGTGCTATTAATTATCTTTGAAAAGGAATTGGAATTCCATATGCATGCAATATTGAGTGAATCTATGATCAACTTGTCATACGAATGTGGATCTCTGGTTGACTAATTGTTTTCCCGAATTGATAAAAACCCAAACTTTAATTGCTTTATTTTTTTTGCATGCTTGTTACTCAATTTACTTCATAAACCCCTTTTACTTTAATTGCCATAAAACTCACATAGAAAGATAAATCACCTCCCTGTGGATTCGACCCTTACTTCCCTAAGACTACAGTCTCATTGTTAGGACTCTTTTGCATAGCCATGATTTGTACGACCATTTCACGCCTATCACCAACCAAGGAACTTATTCTTATAAAGTTATGCCTTTCGGGTTAAAAAACGCAGGTGCTACTTATCAGAGATTGGTTAATAAGATGTTTCAGGAAAAACTGGGGGATACAATGGAGGTGTATATTGACGACACGCTAGTCAAGTTGCTAAAGGCGGAGGATCACATTACCCATTTGAAAGACGCGTTCCAGATCCTACGAAACTACAAAATGAAATTGAATCCAACCAAATGCTCTTTTGGAGTTACATCAGAGAAATTCCTCGGATAAATAGTAACGCAAAGAGGGATCGAGGCGAGTCTAGACCAGATCAAGGCCATAATGGAGTTACAATCGCCAAAATGCGTAAAGACGTCTAGAAGTTGACAGGGCGAGTAGCAGCATTGAACCGATTCATATCTCGATCCTCGGACAGAAACAAGTTGTTCTATGATATCTTGAAGAAGAACAAGTCGTTTGAGTGGACGGAAGCACATGAAGAAGCTTTCAAAGAATTGAAAAATTATTTATCTAACCCGCAGGTGCTTTCCAAACCAAAGCCAGATGAGAAGTTATATGTATACTTGGCCGTAACCGAGGTAGCTTTGAGCGCCGTCTTGATCCGAGAAGAGAATGGAGACTAGTTGCCCATCTACTACGTAAGTGAAACCTTGCTTGATGCGGAAACCAGGTATTCACCCGTGGAGAAACTTGTGTTGTCTTGGGTAATGGCTTCAATAAAACTACGTCCTTATTTTGAAAGTCATTCTATTATTGTGAGGACTAACTATCCAATGAAGTGTATCATGTCGAAACCAGAATTATCAGGTCGGTTAATGAGGTGGCCGATCCACCTTAATGGTTACGACATTGCTTACGAGCCACGAACAGCAATGAAATCTCAAGCCTTGGCGGATTTTGTGGTCGACTTCACTCCTACCACTTTGGGAGAAGAGGATCAAGACGTGCTACATGTAACAGGTTCATGTGACGGCAAGTGTTTAATGCATACGGATGGAGCATCAAATCAGGTAGGCGTAGGACTAGGGGTAGTCCTGAAGTCACCACAGGGGGATAGGATAGCCCAGGCTGTTCGATGTACATTCAAAGCCACCAACAATGAGGCAGAATATGAGGCGCTTATAACAGGGTTACTTATTGCCAAAGATTTGAACGTACAAGAGATTGAGGTAATTTGTGATTCATTACTTATTGTAAATCAAGTTATAAACTCATATGTTGCCAGGGATCCAAAGATGAAGGTGTACCTAGAAAAAGTCCAAGAAATTATTAAACACTTCAAGCATTTTGAGATAAAGCAAGTTCCTCGAGATGCTAACACGCAAGCAGATGCCTTAGCTAATCTCGGATCCGCAATCGACCCTAGAGAGTACGACAAGATACCTTTCGTGTACCTTGATGCGCCTTCCATAATCAAAGAAACAGATATGTTCGAGATCCAAGATCATGATGAAGACACATCTTGGGTAACTCCTTACTTAAGATGGTTGCGAGATGGAATCTTACCAGATGACAAGGAAGAAGCCCGACGACTTAAGGTAAAAGCTTCCACCTTCGCTATTAAGAATAACATTCTGTTCAAGTGGATGTCATCAGGGCTATACGCCCGATGCGTAAAGGAGGAAGAAGTACAGAAAATATTGCGAGACATACACGATGGCGAATGCGGGAACCATACAGGGGGTCGCAACTTGGCGAGAAAGGCAAGAAGGATGAGTTATTATTGGCCCACCATGAACAAAGACGCAGTAGAGTTCACCCGCAAGTGTGACGTGTGCCAGCGTCATGGACCTATACCACATCAACCTTCGGAGTTGTTACATCCCATAACTTCCCCTTGGCCATTCATGAAATGGGGAATGGATATCGTTGGAAAGCTTCCTCCAGCTTCAAGACAACGTGTCTACATCTTAGCAATGACCGGCTACTTCTATGAATGGATTGAAGCCGAAGCCTTCAAAGAAGTTAAAGACACTCAGGTCATTTCTTTCATAAGGAGAAATATCCTGAGTAGATTTGGAATACCATCCACCATCGTGTGCGACAACGGATCTCAATTCATCAGTGACAAAACGAGATCATTTTGCCAGCAATACAACATTCAGTTGGTGATGTCGACACCACGCTATCCTCAAGCCAATGGTCAGGCAAAATCAAGCAACAAAGTAATCATCAACAACTTGAAGAAGCGACTCAAGGAGGCTAAGGGAAGATGGGCAGATGAGTTACCCCTTATTCTGTGGTCAGATCGAATGACTCCTAAGACTGCTACAGGCCATACACCTTTCTCCTTAGTCTATGGGTGCGAAGCCATGTTACCGGTAGAAGTAACTTTGCCCACAGTTCGATATGGACTTACTACCGAGGAGTCAAATCTACCTAACTTGTTACATCATCTTGACACGGTTGACGAGTTACGAGATGAAGCATCAGATCGTATGGCGGCATATAGACAGGGGGTAGCTCGGAGTTACAACAAACGTGTTAATGCAAAGGCATTCCAAGTGGGAGATTGGGTTTTGAGGAAAGTCTTTCAAAACACGCAAGAACTAAATGCTGGCAAGTTAGGAGCCAATTGGGAAGGACCTTATCAGATTACGAAGATCGTAGGACAAGGGGCCTATGAGTTGATATCACATGATGGGAAGACGGTCCCCAGAAGCTGGAACGCGATGAATTTAAAGTTGTATCACTTTTAGAACATGCAAATCGCAATAAGGTATAAATCACCTACTTCATTCTTTTCACATTATATTATTACATCTTTTTACACACATGAAACAACAACGGTCCTATAAAAACTAACAAGGGACGCCTTGTGACGTTACAGGCCAAAACATAGGCCCTCGCCTTACAATCAGGCAACGCTGTGCACACAACGACTAGTCAAGAGATGCAAGAGATGAGAACGCGTAACACAAACTCTAAGAACAAGAAGAGTTTCACAAAATGCTTGTAATTCAATTCACAACTTTATAAATCACAAGTGTTTACATTCTATCAAATACATCATTCTCTCTCTCTCAGCATCTTACATAAAAGTGTTATTACAACAAGAAATCTATCAATAAACTTTAAACAAACTTCTAACAATGCGTTGATCTTCATTCCGCAGTAGCAAACCTGTATCACCTACAAAAAAGACAAAAAAAAATCCGAAACCATACAAGTACTAAAGCATCATTCATAAACATAAACCCCTAAAAAACCAACAAGGGGTAGAAATTGTCCACGATAAGGCCCTAAAACAAGAGGCCATACAAAATAAAGTGTTTAAAACCCCAACACACTAGGGGTAGAGAAATGTTTAGAGAGTAAAAAGAAACAAGGGGAAATCAGTCTTTAGAGACTCCTTCGACGGACTTCAGGTTCTCCATTTCCACTTGAGCCACTTCCTTGGCGACTTGAGAAATCTCATCGACAAGGGAAGACTTCTTGGACGCGTTAACTTCATCAGGAAACATGTTCTCAAATTGCTCCCTTTCCTTCGCGGCGTCCCAGGAAGAGTGCTTCCCTGCGGAAAAGTCCTCTATTGTCTCGACGTGAGCTCTAAGCGACCAGTAATCAGCCGTGTGCTCGATCCCTTGAGCCAGAGCGGCGCTTTTCTTTGACACCGCGTTGAACTTATCTTCCCACTCTTTGGATTCTCCAGCAAATTTCTCAAGAGCACCTTGCAGATCAGCAACCTTTTTCTACATGATCTTCTTCTCCTGCCCCAAGATGACCGTTTTGTCCTTCTCGAGCTGCGTAGTGATCTTGCTTTGGGCCAGTTGGTCGGGGTAATCCTTGAAGGCGTCAAAAGCCGACAGAGCGAGTTGAAGACCCTAAAAAACAAGTGATAAACAGTCAAGAATCAGGATGCATTGAAGTGATACAGATTTGAAAAGTTGTTAAACGAGATACCTGCCCCTAAGCCGCTAGTATCTCGCCAAAGAATTCAGGAAAAGTAGACCGGTGTCCTAAAACATGGAGACAATCCACTTGAAGAGGCATCAGAGACTTCAGGAACTTCTCTGCATCCATGTCCAGAGACATCATGGTACTAGGAAGATCGGTCATGCGAGCAGACGTGCTTTTCTTCGACGAAGAAACCTTGGGAGTATCGCCTGCAGTTTTTGGAGGAAGGGCCACCACCAAAGAGGTATCTGCGGTAGACGCTGTCTCTGCTTTCCTTTTCTTCCTGGCCTCAACTCTTTCCAAGGTAGATAGCGCAGCAGTAGATCTGGTAGTTCTCGAACCTGCCAACATGCAAGCGACGGGATTAATAGATAACAAAGGTGTCGAAGCAAGGAATAAAGTAAAAAGAAAAGAGAACTTACTCGACAGTTCGATATCCTCAAGGTCTGTGAAGCACGCTCTTACCAGTTTGGAGTAGGATCTATCTTCCAGCGAAAGGGCCTCTATATGGGAAATAACTTGGGGTGATGCCTTGCGAGGTTGAGCGGTTGCGAGACTCTCTGCACAAAAGACAGCCAGTGGTTAAATTTGGATAAGGCGTAACGAGTGAAAAGAGAAACACTACCTGTTGGACACCATCGAGTTTTCAGAAAAGACATATCAACTCCCAAAGAAGACAGCTTTACGAAGAAGAATTTATCAGCCCAACCCCGATCGGACTTTGATATGTTAAAGATCAGGTCGGACTTGTTTGTAAAGGTTTTCAAGGTCAAACGACCAGGACCGCCTTTGGAAAGGCGATAGTTGAGGAAAAAGTCAGCAACTTTGAAGGGAAGGCCATGAGAGGAGCATAGGAGGTCAACAGACAACAGGAGCCTCCAAACTTGAGGGAGTAGTTGCCCAGGGGACACATTGAGAGTAGTAAGGAAATCGATGACTAGTGGGGAAAAAGGGAAACGATGGCCGATACGAAAAGGGTACTCGTACAAGCACACCCAGTCGTCGACGTAAAAATCGGCACAGATACCGGGAGGAGGAGAGAATATCTCCGCATGTGAGGGAAAGCCCACAGAGAAGGCGAAGATGTGAGGATCTTCCGAGGTGCTATTCCTCTGATGGAGAGGGGTGAGAATTCTAGAAGAAGTTAGAGAAGGAGGAATGGCGGTTTCAAGACAGTAAAGAGAAGATTTTGGAGAAGAGCTAGAAGTCGCCATAACTAAGAAAAGGGAAAAGATGAAAGATGCAGAGGAGGGAGAAGTACCTGGACACCAATAAGCGCAGTTGAAACCTCAAGAAATCATCATGACCGCTATAAATAGGGACTGATGGGACGTGTCTTTACCCGCTACAACTTCCAAGGAGCAAAATCAAAAACCCTAGAAAAGCGGTGGAGGGAATTTTCCTGGGTTTTTGAGGGGGTATTGTTGGGCTCTTCGAAGTCCAGCCCAAAAGAACGTCACCAGCCCGAAACGGATAGCCCACGCCGTTTGATGAAAAGGATGATTGAAGAAGCAGTCAAGGCACGGCGAGAATCTTGGATTCGGCATTTAACCACCTCAACAGCGGCTTCATTCATGACGATGGCGAAATCTTCGGGATAGGCTAGACGTTCCACCAACGGTCCGAATTGAGAGAAGGATTATAAAATGAAGACGAGACAGACATAGGGAGGACATCGACTCTCACACTGAAAATCAATTGCTGAAAGCTCATCTCATTCTTTCCCAATCTTTCCATTATAGAGTTCATTTGTACCACCTAGACATTCATCCACAATCTCAATAACAATACAACGATTACAATTTGCTTACTCTTGTTTTCGTTACTTATTCTTATTCTCTAAATCTTCCGCTTTATTTTATGCTTTACTTGTAGCTTGTAACGCGTTGTGATTATTCCTTGGTTAGGATTCCCTCATCGTAGCAGGTAACGCGTTTGTGTGATTATCCTGCCCAAAACACTATACATCTGCAAAAAACACACTAGTGACTAGTGAGACTAAGCAATACATGTATAAAACATGAGCTATAATCAATGCTTCATAGTAGAAGGGTATTCACAAATCTCCGATAAAAAGGAATTACCTCATTCTTAGTCTCTTCTTCAACCACAGCAGCATCAAAACAGAGCTTATTTTAACAAATAGACTGTCAAGTCCACCTATATTACAGAGAGGTAAAAGATTATACTCGTCAATTTGTGATTAGGGAAATAGAAATTCAAAGGGAAAGTATAACATTTTTCTGGTTCAAACACGACAAGCTTGAACCATTGCCAAACTACAATTGTAAGCTCTGAATATATTGAATACTAGTACGGAGCCCCTACAATGCATAAGGTCATAAGGTCGATTTAGGCTTATATTTTGTACTAAGTGTGAAAATATACCTCTCGCCTTCATAAGCATCACACCTAAAGATAGTGTCCCCAACTCTTTACAAAAATTAAGGCTTTTATTCTTTTAGGCAATAGTATATTAGTATGGATATGGTTGAAATCAACTTGCTTATGGTACAAACAAATTAATTGTTGGAGCTGAACTTACCCCTTCCTCCCGATGACTCCCAATCTCTCCAATCCTACAAATCCCTCACCTCAGCCAGCTCTATGCTTCTGAAGATGGAGAATATGGAAGTGAGGCAAGAACAACAATCCAACTCTGAGTCTAGCAAGCGTAAGGGGAGTCCAGGGACCCTTGATGGAATCACATCGGATCTGAAGGGGGGTGAACCCAAAAAACACAAGAGGAATGAATGATTAAGAAGAAGTACTATGTATTTTGCTTTATATGGTTGTATGAAGGCCTCTACTTGTTTTCTTATTGCTATGAATGGGATGCTAAAAGCAGTAGTAAGGGTAGAAACACTATGGGGGTTTTGCTTATTAAGTTTGCTAGGTTGATTATGGAGAAGAAGTTTGTAGGTGTGATGAGTACACCACCTTTTGTTTTTGCTAGAATGGGGTTAAGGGACAAGGTGCTAAAACTAGGTGGTCTTCTCATGACTTGGTTTAAAGTCAGTTTGTATGTGAAATATTATGAATATAATCTTTATGCTATTAAGACTAATTCAAGTGGCAAAACCTCTCTACAATTATACTTTATCATCTATAAAAGAGATGTATGGTTTACTAACTACTATTATATAATCCTCAATTTAATAGGAAAAACAGTAGCTTTGAGATGGTTGACAATGTATTCTGTGGATGGAAGTATTTGGACTGTCATTCCAAAGGCGTATGAGTTGCTGAAGAGAAATAATAAAACTCAATCATGGAGTAATAAGTTGACTATTAAGGATAATAGGATAATTATAACAAATACCAATCCAACTCAAATAGCAAAAACTAATTCAACAACCAGACTAAATATAGAGATTAAAGATCAGTATGAGCTCATGATTCTAAATTTAAAGACTGCTGGTAATATGCTAATTTTTTGTTTATCTCTAAAGTATTTCTTGCGCTTCTTTATGGAGTACTTTAGAAATCATAACACAGAAAGTGATGCACGGTTAGTTCTGATTGACAGAAAAACAAGCTATATGGGAGGAAAGCATGAGGAAAACGGGAATCTCCCCTGGTGGATTGCATATCTACTTGCAGCTGACTCAATAGGTCGCACATCCTTTGCTATTGAAAATTTAATTTGTAAGGATAATAGCAATGACAGGTGCACGACTTTTATTTGGTTTAAGCAGAAAGCTGATGATTACAACAAAAAGATAAAAAGTGTTAGGACTTACATGAAATCTGTTAGGACAAACAGAAATCAGAAAACTACAAAGCAACCACAGATTCCAGGATTCTGTGCTAAGGAAGAAAACCCTAATTATAGAAAACATGACATAATAGGAAAGACTAAAGCTTGCTTAAGTATTCACATTTATACATACTATTTATGGATTGTTCTGGCTGACAGATCTGCAGCGCTGACTGAAGGAAAAAAGAATGAAAGCTGGAAAATCATTGTCTGTAGGAGGTCCCTTCTTTCTGCTGATTCATCAGGTACCATAGCTCATGGCATTAAAGTTGGTTGCCTTAAGGAAAACAAAATTGCTAGAGGCCGTTGGCCTGGTAGAATTACTGAATGCACTGTCTGTGTTTGGATTACACTAGAAATAATAGGAGATAGTACCAATAAGACACTTGGAAATAATAGAGATCGTACAATAAAAAGTAGAAAGTATGAAAGATTTTTGCAGGTAAAAAGAATAAGATATCAGGAAAAGCATAGAGATGGTACTAAAAGAAAATCCTGGGACATAAGAAATAATAAGATACTAAATAATAAAAACAGGAAAAGGGATATTTGTAAATGCATTGAAAATTCAATGGTTAACACAAATAGAAATATGGACTTTGCAGCCTACCATAAAGGAATAAGTAAGTTCGGAAGGGGAACTACAAAAAATCAATGTAATCAGGATAAATATCATTATAGGAGTATGTGGAATACTAACAAGAATATGATGATTAAACATAAGATCATAATACTTATAAGGAAGACTAAAAGAACAAATACTTTGACTGTAGAAAAGGAGAATATGATTAATACACAGAAAATCAAATTAACCAATCTGGAAAGGAGAGCGATGAATGGAGCTCAACATAAGAATAAGAACAAAATCCAACTTGAATCCAGAAAAAGAAGCAAATATAACTCCTACGAAGGAAGGGAAGAACCAGGATTGTATAAACTGAACAAACTATGGCCAAGACTATCCTTAGAAAAGAAAAATAAGAAAGATAAGAAACAGGTTGATAAGTTATTTGCTTATGGGATTATTGTTTCAGGTTGGGATTGCTTTGAATATCCTAATCTAACAAAAATATGTTAAAATGAAAGTAAGCCTTTGGAATTGTAGGGGTATAGGAAGTAAGTCGTTCTGGCCAGAAATAGACTCGTTCTGTAAGATAGAGGGTATTCAAATTATGGCTTTAGTAGAAACTAAAACAGACCAAACTCCGTCTGACCAGGTATGGAGACGGGCAGGGTTTGATAATATTGTATGGTATCCGGCTAATGGTAGAGCAGGGGGCATTTGTGTTCTTTGGAAGGAACATCAATTTATTAATGAACGAGTAGAGCTAATCATCCAAGAACCTCGTTATGTGGCTTTAAAGTATACGAACCTTGTAACAAAATACATATTTGTAATCTTCTTTCTATATGCTCCCCCCCAAGAAAAGGATAAGGATAGTTTTTGGAGCCAACTAACTCATTCTATACATCAAACCCATCTCCCGACTATTATTATGGGAGATCTTAATGAAATCTCAGATCCTAGTGAAAAGAAAGGTGGTGCCCAACCTCACCCAAATAGATTTGAAAGATTGCAGAATATTAAGGACAAATGTAATCTATTCGACATTCCAGTAATTGGAAGCATCTTTACTTGGAGGAAAAATAAAACAGAGATTAACAATACTTATGAAAAATTGGATTGAACTTTAGTTTGCTCACAAATCCTCCAATGGTTCCCTGAAATAGCAACGAAAAACTATGCTTTCTCTTCATCAGATCATAGTAAAATAGCGATTGAGTTAAGCAATGGAACAATTAACAAAGCACAACCTTTCAAATTTGAAAACATGTGGATGAAGAGGAAAGACTTCAAAAATATAGTTAAACAAGCTTGGAGACTTTCGATTGATGGATCCAACATGTTCAAGTTGGTCAAAAAAACACAACTACTAAAAACACATGTGAAACAATGGAACAAAAGAACGTTTGGAAACACTTTCGAGCAAATAAAGACAATTGAAAAAGAGCTAATACAATTGCAACAGAAAATTCTTCTTTCTCCAGAGGATAGTATCATTAAAAAACAACTAAGATTAATCAACAAAAAAGAAAACATACTCAACTTTCATAAAACATATTGGCGACAACGAGCAAAGACAAAGCATATAAAACTTACAGACTCTAATACAGGCTATTTCCATAAAATTGCAAGTGGCAGAAGAAATAGAAAAATAATCAAGGAGCTTACATCGGCAGAAGGAACTCAAATCATAGGAGAAGAAAATATTAGAGAGGAAATTAGGAAGGAATTCAAAGCTAGATATAAAAAAGAACAAACTAACCAAGGAATATTTAGACAATATTCAGATTTAATTCCGAAAGAGATAACGGATGAAGACAATATAGAACTAACCAAACCCGTGACAAATGAAGAAATAAGAAATGCTTTAATGCAAATCAACTCTGAAAAATCCCCGGGTCCTGATGGTATGTCTGCGGGATTCTATAAAAAGTACTGGGACATTGTCGGCCCAAGTGTTATCAAAGCAGTTAAGAGTTTTTTCCATTCAGGTAAAATCCTTAAACAAATTAACCACACCTTCATTACATTAATACCAAAAAAAGAGAACCCAACTACCACTAACCATTACAGACCAATTAGCTTATGTACAACTATTTATAAATTGATTGCCAAAATTATTACAGAAAGACTTAAAAAGGTGATGCCAAAACTGACTCATCCACTTCAAGGTGCTTTTGTAGCTAAAAGATCAATCCAGGATAATGTGTTAATTGCGCACGAAATTTTCCACTCTTTTAAAAATAAGAAAGGAAAAGATGGGTGGGTGGCAATAAAATTAGACATGGAAAAGGCCTATGATAGATTAGACTGGGATTTCATATTCCAAATTCTTAATAAATTAGGATTAGACAATAAAATGATAGGATGGATTAAAGAATGTGTAAAAACGGTCTCGTTTTCAGTCCTAGTAAATAATAGCCCTACTGACTTATTCTTCCCTGAAAGAGGGCTGAGGCAAGGAGATCCTCTTTCTCCATTCCTTTTTATTCTAGCTACTGAAATCTTGGCTAGAAAGCTCCAAGAGACAAGCAATACAGACAAGAATACGATTGGAATTCCATTAACTCGCTCTGGAACAAAAATCCCTTTTCTAGACTTTGTTGACGACATTATTATTTTCTCCCGAGCCAATCATGAAGCCTGCCTTAAAACAAAAAAGATCATTGAAGAATATTGTGCTATTTCAGGACAGAGAGTAAACTACCACAAATCAGCTTTCCAGACGTCACGAAATGTGGATAATTCACAAAAGAACAGGATCCAACAAACCCTAGGAATTTCAGGAATGATTGATTTGGAATCGTATCTTGGATGCCCAATCATTAATGGAAGAGTTAATCGAACTACCTTTCAAGACACAGTAAGGAAAACTAGAACACAACTAACTAAATGGAAAGCTAACACTCTATCTCAGGAAGGACGAACAGTTCTTATAAGAGCTAATTTGGCTACGAAACCTAATTACACTATGCAAAGCTTCATGCTACCCTCAAATGTACATAAGGAATTGGACCAAATCAATAGAACATTTTTTTGGAATAAAGACATTAATCATAAACCTCTTATTGGGTGGGACAAAATCTGTAAACCCAAGACGCATGGAGGACTAGGAATTAGAAAGACTGAACATGTAAACCAAGCAATGCAAATGAAACTGCTGTGGAAATTACTGGCTGAACCAGATAACATATGGGTCAAATTAATGAATGAGAAATACCTCAAAGGTAAATCAATCCTTTCCTACAAAAAACAGACAAACACATCTTGGCAATGGTCAAAACTAATGAATCTTAGAAAAGAATTCTTTAAAGGACTTATCTGGCAAGTTGGTGATGGACGAACTATAAGATTTTGGAAGGACAATTGGCTCTTCTCGGAGTCACTAGATAAATATGCATTAAATGCAGAGTCTGTGAACGATTCTACCCTTGTTGAGGAATTCATTACAAATGATAAAAGATGGAGGCAAGATGTTCTAGGATTCATTCTTCCAAGTCAGATTGTAAATCAGATTGTCGAAACCCCAATACCAGAAAACTGGATTCAAGATAGACTATATTGGGCTCCTAGCAAAAATGGATGGTTCTCGACGGCGTATACAATAGAACTGATTTCGGGAGTGCACCAACAAACCCCACATGTAAATAATTGGATTTGGAAATTAGATATATATTCTAAGGTTAAAATTTTTTTATGGAAAGTTGTACAAAATGGGTTACCTACGAAAGCAAGACTACATGAGAAAGGGGTAGCTACCCCTCCAGGATGCTTAATGTGCAACTGTTCCTATGAGGACATAGGACACTTGCTAATAGAATGCCCACATACGAAAAAATTAGTAAAGCAAATCAACATTAAAACAGAAGCTATTATCAAGAATTGGGATATAAGAAATAAATCTGCTGGATCAATCCTAAATGATCTAATCAAAGTGATGGATAGAAATGATTTCATAGAACTGGCGGTTTGCTGGTGGTGTTTTTGGCATCAAAGGAATAAACTAGTTTTCCAACAAACTCCCAATGACTTCATTCTAAACTTAGAACAATACACAAAAAATCAAATTGCTCAATGGGATAAGTCAAAAAAATGGATAGAAGATGAAGAAAAACAAGAACAACAAACAACAATTACAAAAGTAAAAAGGAAAAGGAAAAGAGAGACATGGAACAAACCGCCAAACAACTATATGAAACTAAATTTTGATGGCTCTAAACTCAGTTCTAGCCAAGCAACCTCAGGATTTGTAATCAGAAATCATAAAGCAGAAGTGGTAAGCCTAGGAGTCAACAAACAAGGATCCATCTCGGTCTTAAAAGCAGAAGCATTTGGACTTAGAGAAGGAATTAAGGAAGCACGGAGACTAGGAATAGAAAATCTTCAAATTGAAGGCGATAATCTCACGGTCATTAAGGCCATTAATAATAATAGAGGATGTCCATGGGAAATCGAAATAATAGTAGCAGACATTTTGATATCTTTACAACAGTTTGTATCTGTTTCAGTCCGTCATGTGGGTAGGGACTGTAACGCTGTGGCCGACAAAATCTCCAAGCTGGGCCACAGCATCCCTACCAGACTCTTGTTGGATAACCTAGAGCTGCTAGCTCTCATCCGGAAGGATGCCCTAGGACGCCCCCCGTAGGGGGCCTCCTAATCCTTACCTTTTCAAAAAAAAAAAAAAAAAATTAATTGTTGGAGCAAGCTAGGAGTGCAATGTATCAACATCAGAGCATTAAGTCTAATTTCTTTCTCATGATCAACACACATCTATCTTTCTGCACGATCCAAATTGATAATAAACAGCAGAGAATGCCTTGACTAGCAAATATGAAATTTGTTAGGCATCATTAATCAGATAAATGTAGAAGGAAAAAGCACAAAAAAGATAAGACAATAATGATCAAACTCCCTTAAACTGGGAGCAGCTAGTTCCGAGCCTCAGTAACGAAGAAGTAACTCTAATCTTGGAAGCTTCGAGATCAAACTCAACCAGATTATCCTCCATCTGCTTCCCTCCTATCACAATCGCCGGAGTCGTGACTAGATATGGATAATGTGATCTGAAAGCAGACGACTTAGTTCTGGAGTCGAAGATCGCCAAGCACTAGACATCACTCGAAACCTTCACCATTGAATTGGAGCCGTAGATCCTCCACTTGGAATTTCCATCCATGATCAGATCGATCGCCGGCAACCCGCTCCCTGTTTTCGAATTGTACTTTATGCTCGCTGAATTAAAGCACGTCTTGAACGAGCTCATGCCCCCCGCAACGGTTATGTTCAGCGCCTTGGCCTTCTGCACGAACACGCTGACAAACGCCGCGTAGATCTCGGAATCGAGTTTCCTGTACGGTGCCATCGTGCTCAATTGGGTGCCGCCGTCACCTCTGGCGTCAATTGACAGCAAGCTGGAGTTGAACTTGACGGGAGCGCCATCAATTTGGATGGAGGTGATCTTGATGAAGTAGGCCATGGCCGGATCGCCGGGCGCGTAGGCGTCCACCACGCTGTGGGAGTTGGAGACGAGCGAGATGGAGGCCATCGACGGTGCTCGGAGGGAGGACGTAGGGCCCGTCGCCTAAGTATACGGCGCCGTTGACGCCGCTGGAGGTGGAAGAAGGGAGGCAGAGCGCGAACTTACGGGGGAGTTTGAAGGCGGAGGAGATCTGGGAGTGGATGGCCATGGGATTCCGTGCAAGGGACACGATTCCCTTGACGTATTGAGAAAGCCCCTTTAACGGCGAAGTAGGAGTGGCGATGTCGACGAAGGGGAAGCGCGGGAAAGAGGCCTTGGCGAGCGTGCCGCGGCGGTAGAGCAGCGCGATGACGTCCTCGACGACGGGGTCGAGGCTCCAGAAGGAGATGTCGACATGGAGGGGGTTGCTGGCCCAGCCGTTGCACTGGTTGTGGTTACAGATGGGGGTGGGGGCTTGGCTGCAGTCGGAGGAGGCGGCTAGAGGGCCACTATAGGCGGTGCACTCGGTGGTGTTTTCGGTGACGGGGTGGTACGAGGAGGATAGGTTGTAGCCGGCCAGGGAGCCGACGATCCAGTTGGTGGGGTTGTTGAGGTCGACGGAGAAGTAGATGCGGACCGGGGGAGTGCCGAGGGTGAAGGTGGTGTAGTACTGGAGGCGGGCCTTGTCTCTGAGGATGGGGAGGAGGAGGATGTCGGATGTGGTGGCGGCCAATGTCGCGGAGGAGAGGAGGAGGGTGGTGAAGAAGCAGAGGAAGGCGTTGTGAGACATTGCTAGCTACTAGTGACTAGTGAGTGAGTGTGATGAAGAATATGGTGGGTTAGGAATTGGGTTTATGGGGGGATTAGATGCGTTTGACACCACGTGCTAATTTAGTATTATAATGGCTAGAAACAGCATGGAAGATGACTCAAGTGCTCAAATAAGACAAGAGGCTCTCTAAGGAAAGCCCCCACATCCTATGTTAGGTTCCTCTTTTTCACCTAATTGGATAATCCATCCTTTTAGTAAGGCTTATTGGACGCCTCGGGGTCATAAAAACACTGAAACTCAATCTCCAGATTGCTGCCATTGACCGACTTATGGAGAGAAATTTGCCTATTCACCTCACAACCAGAGAGACGTTCTTATAGTATTGATTAAGGTCAAAGAAAATCAGAAAGCAAGGCCGATTGAGACTTGAGATTTATGGTTCTATTTTAGCAGTCCGGATCCTCTATGGCATGGACAGTTACAAATGCTGCTCTACTAATAATATATGTCCATGTGTCAACCAGAGACGTTCTTTAAGTAGGGATTTAACCTTTTGATTAGTGACACTTTCTATGTTTTCAGATTCAACCTTTGTGATAATTTTATATTTTCCAGATTACATGTCATAATTTTTTTCCATCAAGTATTAAACAATCACTTATTGAACCATGTCCTTTAAAATAGACATGCTTCCTTCCATTGTAGGGCTACCGGCATGTCTAGTGTTAGCAATCTATACGACACTAATATTGGCTAGGTATTGCACTTTGATGTTGTAGTAGGCAGTGTTTGGTTCACAGCGATGAGATTTTTTTTTTGCATCATAACATTGGCTTTGTAAAGTCCTTGCCCCTCGATGTTGTGCTTGTATCAATTGAATGTCCTTTTTGGGATAACTAGTTCACTACACTGAACATAATAAGCATATTGATGAAATCCGAAATAAACCGTTCGCTAAATGACAAGAAACGAGATTATTTAATTCGATTGTGCAAACACTTGCTTTTTATTTATTACTTTTTCAACAACGAGGTTACAAGCCAACGATGCCGACAAACAGACGAGGTTTACACCCTAGACCTCCTACGAGTATTTGAGATCTCGACCTAACAATGTCCGAGATCTCCTAATTGCTATACGATTCTACCACCTCGGTGTCGCTGGATTGATCTTGGTGCGAGGCTGAGCTAGAGTGTGATGAAGATGGCTTGCGAGATTGTGTAGCGAGGTCTTTGATGTAGATGAGAGTTCTGTGTGACTTGAAGTCTTTTTGTGGACTTCACTTGTCAATAGCGAGGAATTTTGACGATATTTCGATCACGTCGATCTTCAACGAGCAAGATAGTTCTTGAGTTCAAGATGTTTTTCGACCCCTTTTACTTACGAGGTTCTCCCTTATTTATAGGGAATTAGGGAATCGTGTTTCAGCGTTTATCCGATGTGGGATGCCCGGGATCATGGCCTCTGATTGGTCCGAAGGTGAGGCAGTCAGTGATTGGTTGGGGAGATCGGTGGCAGCTGAGTGGGTCAGATGTGCGGGGATGTCAGTTGAGTCGGCTACGAGGTCGAGACCTCGCTCCGAGGCCTTGGGAGACCTCGCGGTGATTGAAACTTAGTTTAATTAAAAGACGGATATGATTGTGGGCCCCGGAATCCACCTTGGGAGTCTCGTCGGGTCCGTTTATTCCTCGTACCCCGGGCCCACTTCCTGTCTTGCTATTTTGAGCATCATCACAACCCCATGGCCTGGGGGCCTCGTTCCGAGGACCGCGGGTCATAAACATGGAGGGCACTTGATCCATCAAAGACCGAGGTGCGGGGTTTATACTCCTTTAGGGTCGTGGGATGCGAGGTTGAGAGGTTGGATTGATGCTTTGCGAGGGGTGCTTCTGCGAGGCCTGAACTCGCCTCGCGGACCTCAGATCATAAGCTCCCTAGGATTTGCGAGGCGCGAGGTTTTGGAGGTTGGGAGGGTGTACTGCGAGGTTCTATCCTTGCGAGGCTCAGCACTTAGGCTTTTCTTTTGCTCGTATAGATGATGCTTTCTGGGCTCATTCTTCGTACTTCGCTTAATGGGTCGTTGGTGGAGATAGGCCCAATAAGCCTTTTGGGAGTGAGGAGAGGCCCATGCTTGTTCTTTATAAAAGGCGTCCCTAGCACGCGTCCTCTTCATCTTCTTCCCCAATATTTTTGCTCTCTCTCTTTCTTCGTCTTTCCAGTTCCCGGCGAGCAGTTTCCGAGACGGTTACCGACGACCTCCCTTCATCCTCCAGTTGCACCGCCGCCTTTTCCACGCCGACTCCAAGCAAGTAATTGCCCAGCTCTTCTTTCTCATCTTTGAGGTTCTTCTTCTTTCTTTCGCCGCCTTCTGTTCTCAGCGGGAGACAGACGCTCCCTGGCGTTTTGGGCCGGTGTCACGGTAGCGAAACGGAGGGGGCGAGGGCGATGCTTGCGTTTGTATGACGCCTTTGATTTCCTTCTTCTCGTTCTTTCTTCATTTCGTGCCCTTGGTGGGTGACGATTCGTTGCTCGATATTTCGCGCTGGCGTCACGGCGGCGAAACGGTGGTGGTGTGGGCGCGTGTGCTTCCGCGCGGTGCCCTTGCCGTCGTTTCATTAGGTTCTTTCTCGCTTTGCTTTGTGCCCTAGCGGGAACTGGTTGTTCCTCGGCGTCTTGCGCCAGCGTTATGGTGGCGGGACGGTGGGGTGAGGGTGGCGACTGCCGTTCCCCCGAACCCGTCATCCGCCGTTCGACGGTTAGGTTTCTGCTTTTTTCCCTTTGTGGTTTCGAAATTTGAAATCCTCGGAAACCCAAACGTCATGATGGTTGTTTGACGGGACGTTTGGGTTTCCACCGCTGGCTTCCGTTCCATCTTCTCTCTCCTCTTTTTGGCGCTTCAACTTCTACTCCACCGTCCTATCTTGTCAGAGTAGCCCTAGGGTGCCACGTGGACTTTCCCTCCTATGACCTCGCTTTATCTCTCTTTGGTTGCTTTGTCCGATGTCTCAACCCTTTTTTCTTTTCCAGGTGCTCGCCCTTCGTGGCCTGGACGTCGCTTCTTTCATGCCTAGGAGAGCTTCTTTGAGCCCCCCACCAGGCTTCGTGTTCAAAGTTCAAGAGCAATTCTACGAGGAAGTTTCTGAGTCCATAAGGAGCGTAGAGACTAACGACTCCCAGAACCCGAGGTCTCCCCCGTTGGTCTTCAGCGACCCGTCTTCCAACGACTCCGCAATCTCCATCAACTCACACTTCTTCCGACTTCGCACATCATCTGGTGTTGAAATGGCGTCATCATCGATTTCTGACGAGGACGTTGCCGAAGTCATGGCGAGGTCATCCGACTCTGACGAGCTCGCGAGCTTTTTTGCGGAGTACATTACTGACGCCGTGTCCTGCGTCCCGCCCGTCCTCAAGGAGCGGATTCCCATGTCCCCAGGTTTGAACGAGGCCTTCCTGACCGAGGGGGAGCCCACGGTCTTGGAGCTTAAGGACCTCGCGGATGCTGCCAAGGACTTCGCTTGGCCCGAGGGGGTCGAGCTAGCGCTCCCGAAGGGGAGGGCTGTTCCTTGGCGAGTTATGACAAGTGCATGGTCGTACACATGCACAGTCTCCAGGCTGGATTTAGGCTACCTCTGGCACGACACATCGTCGACTTCTTGTGGGTCATGCACATCTGCCGCGCACAACTGTTTCCCAACGCGTGGAGGTTGTTGTGCGCCTACACCGTTCGCAGCCGCGAGCTTGGGGACGGGTTAGACCCCGGCAGTATGACGAGTCTACTTTTAGCGAGGAGGGAGCATGACTCCTGCCTCGTCAATCTCAACATGCCGGGTGTCAAACTCACCACGGCTCCCTCGAACGTCGGGCCGTGGAAGAAGAAATGGTTCCTGGTCCGAGATCCTAATGTGAGGTATCTCAACTTTCCCACGGCACCAGACAACTTCGTTCGACCCAAGGGAGCACACAAACCTTCTGAGCTTAAGGAGCTCAAGGCCTGATACACCCCCGACCGTCAGGCAGCGTATCAGAAGTATCTGGCACAGGACCGGCTTGAGCGGGCTGGTCTGAGCCTCAGCCTCCCCCCTCGTGAGGGTACTTAATTTCTCTCTTGATTGTTTTTGTTATTTGCCCCCGTTTTTAGGCTACGAGGCTGAGAACCTCGTTTAGCTTGCTTGGTTATATCTCGTTTCTTGTTTTTTAACTTACTTTGATGTTTTTATTTGGCAGTGGACCTCTTTAACGCTCTAACCTCGAAGAAGCAGGGAAAGAGACATGTGACTTCTTCTTCCACTGCCCCGGTTCCCCAAGGTCAAAAGGGGATTGTTATTAATGAACCGACGCCGCAGGCGAGGCCACCCACCTCGCAACCGAAGGCGACAGCCCCGACGCCGAAGGCACTTGGGGTGAAGATAGACAAGGGGGCCTCGACTAAGGGGGACGTCGCGAGAACGTCCTCCCAAGCCTCCCGAGGATCCAGTGATAAAGCCGGGTCCAAGAGAAAAAGCGCGGAGTCCCCCCGCCGGGAAAAAAAAAAGAAGCATAAGGGGGACGGCCAGGGGGGACCCCAGGAGGCGAGATGATTGAGCGCCCCGGTTCTCGGCCGCCGGGCCTCCTGCCGACAAGTTCCACTGCCTCGGACCCTCCCGGGGTGTGCCCAAGGATTGGGACAGGTCGGATTGGAAAGAGGAGGTTGCGTGGGCCAACAACCTCTTGGAGGCCGCTCTTAACGATGAGATCCTTCGCTATTCGGCGATGGTATGCCCTACTTCTACGAGGTTGCTCTTTTCATTGGTTCTATTATTATCGTTTTTGTTTTAACATTCTCTTCGTTTGTTTCAGAATCACTTCTTCATGAATTATAATTGCGGTCGTGTCGGCCTCCTCCACAAGAAGATGGATAGGCTGGAGATGAGGCTCAAAGAGCGCGAGGCCGAGATTGAGAAGAAGGGAGCCGAGATTGAAAAGAAGGGAAAAGACCTCGCGGCGGCCGAGAAGCGGGTTCGTGCTGCGGAGGTTACAGCGGCGGATGAGGCCAGGGATGCCGCTAAGGTCAGGGAGGAGCTGAAGAAGGCGAAGGAGGAGATTAGGGGTTTGAAGGACGAGGTTGGGGATTTTAAGGACGAGGTTAGGAACCTCAAAGGTCAGCTATCCGCGAAGCATAAATTCTTCAGGGAGAAGGAAGCGGAGCTCCAGAAGGCTGAGGGTGAGATCAGCGACCTCCGACGGCGCGTCGTTGAGCTCAATGAGGAGGTGGAGGCTGCTGGACCCAGGTACGTGGAGTCTGCGGAGTACAAAGAGGAGCTGGTAGAGAGCATACAGAAGATGTTCCACCAGGCGGTCCGTATGGGGGTCAAGCAGGCGGTGGCAAAATACGGGCACATCGACCCCCGCATTTCCTTCTTCAACCCCAGCTACACGGAGACTATGGGGGAAGAGGTCGGGTAGGAGCCCGAGGGACAATGCGAGTTCTTCCTCAGGGAAGACGGGACAGTGACCTCCGAGGCACCCTCCGTAGAGGACCTCGTCCAGGAAGGTCAGGATGCTGTCGCTACAGGCCCACTTCCTACGTCCGACGCGCCGAGCTCCCAGCCCGACGCCGTCTCCGCTTCGCCCGTCCTTGACGCTCCTACGAATGCTCCGATGGGACCTGCTGCTGATGCCTCGAAAGACACCGCCGCCGAGGCCTCGAAGAATTAAAGGACATTCCCGTTGTTGTAATGTTTTTTTTATTCTGTTATGTTGGTGGCCCCGCAGGGGTCTATAATCAAGATACTTTGGCCCTTGTGGCCTTTATTATATTTGTAGCCCCAACGGGGTCTGTAATTATGCTTCGGCCCTTGTGGCCTTATTCTGTGCAATTTTTCTTGTCTTATGGGTGTGTTTGTGTTCTTTTTTGCCTTAACTTGCTTGTATGCATATCCCCCGATCCAACCCCATGGCCCGAGTGTCACAATACTTGTGGCGATCTCGGGGCACATCGGTCGACGTCTTATATCACGATCTTGAGCCTTGCTCGGATTTCAGATGATGGTTATTATGCCAAGATCATGAGCCTTGCTAAGATCTCGCATGATCATCGTTATGCCGAGATCATGAGCCCCGCTCAAACCTCGCATAATTATCGAGACTCTCCAACCCCAAGCGGGAAGCGAGGGGTGGACTTTAAACACGAGATTCTCCAACCCCAAGCGGGAAGCGAGGGGTGGACTTAAACACGAGATTCTCCAACCCCAAGTGGGAAGCGAGGGGTGGACTTTAAACACGAGATTCTCCAACCCCAAGCGGGAAGCGAGGGGTGGACTTGAACAAGAGATTCTCCAACCCCAAGCGGGAAGCGAGGGGTGGACTTTAAACACGAGATTCTCCAACCCCAAGCGGGAAGCGAGGGGTGGACTTAAACACGAGATTCTCCAACCCCCAGCGGGAAGCGAGGGGTGGACTTAAGCACGAGACTCTCCAACCCCAAGCGGGAAGCGAGGGGTGGACTTAAACACGAGATTCTCCAACCCCAAGCGGGAAGCGAGGGGTGGACCTAAACACGAGATTCTCCAACCCCAAGCGGGAAGCGAGGGGTGGACTTTAAACACGAGATTCTCCAACCCCAAGCGGGAAGCGAGGGGTGGACTTAAGCACAAGACTCTCCAACCCCAAGCGGGAAGCAAGGGGTGGACTGAAGCACAAGACTCTCCAACCCCAAGCGGGAAGCGAGGGGTGGACTTTAAACACGAGATTCTCCAACCCCAAGCGGGAAGCGAGGGGTGGACTTAAACAAGAGATTCTCCAACCCCAAGGGGGAAGCGAGGGGTGGACTTTAAACACGAGATTCTCCAACCCCAAGAGGGAAGCGAGGGGTGGACTTAAACACGAGATTCTCCAACCCCAAGCGGGAAGCGAGGGGTGGACTTAAGCACAAGACTCTCCAACCCTAAGCGGGAAGCAAGGGGTGGACTTTAAACACGAGATTCTTCAACCCCAAGCGGGAAGCGAGGGGTGGACTTAAACACGAGATTCTCCAACCCTAAGCGGGAAGCGAGGGGTGGACTTTAAACACGAGATTCTCCAACCCCAAGCGGGAAGCGAGGGGTGGACTTGAACAAGAGATTCTCCAACCCCAAGCGGGAAGCGAGGGGTGGACTTTAAACACGAGATTCTCCAACCCCAAGCGGGAAGCGAGGGGTGGACTTGAACACGAGATTCTCCAACCCCAAGCGGGAAGCGAGGGGTGGACTTGAACAAGAGATTCTCCAACCCCAAGCGGGAAGCGAGGGGTGGACTTTAAACACGAGATTCTTCAACCCCAAGCGGGAAGCGAGGGGTGGACTTAAACACGAGATTCTCCAACCCCAAGCGGGAAGCGAGGGGTGGACTTTAAACACGAGATTCTCCAACCCCAAGCGGGAAGCGAGGGGTGGACTTAAACACGAGATTCTCCAACCCCAAGCGGGAAGCGAGGGGTGGACTTAAGCACGGGACTCTCCAACCCCAAGCGGGAAGCGAGGGGTGGACTTTAAACACGAGATTCTCCAACCCCAAGCGGGAAGCGAGGGGTGGACTTAAGCACAAGACTCTCCAACCCCAAGCGGGAAGCGAGGGGTGGACTTTAAACACGAGATTCTCCAACCCCAAGCGGGAAGCGAGGGGTGGACTTTAAACACGAGATTCTCCAACCCCAAGCGGGAAGGGAGGGATGGACTTAAACACGAGATTCTCCAACCCCAAGCGGGAAGCGAGGGGTGGACTTTAAACACGAGATTCTCCAACCCCAAGCGGGAAGCGAGGGGTGGACTTAAGCACGAGACTCTCCAACCCCAAGCGGGAAGCAAGGGGTGGACTTTAAACACGATTTTTATTTTGAGAGTGTTTTGAAAATTCCACAACCCTTTATCTATAAAACTTGTAAGAAGTAGCGGAGCTTAGAGAGTTTACACAGTATTTTTTGAGCCGAGCAACGTTCCAGGTTTTGCTCAGGGTACGACCCTCGCTGTCTTTGAGCTTGAAAGCTCCGGGTGCGACCTCCTCGCCAAGGAGGTATGGCCCTTCCCAGTTGGGGTCCAACTTGCCACCTTCGGTACGCCTCAAGACGAGGTTACCCGTGGCCAGGACTCGAGGTCTTACCTTTTTGTCGTGGTATACAGCCACGCGGCGTTTGTATTCCTTAGAGCGTAGGTCGGCCACCTCGCACAACTCGTCCCGGAACAGCAGCTCGACCCTGAGATTGGCCTCGTTCTCTTTTTCATCGAAACCGAACACTCTCGCCGAAGGGACCAGAGTCTCTACCGGGACTAGTGCTTCCGCCTTGTAAGTTAGAGCGAAAGGCGTTTCTCCTGTTGCACGGCGCTCGGTGGTGCGATATGTCCACAGGACGAGTGGGAGAAGCTTGGCCCAACGACCTTGCGCCATGCCCAGGCGCGTCTTTAGGTCGGACAAGATGCGGGCATTGACGTTCTCCACCTGGCCGTTGGACTGAGGGTGGGCCACGGAGGAAAACTTGAGAGTGATGCCCAGGTCGGAGCAGAAGGTCCGGGTTTCTTCGCAATCGAATTGGGGGCCATGGTCGGTCATGATGGTCATTGGAACGCCAAAGTGGCAAACGAGGTTTTTCCACAGGAAGTCGCAGACCTTTGCCCCGTGATTTTTGCCATTGCTTGTGCCTCGACCCACTTCGTGAAATAGTCGACAATGACCAGGATGTACCGCACCTGGCCAGCGGCCTTGGGGAAGGGGCCAAGGATGTCCATCCCCCACATCGCGAAGGGGCATGGCGCGTGGATGGAGCGAAGCTGCGAGGTCGGGGCGTGTTGGATGTTACTGTGCTTTTGACACCCGTCACATCGCTGGACTTAGGCCCTCGCGTCTTGCCGGAGAGTGGGCCAAAAGTACCCCAAATGGGAGATTTTATGTGATAGGGCTCGCCACCCGGGGTGTCCACCACAGACCCCCTCATGGGCCTCATAGAGAATATGCTCCGTAGACTCGGTAGGTACGCACAGTAGGTTGGGTTCAGCATAGCCTCGGCGATAGAGATAGCCGTCGCCGATGCAATAGCGCGCCGCTTGCATTTTCAACTTCCTAGCCTGTGCGGGGTCCTCTGGGAGGACACCGCTCTCTACATATCGTGTTATCGGGATCCTCCAATCCTCAGTCGTGATAGACACAACCTCGCCGGTCATACTCCGCGAGAGTTTTCTTTCCACCATCACGCGATTCCCCACTTCCAAGGGAAGGGCAGATCCCAACCTCGCAAGAGCGTCTGCCTTTGTGTTCGAGGTTCGCGGGATGGACTCCACCGCGAAGGTTTCTAGGCACGACACCAAGGCCTTAACTTTCTCTCGGTATGCGGGCAGGAACCCCGTTCTAGTGTCGTATTGCCCGTTGAGTTGACGCGCAACCAGCTCGGAGTCGGTGTAGACCCTGATTTTGCGGGCCCTACTGAGGAGCGCCATCTCGATCCCGGCAATCATGGCCTCGTACTCAGCCTCGTTTTTGGTGGCTTCGAAGGCGAATTTTAGGGCGTACTCCGTCTCGATCGATGGACCGGCAAGGAATACGCCAGCCCTGCCACCGGCATCACATCGTGAACTATCAACAAATACCTTCCACTCCTCCGAGCTCGCGTCAGTCTCGGGGAAGGTAACCTCCACCATGCAGTCGGCAAGGGCCTGCCCTTTCATCGCGGTCCTCGGGAGGTAGCTGATGTCGAACTCAAAGAGCTCGACTGCCCACTTCGTCATTCGCCCGGAGAGGGCGGGCTGGTGGAGGATCTTACGAAGTGGGAGGTCAGAGAGGACCTGTATGGGATGCGCGTGGAAGTAAGGGCGTAGATGCCTCGCAGCGGTCACGACTGCCAACACCATCTTTTCTGCCGGGGAGTATCGCTGCTCCGCGGGTTGGAGCACGCGGCTTACGAAGTAGACTGGTTGCATGGCCTTTCTGGTTAGCACTGCGCTGACCGTCTACGGGCTTACTGTCACATACAGTTGCAAGTCTTTGCCCGCTATTGGAGGCGACAATGTGGGGAGCTTCGTCAGGAAGGCTTTTATTTCGGAGAAAGCGAGCTCAAGCCCCTCGTCCCAAACGAACTTGTCGTTTTTCTTGAGAGCATCGAAGAAGGGAAGAGACTTTTCCGCCAAGCGGGAGCAGAACCTCCCTAGATAGTTGACAGCGCCGTTGAGCCGCTGTACCTCAGTGCGAGATCACGACGACCTCATCGAGAGGATTGACTCAACCTTGGCGGGGTTGACGTCGATCCCGCGTTCGCTGATCATGAAGCCTAAGAACTTCCCCGATGATACACCGAAGACGCACTTCTCAGGGTTCAGGCTGAGACGGTTGTGCCTGAGGGTCGCGAAGACCTCAGCGAGGTCGACCAAATGCTCTTCAGGGGTCTTGCTCCGGACCACAATATCGTCGACGTATGCCGACACGTTCCTTCCCATATGACTTTTAAAGACGCGATCGACGAGGCGTTGAAAGGTGGCCCCCGCATTCTTTAGGCCGAACGGCATGACGTTGTAGCAATAAGTGTCTCGTTGGGTGATGAAGGATGTCTCCTCCTCGTCCTGCGGGTTCATCAGGACTTGGTTGTATGCTGAGTACGCGTCGAGGAAGATCAATACCCCGTGACATGCGGTCGAGTCAACGAGCTCATCGATCAAGGGCAGTGGGTAGCTATCTTTGGGGCAGGCTTTGTTGAGATCCTTGAAGTCCACACACATCCTTAATTTTCCGCTGGCCTTTTTGACCAGCACGACGTTGGACAACCATCGGGGGTACTGGACCTCGCGAATGAACCCCGCAGCCAGCAGCTTTGCCACCTCGTCATTTGCAAAGCATTTGCCCTCTCTTCATTCATTTCTCTTCGTCGTTGCACCACGGGGCGAGTGGTGACATTGACGGTTAGGAATGCTGGGCCACAGTCCGCGGGACGCCGCGGAGGTCCTTCGCGGTCCAGTAGAAAACGTCGCGGGACCCGGCGAGCAAGGCTTCTAAGGACGGCGCTGATGTCCCGGAGAGGCACTCTCCCAGGTAGATCTTCTCGGACTCATTTTCGAAGGGGGATATCACCCTTCTCTCTACCTCAGGGGTGGGGATCGTGAAGTCCCGAACCTCGAGGTCGGCCTCGCCGGGGAACTCCACCATGAACATCGGGCATTTTTGTTTTGCCGAGGTCGCATAGCAAACGCGACCCTCCTCCTGATTGCCCTTTACCTCCCCAACCCCGTTGTCAACGGGGAACTTCATTTTCAAGTGGTAGATGGAAACTACCGCCTGGAACTTCATCAGGGAAACCCTCCCAATGATTGCATTCCACACCGAAGACAGGTGCACCACCGTGAACTCCACCATCTCGGTCCTCCGTGTGGAACCTATGCCCAACGTCATCCAAAGTTCTATGAGACCTGCCACGTCGACCTCGTCCCCGGAGAAGGAGGTGAGTTTCCCAACGTAGGGCTTCAAGGATGTTTCGGAGATGCCCAATTACTCGAATGCGCCGTAGTACATGATGTCCACGGAGGACCCGTGTCTACTAGCACTCGCTTCACCATTTTCGAGCCCATTTGAGCGTGCACCACTAAGGGGTCGGAGTGTGGCATATGAAGCCCCTCGACATCTTCGAAGGTAAAGGCCAAGCCTACGTGAGACCGCGAGGTTTGGGCCACGCTAAATACCGAGGGCTCATGATGGCTCGCCCTCGCGTACCTCTTTCGTTTTGCCTGGCTTGATCCAGCCAGCGATGGCCCGCCCGAGATGGTATGGATATACCCATCGGGTGTTGCCTGCCCAGACCGGGCCTGTTTCGTGGGAGCCTGTTGCTCGACGTTGTTGGGCTGAGCCTGACTCGGGCCCCGTGGTACGGTGTTGGCTCCCGACGCAGGGTTGGCGCGCCCCTTTTCATTCGGGTTGTATGCGGGACCGCCCTTGCCCCTATAACCTCGTTGTTTCCCACCGAAGCAGCTCCAACCCCCACCGCGGTTGTTATGGTGGTTATTCCGGTTGTCGTTGTTGTTGTTGTTCCAGTTGTTGTTGGTTTTTCGGTTGCTGTTATTGTTGTTGTAGTTGACGGGGTTGTGGGCCTGCGTCACATACGCATCCCTCGCGGCTGGCGCGGTCACTTTTGCCTTCCCTTTAGCCTCGACGACAATTTCCTTGTCGGTCTTTGGTCGCGAGCTCTGGTTGGCGGCATCCTCGGCGTATACTTGGGCTGTGATTCGGGCGCACAGGCTGTCGTACGTCGTCGGGTTTTTCAAGAAGATGAAATTCTTGAAAGTACCCAGACACAGGTTGCCCATGAGGATATCTCGCACCGACGACTCATCGATGTGTGCGATTTCTGCGACCGCGGTGGTGAACCTCGTGAAGAAGGTACCCAACATCTCGCTCTCTCCTTGCTCAATACCGCGGAGATCCCGCATGTTCTTCTTGCGCTTCCTTGAGCCGTTGAAGTGCGTGATAAAGGACTCGCACAGTTGACCGAAAGAGGCCACAGACTCTTTCTTGATGCTTATGAACCACGTCGTCGCGGCTTTATCCAGGGTGGTCGGGAAGATAGGGCAGAATAGGGCGTCATTGTAAGAGTTGACATTCATTTGGACCGCGAAGTGTTTTACATGGTCCTCCGGGTCAACCATGCCGTCGTAGAGCCCCATTTGTGGCCAATGGAATCCCTTGGGCATAGGAACCTCCTGGATCTCGGTCACGAAAGGGGAGCGGTACCCAATCTCGACAGGCAGTCAGTGCGACCTCGACTTTAGAGGGTGCCTCGACGTCGTTGGACTCGTGTTGGTGGGGTGCAGAGCGCTCCCCGCCGTCTCGGACAGCTCTGGGTCTTGCATTCTCGAACGTCGCGACCGAGACCGCGAGATCTGCATGGGATCCCGGGGAGGCCTCTCCGTTGATAAGCCGTTAGTGGAGGTCTCACGCCCCGGCACATGTCCAAGAATGTACGCAGGTATGTACTCGGAGTGAGGTTCCCCGGGGGGGAACGGGGACGTATGAAGGGGCGAAGCCCTGTTGATATTGCCCATAACCCGGGTAGGGGTATGGGTTAGGGGGTGCGCCGCCCTGCTCGTACCCTTGGAAGGGGTATGGATTTTGTGGGGCGGTATATTTCCAGTCCGGGGGGACCACGAACGGGCAGCCCGGAGGCCCCGTGCCCGTCCACTGCGCGGTTTCGGGCATGTTATCGGGGTGTTGGGGGAAGAAATTGTTTGGGCAAGCCATTTTGAGAGGGTCAAAGCCAAGGTTTGCACAAATTGAGGAACTGCTTAGGATGAAAAGGTTCCCACAGACGGCGCCAGTGATGAAACCCGAAATAAACCGTTCGCTAAATGACAAGAAACGAGATTATTTAATTCGATTGTGCAAACACTTGCTTTTTATTTATTACTTTTTATTTATTATTTTTTATGCATGTAAAGTTTCGACATTTCTTTGTGGGGGTTATTTAATATTGTCATATTGTTCAGGTTTGGAAGAAGTAGAGTTTCTAAAATATGTGAGTTGTTGAATAATAAGGTGTCCATTCATGAAAACTAGAGAACGGTCCAACTACAATGTCACCTATAAATCGTAATGCAGATAGTATATATGCAAAACAATAGTACTTTTCCTTCGCATTCCAAGGGTAAAAAGAGGAATCATCGTGATCAGACTATTGACTCTAGAAAAAAAAAATTCTACAAAACATTATGGTTGAGATTGTGTACAATTGAGATTTTATATTCTTCTTAAATTATAAATTCAAAAATTAACTGAAAGGACTTGTAGATTTTGACCTATAAAAAAGCTTTTGCAACTCATGCAACCTGAGAGCATGTGATATCAAGGAAAGGTAATCCTCTCTTCACTTTCTCTCTCCTTATCTCCTTTTGACACCCCACCTATCCTATATTTTATCTCACTCTTTCCTCTTCCTTTTCCTCTTTCTCTATATCCACCCACAACCGTGAGAATCATTTCTTCTCCTCTCTTCCAATTTTTTATACATATATCTTACGACATATTCATATTATCAATTTATGATTTTTTCACTCCTTATGATTTTAATTAATTAATAAATTAATTTAACATTCAATAAAAAATATATATTACTTATGACAATATAAATTGATTACTACTAATAATTAAATCTTGATTAACATTAAGATAATACAAACAACAACATAAAATAAGATGTAAAATGAAAACATTAAGCATAAATAACAACATTATTGTCATAAGAATTTAATCACAATCCGACTCCGATGCACATGCTCTCATAATATTAGGTTCAATTTATAGACAAAAAAAAATTGCAAGAATTATTTTTTTTTATTTTTTGTTTTTTTAAATATCATCTTTAAAATATTTTTATTTGTAATTTGTTAATGCTAAATTGTACTCCCTCCGTTTCACAATACTTGTCTTTCTAGCAATTTGCACATTATTTAAGAAAGGTATCAAAAATACTAATGTACCCTCAATTATTATCTTATTTTTTCGCTTTATTGAAACTCACAACTAATAGCCTATTATTAATTATAAGGGTAAATATGTAAAATAGAGACCAAAATAGCAAAAAAGACATGTATTGTGAAACAAAAAATAATTGTTAAAAAGACATGTATTGTGAAATGGAGGGAGTAATGAAAATAAATGAATGTAGTTGATAGATAAGAGACACATGTCAAATTTTGATTGGGTGAATATGGAGAGGAATGCACAAAAGTCAATGTACGCATTCCTCTACCTATAGAGGAATTCACCCCATTACTCTGTCAAGAGAGGATTTTCTCTTTCACCCCACATCCAAGAGGATCCTCATTTTTAATAAAAAATGGGTAAAAAAAGGAAGAGAGGATTGGTAATCCTCTTGATAGCACATGCTCTGATAAGTCTTATAGAAAATATTTTAAATAAAAAATAACCAAATGATCACTTTTATATCCTTTTGAGGGGTCGATAGCCAAAGATATAAGATCATCTTTGGTTATCGGGGGAACGAGTGAAAATGGTAATCGAAAGCAATAGATGTAATATAAATTGAAAGTAAAGACAATACAAATAAAGAAAATTTTCTTATCTCCTTTTTATTAATAATGAACAAGCGATTATGAGCTTTGTCCTGCAATAAATTAATGGGAAGACAACCGTCAAATGTTGATAGTCTTGTTTGACGTCGTCGACGATCTTTGAGAGCAATGTAAGCTACGAGGGTGTTGGGATTACAAGAGACAGGGAGTGTTACAATGTATGAATGTACGGGATCGGTTGTAATACCAAGGTGTCTCTCAAGCAATAAAAACGCTTTCTCATGAAGCGTTCCAATGAATCTCAAATCTCTCTAAACTTTTCTCTCAAGCAATAAAAACTAGGTTAAAAGTCGTACTCCCAATCTCAAAACAAAGGAAAGTACTTATACTAGTGATAGAATAAGAGAGGCGGCCCAAAAACCCGAGCAAACAAAGGCGCACGAGCAACGGCGCGCGTCGTGCGCCGAGGCGCACGACCATACAAGGACGCATGACCGTAGCCTTGATTCAACGAGACGCACGACCGTGCGTCGGAAACACACGACCCATGCCTACGTTGGTGCACGAGCTACGCCGGGCGCACGGTCTTGGCCTTGGCACCGCACGACCCACGCCTTGGCACCGCACGACCGTGCGTTTGGCACGCACGGGAGACGCCTTTCTTTGAGAGTTGACGCACGATCGTGCACCTGTGGCGCACGATCCGAAGAACTGTAGACACCGCCTGCACGACCGTGCACTAAGGTGCTCGACCTTGGCCTTGCTTATGTGCTTCCTTCCTTTCGGATCTTGAATCGTTCTTTTTCGGTCCCGTTGCCTCCTAGCATGAAGTCTTGATTCCGCCTTGTATCCAAACGCGTTCCAATGAAGCTCAAACTTCTCCAAAGTACCTGAAAAGAATACAAATACGCGTGTAGACATCTATAACGGAAACTAAACTAAAAGTACTAGAAAACACAAGACTAATGCATGAAAACATATAAACTAAATTCCTAAATGCATGACCTAATATTCTCTAAAATGCAAGTTATCAGATGGGTAATGGCTATGGTTTTAGGTCTCTTTGCATGGATGAGAGAATTGTAAATATAGTTAAAATGATGCACTTGAAGAATAGCTACTGTTGATAGGGAGTTAGCTAACTCCTTAAGAATGAGTCTTTTGGCTTGTTCTTGCTAAAGAAAAGGTTTTTATGGACGTTGTGGAATATATGGTCAAAGTGGTTGTAACTAATTCGGAGATCTCGGAATCACGTTGTTATTACGGGATAGTTTGGTGAAGATGACAATCTTGTGACGATGATGGTCCTATGACGATGACGAAGTTGATGGTCTAGGAGATGTTGTCAATCTCGGAGAGGATGATGAGACGATAACAAGATTATGGCAATGACAATCTGATGATGATGATGATCTTGTGATGATGATCTTGTGATGATGATTGTCTTATGACGATGACGGTCTTGTGACGATCTTTCGGTGGGCGTTTTTACTTTGGGTGTCTTCTAATAGGTCTTTGGGCTTGGGACAACAATCTTCATATGGATCCTCGTGATCTAGCCTTAGACCCTTAAGATAAATCTTACTTGGAATTTATGGGTCTAACATAAAATTGGACATGAGTTGTCATTCCATGCTTGTTGGCATTTTAGCCATTACAAAGAGGCTTTATTGCCTTAATCTGTTTCTGTAGCGAAGATGTTTGCCTATCTTATATGAGTGGCTTAAGGAGGTTCATAAGGGGAAGGTTGCTTCTACTTCTAAAGATGGAGATAAGAAAGTGGAAGATTTACACTTGGTTTTACTTGACATACTTGATAAGTTACCAGTAAACCTAAATGTGCTACAAATTTGTAACATTGGCAAATTTGTGAATCATTTACGGTCACACAAAACTAGGAAATTCAGAAGGAAAAAAAAAGCTTCACATTTCCATCTTCAAGTTAATAATTAATGATAAGTCAATAATTAGTGACAATATTAAACTTAGGGTTGGGATCGGGTTATGAATAGGTGGAGCACTTCCACCACCCGACCCGCAAGTAAAAATGCCCCCACCAAACACCCGTTGAATGTTCCATCCGTCACCCATGGAATGTTCCACCAATCGCATAAACCACCCGTCACCCGCTGGTTATATGGGTGACCGGCCCATTTACCCGTATAATCATTGTATTTTTTCCATTATCTGTATGAGACCATTTAAAACTGATAATTCAATACGTAAAACATATAAAGATAATGATTCAATAAGTAAATCATCAATACTCTAAGTAAATGGAAATGTATATAATTCTAAAAGTAATATTAAAAACACGAAAAATACATCATAAAATGTTAATATTAACAATACATTTGAAATTTTCCTTAGAAATATGAGACTGCCTTCAAAATATACTAGGATAATTAAGATTTAAGCAGGTTAAGTGGGTGGTTTGGGTGAAACGGGGGATGAATTAGATGGTGCGTGATGATGAGCCATGTTAATTATTTGGGTGATAAAGTCTTACTCATATCCGACTTATCACCCGTTTTGTTTGGGATTTTCGTCCGTTTATTTTAGGGAGGCTAAAAGAAATGGATTAGTCGTCTGTAGATAGTTGCAAGCCCTAATTAAATTTGATATGGTAAATATTAAATATATGTATACTTTTATCTTAAGATACTAACTCGTGCCTTAGGCACGAGACGTACACACTTGTTAAGGGATCAACGTACTTGCATATAGAAGAATTTTATGAAGGTTGCTAGATAGAAGCATTTCTTAAAAATTGATGAAGTACTAGAAAATGTTAGTAGTAGAAACATGCCATTTAATGAATTATGGTCATCATATTAATCGAATTAAGATATATATTTAGAAGTACTCTCTCCGATCCAAAATAATTATCGTTTTAGCTTTAGACACAAGAATTAAGAAAAACATTAATTAAACTTAAAAAGGTAATTTTTTTATAAATTTTACCACTCATCACCTTTTTTCAACCAATGAATGAATAACATTAATTAATAAAAATACATTCTAATAACAATTCTCATAACTCACTCCTAATCAATTGCCTAAAAAACCTAAAACGACATATAAAATAGATCAAATTTGAAGTGTTAAAACGACAATTAATTTGAATCGGATGAAGTATTATTGAAGTATTTAATTCATTATTAATCCAGGGCAAAATTTCGAAGCTTATGCTACAAACAAATTAATTGTTGGAGGAAGGGGCACCACAATGTGTCAACACTCAACATCGATCGACCAAAAAGCATTAAGTTTTATTTCTTTCTCATGATCTACTACATACAGTTAACTTATCTCTCTGCATGATGTAATAAACAGCTGACAATATTCATTAACTGCGGAGTATTAATCAGATAAAAGCAGGAGGAAGCACAAGGAAATTACAAAAAAAATACACATACTGATCAAATCCCCTTGAACTGGGAGCAGCTAGTTCCTAGCCTCAGCAACGAAGAAGTAACTCCAATCTTGGAAGCCTCCAGATCAAACTCAACCAGATTATCCTCCATTTGCTTCCCTCCGATCACAATTGCCGGAGTCGCGATTAGATATGGATCTATTTTTCTGTAACCAGATATCCTAGTTCCGCCGTCGAAGAACGCCAAGCATTGCACATCACTCGAAACCTTCACCATCGAATTGGAGCCATAGATCCTCCACTTGGAATTTCCATCCATGATCAGATCGATCACCGGCAACCCGCTCCCTGTTTTCGCATTGTACTTTATGCTCGCAGAATTAAAGCACGTCTTGAACGAGCTCACGGCCCCCGCAACCGTTATGTTCAGCGCCTTGGCCTTCTGAACGAAAACGCTGACAAACGCCGCGTAGATCTCGGAATCGAGCGTCGTGTACGGCGCCATCGTGCTCAATTGGGTGCCGCCGTCGCCTCTGGCGTCAATCGACAGCAAACTAGAGTTAAACTTGACGGTAGCGCCGTCAATTTGGATGGAAGTGATGTTGATGAAGTAGGCCATGGCCGGATCGCCGGGCTCGTAGGCGTTCATCACGCTGTGTGAGTTGGAGACGAGCGAGATGGAGGCCATCGAGGCGGAGAGGTCGACGGTGCTCGGAGGGAGGACGTAGGGCCCACCGCCGAAGTAAACGGCGCCGTTGACGCCGCTAGTGGTGGAGGAAGGGAGGCAGAGTGCGAATTTACGGGGTAGTTTGACGGCAGAGGAGATCTGAGCGTGGATGGCCATGGGGTTGCGTGCAAGGGAGACGATTCCCTTGACGTATTGGGAGAGCCCCTTCAACGGCGCGGTGACGGCGGTGTCGACGAAGGGGAAGCGCGGGAGAGAGGTCTTGGCGAGCGTGTCGCGGCGGTAGAGCGGCGTGATGAGGTCCTCAACGACGGGGTCGAGCCCCCAGAAGGAGATGTCGAGGTGGAGGGGGTTGCTGGCCCAGCCGTTGCACTGGTTGTGGTTGCAGATTGGGGTAGGGGCTTGGCTGCAGTCGTCGTAGGCGGCCTGAGGGCCGCTGTAGGCGGTGCACTCGGTGGTGTTGATGGTGACGGAGTGGTAGGAGGAGGAGAGGTTGTAGCCGGCGAGGGTGCCGACGATCCAGTTGGTTGGGTTGTTGAGGTCGACGGAGAAGTAGATGCGGACGGCGGGAGTGCCGAGGGTGAAGGTGGTGTAGTACTGGAGGCGGGCCTTGTCTTTGAGGAGTGGAAGGAGGAGGCCGCCCGATGTGGTGGCGGCTAATGCGGCGGAGGAGAGGAGGAGGAGGGTGGCGAAGGAGAGGAGGGTGGTGGGAGACATGGTTAGTGTGTGATGAAGAAAATGGGGGTTTGGGAATGGGGATTTATAGGGAATGATTGGCGCTGGTCAAATGGTCATACACCGTGTGCTAATTGAATACTGGCCTCTGCGTGGCATGGTCCAGATTTTGGTCAAGCAAGATGGCCAATTCTTAATTGATTAAAGGACGGATCTGGCTGTCATCGATAAAGAAAGTAGTTAGGCAATTAATGATTATCTAAAACGTGGCTTTTGTAATGGATAATACTCCGCTTTATCACTCTTTTTAGACCATGAGACGAGACCACATGTTCCTCCCAGTCAAGGAGGGCTTCAACCTCGGTGGCGTCATTCGGTTAGTGCTGATGGTGCAGTTAGTGCTGATGGCGTGGCGTCACTCGGATTCATTCTCAGGGACTTTGGTGGCTCCCCCCATTTGTTTTGACGGAGGACTGATTGGTCGATAGTCTCTACTGATATCCGAAACCATCGCCTTGCACCAGGGACTTCTCGAGGCCACTAGACGTGGTATTCCCCGGATCCAGATTGAAGGCGATAACTTGCAGTTGGTCAATGCTGTGCTCGGTGACTGGCACTGCCCGTGGGAGATTGAGTTACTACGCGCGGATATCCACTGTTTGTTGTCTCGTTTCCAGGAGTGGAGTATCGCTCATATTGGTCGGGAGTGTAATGCTGTTGCGGACTTCATTGCTGGATCGTTCAGGCGCTCCTCTTCCGTCCCACTTGCAGTCGATTCGGGCCTCCTCACCCTCATCCGTCAGGATGCTCTAGGGCGACCACTAGTCTGTTAGTGGTCACCCTAATTTCTTTCATTTTCAAAAAAAAAAAAAAAACATTACAGTACATATTTTTTTTACACAATACT
The DNA here is from genome assembly GCA_964016875.1 of Fallopia convolvulus. Taxonomy (NCBI): domain Eukaryota; kingdom Viridiplantae; phylum Streptophyta; class Magnoliopsida; order Caryophyllales; family Polygonaceae; genus Fallopia; species Fallopia convolvulus. The sequence continues at coordinate 54,207,336 of OZ024723.1, forward strand.
AGCAATGTTTTCTTCAATAAATGATGTGATTAAAGGAACCAGGGCAATGCTTTCTTTACACAATACATAATACGACCTTGCTTGAGCTCTAGTTACCAATTTGCACAAGGCCAGTTAGAGATATCATAGTGATCAAGTCGGAAGGCCACCAGGGTAATAAAAAATGCAAGGGTGTCAACTTAAGTAAGTCTTTTCTATAGTGAAAATTTATCAAGTTCATCACTGCATTTCTGCATGAAAATTAATATTGCATCTATAAATCGATTTTTTTTTTATTGGCTAGTAGCTCTCTGTTGAGCATCAATCCACAGTAAAAATTGCATTTAAATTGATCAAATTTGGCATTGGCTAGCCCTATTGGTAAACATGGGTTCATGTTTTAATCTAGAATGATTTGAAATATGCCCAACATAATGTTGACATATTTCATTCCAGATGTCTGATTTGGCTCCCACCGACATCTATACAATTTATAGTTTGGCAGAATACATAAACGACTCCCTGACATTTGACCAATTGGTCACTTTGATACCTTACCTTTGAAAATGTTCGATTGAGTACCTAAACTTGCACATTGTGACCTATTAAACACCTCGTCGCTGATTTGGCAAGGTGCGTGTATCTCACCCTCTTTTGAGAGAGTATGAGAGTTAATGAACCGATGTGCATCCTATTTGACACATTTTTTTTCCTTTTTCCTTTTATTCTTTCTACTATCTTGTTTTCTTTTTTCTATTTTTTTCCCTATTTTCTATTTCCCTTTTTTATTTCTTTTTCCCTTTTTTTCGTTTTCTATATGTTTATTCATGAGAAGGCTATTTTTTATTTTTTTCCCCTATTTTCTATGTTTCTCTTTTTTCTCCAAGTTTAGGGTAATTTGTAAGAGAAAAAATAAACAAAAATAGCATAAATTTGTAAGAGAAAAAAAAAACTAACATTATGGGTAAATTTTGTGAAAGTGTAGAAGAACTTTTAGAAAATAGTATTTTTTTTATTAATAAGTGCTATCCAGTTCGTAGAATTATAGAAAAATAACAGAAAAAATCAACTAGATGAAACTTTTCCAATTCCATCGCTTGCGCACAATTTCACTTTAAAAAAATCCAAATAATAGTCAAGACCAATTGGCCATTAAAATAAAAAAAAAAATGGTAAATCTGATAAAGTAATGAGTCACCACCTTCCCCAAATAACCTAAAACCCTTAATCCAATTCATCTCCTCCATCGACTCATTCAGTCCTCGCCGGCGAGCAGTTGCCCCGCCTCCATCGCTGGCTTCACCGCCCCGCCTGACCCGCTAATCCCCGCCCAGACCGCCCCGCTCCCACTAGTCACAACCCCGTCGGGCTTTGTTTCAGTCTGCTTCGGGTTGGGCTCGGACCTTGGCCTTATGGACTCCGCCTCGAGCGAGTACTGGAACCGGAGCACGGAGGTGCGGGCGTAGAGTGCGTGGAGGTGGTTGTGAGAGTCCTCGTCGCCGGAGTTGTACTCGGAGCTGCTTGGATTTGCCGGCAAGAGAGGAGGAAGATGGTGAAGATCCCTCTCCCAAGTTCTTTTTTTTGGATGTTGGAAGATGGATCCCCAAATTCTTTCTCCAAATCTAGAAAGGAGGAAGATGGAATATAGATACAAAAGCTTATTAAAATATAAATCAAAAAAGAAGAAATAAACAAAAATATATTAAAAAAAATATTGTCTAGGTGGCATTTAAGTAGTAGTGATGTGTCATTCCATTTTTTCCATGTAAGCACGAGTGTAAAACACTCCCAATAAATATAATCGCACGAGGGTTCAATAGGTCATAATCTGATCGATGAGTGTTTAATAGGTCACAATGTGCAAATTTAGCTACTCAATCGAACAATTTCAAAGGTGGGGTGTCAAAGTGACCAATTGGTCAAAGGTCAGGGGGGGCCGTTTATGTATTCTGCCTTTATAGTTTTGTACAAATTACGACAAATGATCACATCCCTGTAGCTAAGCAATGTATACATGCCTACATGGCTAGTCTAGTAGTACGAGGTCGGGGGATGTTGGGAGGTCTCAAGCTTGATCCTTCCATCCGCCCCTTCACTTGGGTGAAAAACCAAGTCTCACAATTCTTTATACCATTAGGTCGAGTTGGTCGGTGCTAGCCGATTTATTTGGTTAGTGCGGTTTGCCGGCTAGTTCACATATCCAAAGTTTACCACTAAAGATGGGCTCCTTGTCACTCAAAAAAGTGTATATGTGTGCCCACCCTAAAGACGACAAATATAAACATAATTAAGTTCAATATATGTAAATTAATTAGAAGTTAATATACATAGGTTCACCAGATAAAAAACTTAATCGAAAACTTGCAAATCGAAATGCTCCAAGTGTAATAGAAAGTAAGGAAAATGGAAGATAAAAAGATACTAGAGATTGTTGACGCAGTTCGGCGTAAACTTACTCTGTGGAGCCTTAGTACGGAAAAACTCACCCATAATCTACTAAGTTTTCGAGAAGAGTACACGTGAACGGTGATGAAACCCGAAATAAACTGTTCGCTAAATAAAAAGAAACGAGATTATTATATTCGATTGTACAAACACTTGCTCTTTATTTATGATTTCTTTACAACGAGGTTACAAGCCAACGAGGCCTACAAGTAAACGAGATTCACACCCTAGACCTTCTACGAGTATTCGAGGTCTCGGTCTAACAATGTCCGAGATCTCCTAATTACTAAGCGATTCCACCTCCTCGACGTCACTTGATTGATCTTGATGCGAGGATGGGTTAATAGTGTGGTGAAGATGGCTTGCGAGATTGTGTAGCGAGGTCTTTGGTGTAGACGAGAGCTCTGTGTGACTTGAAGTCTTTTTGTGGACTTCACTTGTCTATAACGAGGTCTTTTGACGATGTTTCAATCACGTCGATCTTCAACGAGCAAGATAGTTCTTGAGTTCAAGATGTTTTTCGACCCCTTCTCACTTGCGAGGTCCTCTTCTATTTATAGAGAATTGGGGAGTCGAGTTTTGGCTATCGTCCGATGTGGGACGCCCGAGATCAGGGCTCCTGATTGGTCCAGAGGCGAGGCAGCCGGTGATTGGCTTGAGCGAGCGGCGCCAGTTGAGTGGATCGGATGGGTGGGTGTGTCAGTAGAGTCGGCAACGAGGTTTTAGACCTCGCTTCGAGGCGTCGGGAGACCTCACGAGGGTAGGAACTTTGTTTAATTTTAAAATACGGATTAATTGTGGGCCCCAGAATCCACCTTGGGAGTCCCGTCGGGTCCGTATATCCCCGTACCCCAGGCCCACATCCTATTTTACTATTTTGGGCACCATCACAACCCCATGGCCTGGGGACCTCGTTCCGAGGACCCCGGGTCATAAACATGAAGGGCACTTGATCCATCAAAGACCAGGGTGCGGGGTTTGTATTTCTTTAGGGTCGCGGGATGCGAGGTCGAGAGTTTGGGCGGGCGTATTGCGAGGTGCGAGCTTTTAGAGGATGGGTGGACTGATCGCGAGGAATTCTCTTGCGAGGCCTGATACTTAAGCTTTTCTCTTGCTCGTATACGTGATGCTTCCTGGGCCCGCTCCCCGTACCTTGCTTAATGGGCCGTCTAGGTAGCATAGGCCCAATAAGCCTTTTGGGAGCAGGGAGCGGCCCAAGTTGGTTCTTTATAAGGGGCGTCTTTCGCACGCCTCTTCACCTTCATCTTCTTCCTTCGACATTTCCTCTCTTTCTCTCTTCATCTTTCAAGTTTCCGGCGAGCGGTTATCGAGACAGTTACCGACGACCTTCCGTTATCCTCCAGTTGCGCCACCACTTTTTTCCCACGCCGATTCTAAGCAAGTAAGTACTCAACTCTCTTTTCTCGTCTTCGATGTTCTCTCGCCGTTCTCTGTTCTAGCGGGAGACAGACGCTCCCTGGTGGCGAAACGAAGGGGGTGAGGGCGGCGCTTGCGTCTGTACGATGCCTTTAATTTTCTTCTTTTTGCTCTTTTTCCGTTTCGTGCCCTAGGTGGGCGATTATTTGTTGCCGGTGCTTCGCGCCGGCGTTACGGCGGCGAAATGGTGATGGTGAGAGCAGTGTGTGCTTCTACGCGGTGCCCTTGCCATCTTTTCTTTGCGCTCCCTCTTGCTTTGCTTTGTGCCCTAGCGAGCAACGGTTGGTTCTCGGTGTTTTGCGCCAGCGTCATAGCGGCGGGACGGTGGGGTGAGGGTGGCGACGGTTAGGTTTCTGCGCTTTCTCTTTGTGGTTTTTGAAATTTGAGGTCCTTGGAAACCCAAACATCATGATGTCCGACTGACGGGACGTTTGGGCCTCCACCGCTGGTTTCCACCGCTGGCTTCCATTCCACCTTTTCTCTCCTCTTTTTGGCGCTTCAACTTCTCCCCCACCGTCCTATCTTGTCAGAGTAGCCCAAGGGTGCCACGTGGCCTTCTCCCCCTTTGACCTCGCGTTCTCTTTCTTTGGCTTTTTTGCCCGATTGCTCAACCCTTTTTGTTTTTCTTTTCCAGGTGCTCGCCTTTCGTGGCCTGGACGTCGCTCTTTCATGCCTAGGGAAGCTTCTTTGAGCCCCCCGTCAGGCTTCGCGTTCAAAGCTCAAAAGAGATCCTACGAGGAGGTTTCCGAATCCGTAGGGAGTGTAGAGGCTAGCGATTCCCAGAACCCGAGGTCTCCCTTGTTGGTCTTCAACGACCCTTCTTCCAGCGATTCGGCCGTTTCCATCAATTCTTGCTTCTCCCGACTTCGCGTGTCGTCTGGCGTTGAGATGGCGTCGTCTCTGATTTCCGACGAGGATGTCGCCGAGGTCATTGTGTGGTCGTCCGACTCCAACGAGCCCGCGACCTTTTTTGCGGAGTACATTACTGATTCCGTGTCTTGCGTCCCGCCCGTCGTCGAGGAGCGGATCCCCATGTCCTCAGATTCGAATGAGGCCTTTCTATCCGAGGGGGAGCCCACGACCTTGGAGCTCAAAGACCTCGCGGATGCTACCAAGGACTTCGCTTGGCCCGAGGGGGTCGAGCTAGCGCTTCCCGAAGGGGAGGGCTGCTCCTTAGCGAGCTATGACAAGTGCGTGGTTGTGCACCTGCACAGCCTCCAGGCTGGCTTTAGGCTACCCCTGGCCCCACACATCGTTGACTTCTTGTCGGTCATGCGCGTCTGCCCTGCACAGCTGTTTCCCAACGTGTGGAGGTTGTTGTGCGCCTACACCGTTCGCAGCCGCGAGGTTGGGGATGGGCCGGACCACGGCATTATGTCGAGTCTACTTCTAGCGAGGAGGGAGCATGATTCCTGCCTCGTACGGCTCCTTCGAACGTCGGGCCATGGAAGAAGAAATGGTTCCTGGTCCGAGACCCTAATGAGAGGTATCTCAACTTTCCCACGGCACCGGACAACTTTGTTCGGCCCAAGGGCGCGCATAAACCTTCTGAGCTCAAGGAACTCAAGGCCCGATACGCCCCGGAGCGTCAGGCATTGTACCAGAAGTATTTGGCACAGGACCGGCTTGAGCAGGCCGGTCTGAGCCTCACCCTTCCACTCCGCAAGGGCGAAGAGGGTACTTAATTTCTTCTTTGTTGTTTTTTATATTTACTACTTGCCCTTGGTTTTATGCAACGAGGTCGAAACCTCGCTCGTCTAGTGATGACCACGGGCCTTCGCCCGGGTCATGCTAACTTGACTCGTTGTTACGTCTCGCTTCTTTATCTAACCTACTATGTCTCCTTTCTCTTTTATTTTACAGTGGACCTGTTCAACGCTCTAACCTCGAAGAAGCAGGGGAATAAACTAGTGACTTCTTCTGCCAAGGCCCCGATCCCCCGAAGTCAACAGGGGGTTGTTATAAAGGAGCCAACGACGCTGGCGAGGCCACCCACCTCGTAGCCGACGGTGAGCCCTCCTCCACCGAAAACACTCGGGGCAAAGGCAAATGAGGGGGCCCGCCTAAGGGGGACGTTGCGAGGACGTCCTCCCAAGCCTCCCGAGGACCCGGCGAAGGAGCCGGGTCCAAGAGAAAAAATGCAGAGTCCCCCGGCGGGGATAAAAAGAAGCACAGGGGGGACGGCCAGCGCAGTTCGTCGGGGAAAGAGATTATCCGCTCTTTTAATTTTGAGGGACGAGCTCTCAATGCCGCTGGTCCTTCTCCCGCGAAGTTCCACTACCCCGGGCCGGCTCGGGGTGCCTTTGTGAAGTGGGGTCGGGAGGAGTGGAAGGAAGAGGTCTCGTGGGCCAACAACCTCACCGAGGAGGCCCTTAATGACGAGGTCGCCCGCTACTCGGCCATGGTACGTTCCGCTTTCCATAAATCTCACTTCTGTTTTGGATTTTGTGCTTCTCTTTTTTGACAACTTTGTGAATTTTCAGCACACCTTTTTTGAGAACTACAACTGCAGCCGCCTCACCCTTCTCCAGACGAGGATGGATAAAATGGAGGCGGAACTCAAGGCCCGCACAAAGGAGTGTGCGAGGCACGAGAAGGAGCTCGTTGAAGCCGGGAAGCGGGTTAAAGCCGCGGAGGCTGCGGCGAAGGACGAGGCGAAGGCGGCGAGGGACGAGGCGATGGCGGCGGCGAGGGCGAAGGCAGAAGCGAACAAGGCAAAGGCCGTGGCCGAGGCTATACAGGGCGAGAACGAGGAGCTTCGGGGCAAGCTCTCCGCAGAGCAAAAATTCTTTAAAGAAAAAGAGGCGGAGCTTCTGAAGGCTGAGGACGAGATCACCAACCTTCGACAGCGCGTCAACGAGCTTCACAAGGAGGTGATGGCTGCGGGGCCCAAGTATGTAGAGTCGGCAGAGTATAAGGAGGAGTTGGTGGGGAGCGTGCAAAAGATGTTCCGTTAGGCCGTCCGCATGGGGGTCAAGCAGGCAGTTGCGAAGTATGGGCATATTGACCCTCGCATTTCCTTCTTCAACCCCAGCTACACGGAGACTATGGGGGAAGAAACCGGGGAGGAACCCGAGGGAGAATGCGAGTTCTTCCTTAGAGAGGATGGGACAGTGGCCTCCGAGGCACACCCCGCAGAGGACCTCGTCCAGGGAGGTCTGGATGCCGTCGTTGTGGGCCCTCAGCTTGCGTCCGACGCACCGAGCTCCTAGCCCGACGCCGTCTTTGCTTTGTCCATCCTTGATGCTCCTACGGAACCCGTCGCCGAGGTCTCAAAGAACTAAAGGACGTTTCTGGTTTTGTAATGTTTTTTTATTTTTGTTATGCTGGTGGCCCCGCAGGGGTCTGTAATTAAACATCTCGGCCCTTGTGACCTTATTTTATGCGATTTCTTTTGTCTTATGGATGTGTTTGTGTTTCTTTATTTATAATTTATTTGTACATATATATCCCGATCCAACCCCATGGCCCAAGTGTCACAATATTTGTGGCATACTCGGGCCACATCGGGTGCTCATTTTTACGCCGAGATTCCGAGCGAAGATTTCGCATGACGATTATTATGCCGAGGTCACGAGCCTCGCTCGGGCCTTGCATGATGGTTATTATGCCAAGATCACGAGCCTCGCTCGGACCTTGCATGATGGTTATTATGCCAAGATCGCGAGCCTCGCTCGGACCTTGCATGATGATTATTATGCCAAGATCACGAGCCTCGCTCGGACTTTGCATGATGGTTATTATGACAAGATCGCGAGCCTCGCTCGGACCTTGCATGATGATTATTATGCCAAGATCACGAGCCTCGCTCGGACCTTGCATGATGGTTATTATGCCAAGATCGCGAGCCTCGCTCGGACCTTGCATGATGGTTATTATGCCAAGATCACGAGCCTCGCTCGGACCTTGCATGATGGTTATTATGCCAACATCGCGAGCCTCGCTCGGACCTTGCATGATGGTTATTATGCCAAGATCGCGAGCCTCGCTCGGACCTTGCATGATGGTTATTATGCCAAGATCGCGAGCCTTGCTCGGACCTTGCATGATGGTTATTATGCCAAGATCGCGAGCCTCGCTCGGACCTTGCATGATGTTTTTGGACTGTTTCCAACCCCAAGAGGGAAGCGAGGGGTGGATTTAAACTCGAGATTCTCCAACCCCAAGAGGGAAGCGAGGGGTGGATTTAAACACGAGATTCTCCAACCCCAAGCGGGAAGCGAGGGGTGGACTTTAAACACGAGGTTCTCCAACCCCAAGCGGGAAGCGAGGGGTGGACTTGAACACGAGGTTCTCCGACCCCAAGCGGGAAGCGAGGGGTAGACTTAAACACGAGATTCTCCAACCCCAAGCGGGAAGCGAGGGGTGGACTTAAACACGAGATTCTCCAACCCCAAGCGGGAAGCGAGGGGTGGACTTAAACACGAGATTCTCCAACCCCAAGTGGGAAGCGAGGGGTGGATTTAAACACGAGGTTCTCCAACCCTAAGCGGGAAGCGAGGGGTGGATTTAAACACGAGATTCTCCAACCCCAAGCGGGAAGCGAGGGGTGGACTTTAAACACGAGATTCTCCAACCCCAAGCGGGAAGAGAGGGGTGGATTTAAACACGAGATTCTCCAACCCCAAGCGGGAAGCGAGGGGTGGACTTTAAACACAAGATTCTCCAACCCCAAGCGGGAAGCGAGGGGTGGACTTGAACACGAGGTTCTCCGACCCCAAGCGGGAAGCGAGGGGTGGGCCACCTCGCGCAGCTCGTCACGCAATAGCAACTCGACCCTGAGATTAGCCTCGTTCTCTTTATCATCGAAATCAAACACTCTCGCCGAAGGGACCAGGGTCTCTACTGGGACTAGCGCTTCCGTCCCGTAAGTTATAGCGAAAGGCGTTTCTCTTGTTGCGCGGCGCGCGGTGGTGCGATATGTCCATAGGACAAGCGGGAGAAGCTCTGCCCAACGACCTTGCGCCATGCCCAGGCGCTTCTTTAGATCGGACAAGATGCGGGCATTGACGTTCTCTACCTGGCCGTTGGACTGGGGGTGGGCCACGGAGGAAAACTTAAGGGTTATGCCCAGGTCGAAGCAGAAGGTCCGGGTTTCTTCGCAATCGAATTGGGGGCCATGGTTAGTCATGATGGTCATGGGAACGCCAAAGCGGCAGACGAGGTTCTTCCACAGGAAGTCGCAGACCTTTGCCCCCGTGATTTTTGCCATTGCTTGTGCCTCAACCCACTTCGTGAAATAGTCGACAAGGACCAGGATATACCGCACCTAGCCAGCAGCCTTGGGGAAGGGGCCGAGGATGTCCATCCCCCACATCGCGAAGGGGCATGGCGCGTGGAAGGAGCGAAGATGCGAGGTCGGGGCATGCTGAAGGTTACTGTGCTTTTGACACCCGTCACATCGCTGGACATAGGCCCTCGCGTCCTGCCGGAGAATGGGCCAAAAGTATCCCAAGTGGGCGATCTTATGTGATAGGGTTCGCCACCCTTGGTGGCCGCCACAGACCCCCTCATGGGCCTCATAGAGGATGTGCTCCGTAGACTCGGTCGGCACGCACAACAGGTTGGGTTCAGCATAACCTCGACGATAAAGATAGCCGCCGACGACACAATACCGCGCCTCCTGCATTTTCAGCTTCCTAGCCTGTGTGGGGTCCTCTGGGAGGACACCGCTCTCCACATATCGCGTTATCGGGATCCTCCAATCCTCAGTAGTAACAGATAGAACCTCGCCGGTCACACTCCGCGAGAGTTTCCTTTCCACCATCACGCGATTCCCTACTTCCAGGGGTAGGGCGGATCCCAACCTCGCAAGAGCATCTGCCTTTGTGTTCGAGGTTCGCGGGATGGACTCAACCGCGAAGGTTTCTAGGCACGACACCAAGGCCTTGACTTTCTCTCGGTACGCGGGCAGGAACCCCGTTCTGGTGTCATATTGCCCGTTGAGCTGGCGCGCAACCAGCTCGGAGTCGGTGTAGACCCTGATTTTCCGAGCTCCACTGAGGAGCGCCATCTCAATTCCGGCGATCATGGCTTCATACTCGGCTTCGTTGTTGGTGGCTTCAAAGGCGAAGTTAAGGGCATACTCTGTCTCGATCGAGGGTCCAGCGAGGAATACGCCCTCCCCGCCACAGGCATCACATCGTGAGCCGTCAACGAATACCTTCCACTCCTCTGAATTCGCGTTAGTCTCGGGGAAGGTGACCTCCACCATGAAGTCAGCGAGGGCCTGCCCCTTCATCGCGGTCCTTGGGAGGTAGCTGATGTCGAACTCGGAGAGCTCGACTTCCCACTTCGTCATTCGCCCGGAGAGGGCGGGCTGGTGGAGGATTTGTCGAAGTGGGGGGTCAGAGAGGACATGAATGGGATGCGCGTGGAAGTAAGGGCGTAGACGCCTTGCGGCGGTCACGACCGCCAGTGCCATCTTCTCCGCCAGGGAGTATCGTTGCTCCGCGGGTTGGAGCACGCGACTCACGAAGTAGACTGGGTGCGTGGCTTTTTTGGTTAGCACCGCGTTGACCGTCTCGGGGTTGACTGCCACATATAATTGCAAGTCTTCGCCCGCTATTGGGGGCGATAATGTGGGGAGCTTCGATAGGAAGGCCTTTAACTCAGAGAAAGCGAGCTCAAGCCCCTCATCCCACACGAACTTGTCATTTTTCTTGAAAGCGGCGAAAAAGGAGAGAGACTTCTCCGCCAAGCGGGAGCAAAACCTCCCTAGATAGTTGACGGAGACGTTGAGCCGTTGCACCTCAGTGCGAGATCGCGGCGACCTCATTGAGAGGATCGACTCGACCTTGGCGGGGTTGACGTTGATCCCGCGCTCGCTGATCAGGAAGCCTAAGAACTTTCCCGACGATACGCCGAAGACGCACTTCTCGGGGTTCAGGCTAAGACGGTTGTGCCTTAGGGTGGCGAAGACCTCAGCGAGGTCGACCAGATGCTCTTCAGGGGTCTTGCTCCCGACAACAATATCGTCGACGTAGACCAACACGTTCCTTCCCAGATGATTCTTAAAGACACGGTCGACGAGGCGTTGAAAGGTGGCCCCCGCATTCTTTAGACCAAACGGCATGACCTTGTAACAATAAGTGCCTCGCTGGGTGATGAAGGACGTTTCCTCCTCTTCTCGCGGGTTCATCAGGACTTGGTTGTATCCTGAGTACGCGTCGAGGAAGCTTAATACTCCGTGACATGCGGTTGAGTCAACGAGCTCGTCGATAAAGGGCAAGGGATAACTGTCTTTGGGACAGGCTTTGTTGAGATCCTTGAAATCGACGCACATCCTCCACTTCCCGCTGGCTTTCTTGACCAGCACGACGTTGGACAACCATCGGGGGTACTGGACCTCGCGAATGAACCCCGCGGCCAGCAGCTTTGCCACCTCGTCATTTGCGGCGTTTGCCCTTTCTTCATTCATTTTTCTTCGTCGCTGCACCGCGGGGTGAGTGGTGACATCGACGTTTAAAGAGTGCTGGGCCACGGTCCGCGGGACGCCGCGGAGGTCCTTTGTGGTCCAGGCGAACACGTCGCGGGACCCAGCAAGCAAGGCTTCTAGTGACGTCGCTGACGTCCCGAAGAGACATTCTCCTAGGTAGATCTTCTTGGACTCGCTCTCGAAGGGGGATATCACCCTTCTTTCTACCTCAGGAGTGGGGACCGTGAAGTCCCAGACTTCGCGGTCGGCCTCGCCAAGGGACTCCACCATGAACACCGGGCATTTTTGTTTTGCCGAGGTCGCATAGCAAACGCGACCCTCCTCCTGATTGCCCTTTACTTCTCCAACCCCGCCGTCAACGGGGAACTTCATCTTCAGGTGATAGATGGAAACTACCGCATGGAACTTCATCAGGGAAACCCTCCCAATGATTGCATTCCACACCGAAGGCAAGCGTACCACCGTGAATTTCACCATCTCGGTCCTCCTTGTGGAGCCGGTGCCCAGCGTCATCCAAAGGTCTATGAGACCTACCATGTTGACCTCGTCCCCCGAGAAGGAGGTGAGCTTCCCAGCGTAGGACATGATGTCCACGGAGATGCCCAACTACTCGAATGCGTCGTAGTACATGATGTCCACGGAGGACCCCGTGTCCACCAGCACTCGCTTTACCATTTTCGGGCCCATTTGAGCGTGTACCACCAAGGGGTCAGAGTGTGGCATGTGGATCCCCTCGACATCTTCGGATGAGAAGGCCAAGCCTACGTGAGACCGCGAGGTTTGGGCGACGCTAAATACCGAGGGCTCATGATGGCTTGCCCTCGCGTACCTCTTTCTTTCTGCCTGGCTTGATCCAGTCAGTGATGGTCCGCCTGAGATGGTATGAATATACCCATCGGGTGCTGTCGCTTGCCCAGACTGGGCCTGCTTCGCGGGGGCCTGTTGTTCGACGGTGTTGTTGTTATTGTTGGCCTGAGCCTGACTCGGGCCTCATGGCACGGTGTTGGCACCCGACGCGGGGTTGGCGCGCCCCTTTTCATTCGGGTTGTACGCAGGGCCGCCCTTGCCTCTATAACCTCGTGGTTTCCCGCCGAAGCAGCTCCAACCCCCAGCGCCGCCTCCGCGGTTGTTATAGTGGTTGTTATTCCTGTTGTCGTTGTTGTTGTTGTTCCAGTTATTATTGTTGTTTCTGTTGTTGTTGTTATTTTTGTTGTAGTTGGCGGGGTTGTGGGCCTGCGTCACATACGCATCCCTCGCGGCCGGCGCGGCCACTTTTGCCTTCCCCTTAGCCTCGACGACAATTTCCTTGTCGGTCCTCGGTTGCGAGCTCTGGTTGGCGGCATCCTCGGCGTACACTTGGGCCGTGATCCGGGTGCACAGGCTGTCGTATGTTGTCGGGCACTTAGAGAAAATGAAATTCTTGAAAGCCCCGATGCTTAGGTTGCCCATGAGGGTGTCGCGTACCAAGGACTCGTCGACATGCGCGATTTCTTCCACCGCGGTCATGAACCTCGCGAAAAAGGTGCCCAAAGACTCACTCTCCCCCTGTTCAATTCCGCGGAGATCCCGCATGTTCTTCTTGTGCTTCCTTGAGCCGCTGAAATGTGTGACGAAGGATCCGCACAATTTAGCGAACGAGGCCACATACCCGATCTTAATACTGGAGAACCATGTCATCGCGGCCTTTTCCAAGGTGGTGGGGAAGACTCAGCAGAATATGGCATCGTTATAGGCGTTTACATTCATCTGGACCGCGAAGTGGTTCACATGCTCCTCCGGGTCCGCCGAGCCGTCATAAAGCCCCATTTGTGGCCTTAGGAAGCCCTTGGGCATTGGCGCGTTCCGGATCTCGTCTATGAACGGAGAGGTACTCCCGGCCTCCACCTGGGGTTGGGGCGGTGGTCGCGACTTGTGTGATCGCGACCTTGGGTAGTGCATCGCGCTCCCCGCCGTTCCGGACAACTCCGGGTCCTGCATCCTCGAACGTCGCGATCGGGACCGCGAGATCTGCATGGGATCTCGGGGAGGCCTCTCCGTTGATGAGCCATTGGTGGAGGCCTCGTGCCCCGGCACATGCCCAGGGACGTACGCAGGTACGTACTAGGAGTGAGGTTCCCCCGGGGGAGAACGGGGACGTATGAAGGGGCGAAGCCTTTCTAGTATTGCCCATAACCCAGGTAGGGGTATGGGTTTGGGGGTGCGCCGCCCTGCTCGTATCCTTGGAATGGGTATGGGTTTTGAGGGGCGGTGTACGTCCAACCCGGGGGACCACGAATGGGCAGCCCGGAGGCCCCGCACTCATCCACTGCGCGGTTTCGGGCATCTTATCGGGGTGTTGGGGGAAGAAATTGTTTGGGCAAGCCATTTTGAGGGGATCGACTCCAAGGTTTCCACAAATCGAGAAACTTCTTAGGATGAAGAGGTTCCCACAGACGGCGCCAGTGATGAAACCCGAAATAAACCGTTCGCTAAATGACAAGAAACGAGATTATTATATTCGATTGTGCAAACACTTGCTCTTTATTTATGATTTCTTTACAACGAGGTTACAAGCCAACGAGGCCTACAAGTAAACGAGATTCACACCCTAGACCTTCTACGAGTATTCGAGGTCTCGGTCTAACAATGTCCGAGATCTCCTAATTACTAAGCGATTCCACCTCCTCGATGTCACTTGATTGATCTTGATGCGAGGCTGGGCTAATAGTTTGGTGAAGATGGCTTGCGAGATTTTGTAGCGAGGTCTTTGGTGTAGACGAGAGTTCTGTGTGACTTGAAGTCTTTTTGTGGACTTCACTTGTCTATAACGAGGTCTTTTGACGATGTTTCAATCACGTCGATCTTCAACGAGCAAGATAGTTCTGGAGTTCAAGATGTTTTTTGACCCCTTCTCACTTGCGAGGTCCTCCTCTATTTATAGAGAATTGGGGAGTCGAGTTTTGGCTATCATCCGATGTGGGACGCCCGAGATCAGGGCTCCTGATTGGTCCGGAGGCGAGGTAGCCGGTGATTGGCTTGAGGGAGCGGCGCCAGCTGAGTGGATCGGATGGGTGGGTGTGTAAGTAGAGTCGGCAACGAGGTTTTAGACCTCGCTTCGAGGCGTCGAGAGACCTCGTGAGGTTAGGAACTTTGTTTAATTTTAAAATACGGATATAATTGTGGGCCCCGGAATCCACCTTGGGAGTTCCGTCGGGTCCGTATATCCCCCGTACCCCTGGCCCACTTCCTATTTTACTATTTTCGGCACCATCAAACGGCTACAAAGAATACCAGATCTACAAGATCATATCCAAAGTAGAAAACAAGAAGAACAAACAATCGAAGACCATAAATCAACCAAAAGAACAAGGTAGAAGAAGAAATCAAATAAGGTTTCGACCCCCTATTAAGGTTGTCGAAGTTTTGAGATGATGCTTCGAGGATGTCGCAATAGGATCTCCATGAGTAAAGCTCACTGTCATTGTCGTCGTCGTGCTACTCCATCGCACTACCTTTCCCTCTCTCTTTTTTCCTTTCTCTCTTCTTTTTCCTAACACCACATCCACAATGAAAGCATACTCAACAATTCTGTTGTAATTCTCATAAATTTCATACAAGTTCACAAAGTCATTGAATCTAGTATTAGGGATTCTAATTCGAGGCTCTCTATCCCAAGTCAATTGATAATAAACAAAAGCATGATCAAGTTGAATATTAGAATCAGAGGTTGAGTTAGAAGAATCGCTAGAATCAATCATTGTAATCATGAGAACTTTTAGAGTCATTTTCAGGGATAGAATTACTTACTGCCCAACCTAATTGGTGGGGTATGTAGAAAGAGTGTCAATGGACTGATCCTCCTGTGGCTCTTCGCTACATTCTTGACTGTGTGTAGTGGTAGATTAATAAATATTGTAGTGACCAAAGTCAAATTCTCCTTCTTCCAATTGTGGATGAATTCTTGCATCATAGAAATGGCCACTCTCTTTTTCTTGAGATGTATTGTCTTCTAAGGTACCGGAAATCTCAAGCATAGGCATTAGTTTATTTATGAAATGGAAATCATTCTTATTAAAAGTAACTGTTGGAACGAGTGTGTTAGAAGTACAGACACTGTTCCCAGGGGAACAGCGAACTGGGCAATGGAATAAATACAGTTATGCAGGTAACAGTTTGCCACGATCTCTTAGAGTGGAAACCTCGATCAACCAACTAGTTTAACAAGTAAAACCACTACCTCCTTAGAGGATTTCAAATGACTTCTCATATTATTAATTCTTTCACGAGCTACAAAGGCAAGTAGGGACTCCAAGATAATCTAGTCTAATCTCTAGACCCTATATCTATCAAACCCTAACTTCTCAGCCTATGCACATAAAGATAATAAACTAAGAAGACCTAAAAACCCTAGTAACAACTTACTTAACACCTTGACGAAGCTTCAATGGCACTTGAATGCTCTGTTGCTCGATGGCAATGGAGATCGGTCAAGATCGGTCACTAAAAAGTCTTAAGTGTACTCTTATTTATAGAAGAGACTTGTATCTGATATAATATTATTTCCTTACCACAAAATAATATTTTTCCACCCAAAAATATCTTCTACAAACTGATTTAAACAATATAATATTCCATGAGATCTTTCCTTAACCTAGAGATCTTCTCCTTGCATCACAAGCTACTCCCAATTTGGTGAGATATGATTCCCATTTTATGTTTAAAGATTATCTTCTAATAACCAACTATTCCAGTTGTCAAATCTTCGAGAATCAAATCTTACAAAGTTGAAAGAACGCGCTTTCCTTATTTAGAATCTGTCCAAGCGCAGACACTGCTGTTCCCTTTGGCACAGAGGTTGTGTAACACCCCTATTTTGCAACATTGGGTATTACCGCCAGTGACCTCGGATTTTACCGTCCAAAGTCACCCTAGGCTTTATAATGATATTAAAACTTATAGAAATGCGGAAATTTACATAAACGTTACATAAATAAACGGATGCTCACGAGTGAGACTTGGTTCTTTAATTGAAGATGAAATTGACTAAAAGCGGAATTTTATTTTTTGATAAGAAATTTCGTTCATTAAATTGAGAGTCGTTTTAGAAATGTAACAGCGGAAAGTAAAGCCCATTCAGAAAGGGTTGAAAAGACGTAATTCAAAATACAAGTATGTTTTCCCAAGACAACTCATGTGATGATGATTTGCTTGGTTTTAAAAAGGGAAGAGTTGGTGCACTATCTTCGGAACGCCTTGCTCTTATGAGAATTCCTTCCTTCCTTCAAAGTTGTCTTGCCTTGACCTTCGATTCTCGCCTAAGGCTTCTCGAACCTTCTAGATTTCGTCTTCAACACTTTGGTGTACATTCCTACAGTCTGGCATTTGTCGCGAAGGCGAGAAATACCAGGCAAAAATGCGGAAATAGTGGAATTAGTCTAAGGAGACTAAGTAAGTGAGAATGGAAATTCTCAAGGGTATTATGATAATTTTATAATATTCGAGAACTATTATCGGGATGTGTTTTCAGGTATAAGTCTTTATGTGAGGCTTATCGGGACGGAGAAGAGTGTATCTCGAGAGGAGATATCTCGCTAATCGAGAGAAGTACTACGAGATTGTAGACTTCTTAGAATAGAAAGTATGTTGGGAACGTTTATTAATTCATACAAGTTTTGAAAACCTCCCGCGCCCTTGTCGGACATCAACCAACCTCATCTTATTCGGTGCTCCAGATAGGGGAGGTGGCCCGAAGGCGCTTAAGTACCCGCCCACCTTAGACAAGCCCAAATAAGCATTCAGATTGGAAAGACGATATTTTCAAGAACTCGGAGTCGGGCGGTCTTTCCAAGCAAGTTGTACTATTCCGAACCGGTTTTAGTTTCTTTTAATTGTGCTTTGGCACTTATCTTATATCGTGATAAAACTTTCACTTACATTGACTTGTTTTAAGAGTGTGGGGGGCCTGCATAGGCCCGGACCACTGACAGGAACACAATTCCGGCACTTAGCTAGAGTGCAAGCATCCCTCCGTTGCGTAGGAGTGAACATGGATCAAGATCAAAAGTCGTAATTTAGGCATGGTGGCAATACGACTTAGTTGGTTATATAGAGGTGTCGGGTTAGTCTCGTACCCCTCACTATTTCATCCAAACGGATCTCGAAAAGAGATCGTAAACAATCAAGGTTACAAACAAGACTAGCATAATAGTCCTATTGAATATTTAAATAGCGGAATAACAATAACAGTGGGGTCATTATTTTCTAGCAATTGATATTCCTAGGTTCGTTTATTATTAGCAAACAAGTTGTTCCAAACATCGAGAAATTTCACGAAACGAATTATTAAGGCTACAAGGAGAAATTCCACTTGTCTTAGCTTGTACGATTGTGTACTAACGAATGAACGGAAAACGTTTTCCTCGAAATAGAACGGAGGCTCGACCTATCGACACGAAAGATACGAACTAACTTTATTAAGAATTTTTTTAATTCTTCTGAAGTTCTAAATATCTCTTATATTCTTTTTATAAGAGAATTAATTACTAAATTATTATAATAATAATTTAGGTGGAGATGAATAAAATAATAATATTCCTTATTATTATTTTATATTGGTAATATCCATGTATTTATTATAAACTCTTTATTTGAATTTAATTATTATTATCCTTTGAAGATCAAGGTTTAATAATATTCAAATTATTAAATACTCATTAACTTAAGGTTAATATTCCTTTTAGATTAATTTATTATTCTTTTATTATAATTCAAGCAAAGTGATAAATATATAAAGTCCATTAAATTATAGTTTCCATATTTATATTTAATATTGACTATAAAAACTATTCTTATCATGTGAAAAGTCTGAAATGCCCTTATCATAGTATATCTTTACACTTTCTTTATAAATATCGTTTACCCATAACTTGATCATAAAATATCTTTTATGGCTTGTAATTATATTATTTTCATCTTAACATAAATCCTTATAAGAAGACATGCAACCCTTTTTATGTTATAAAAGGCATTAAGATAATATATTTATACTAGTCCTTTACTTACATAGTAAGTTTTCCATATTATGTTAAAAGTAATCATATTATACTTTCCATATAATATTATCAAGAGAAATTCCTTATCTTATTAAAGAGGGTTTTCCATGTCACAAGATTTATAAATATTTTATTTGTACAAATATTATAATATTGCTAGTATATCTTTTCAACAACTTAGGTCTTTTTGTTATAATATCTTTAAATAGAGTATACTTATTACTTATATTATACTTTTCAAGTATATAAACTCATATTTGAAATCCCATGATTTTATTTCCAATTTTCCCATGTTTAATATAATGTATTACTTCATATAAAAACACATGCAACTTATTTAATTAATTTAACTTTTTTAGTCTTCAACTTAATCATATAAAATTATCTTATGATAAGAATATCTCATCTATACTTTTTCCAAGTTTATAATAATATCAAGGAGATGCAAGGAAAATTCCTTTTTTAATATAGTCTTATTTTAATAACTCAATTTTATCTTAATCTATTTCTTTAATTATTAAAATAAAATACAACCAAGTAATATATTTTTAAATTCATCATTTACATGCTAAAAAAACACTATTGTAATCCTTACAATTTATTAGGATTTATTTTATAATTTATAAAATTTATTTTCTCTTGAATATTAAGCATGCATGTTTATTTTCATTAAAAATGTGTAGAAGCATTTAAATTTGAAAAGTAAAATCTGATTTAATTAGATAGTTGGGCCCAAAATTAATAGACCCAAGTTAATTAGGATTACCCAAATAATTAGGGCCAAACTTCTCCTTGCCTTCTTCTTCTTCTTCTGTTTTCCCGTACGACAACCAGAGAGAACCAGGCGGACGAACGACGGACGACACCAGGCTACTCCGGCGGTTCCCTGGGCGGACGGGCAGCGCGCGCACGGTGGCCGGCGGTCTGGTCGGAGGGTGTGGTGGTCTGGCGCCCCAAAAGAGGTGAACAAGGGTTTTTGTGTGGGGTTTTGGAAAAAAATCAACAATGGAGAATTTGCATTTCGGCTGAATTTTTGGAGGATTTGAAATTGCAAAGTTGTTAGAGGAGAGAAGAGAAGTGTTTGTGTGAATTATAATGAGGAAATCAGCCCTTTAAATAGGCAAGGAAAGCAATTTTGGTGATCCATGGCAATGGAATTTCACCAATGGAGAATGGCTTAATTGATGAGGATTGGGTAGAGTTGTGCTTGTTTGATGATGATGTAAGCTTGATGATGTAACAGAGTTCGTCTTGCAAGCAAGAATGGGGAATGGAAGGCTCCATTGACATGTATTGGAGAAGCGTCAGATCAGTCAGGCAGAAATCTAACTTGTTTGAAGAAGAAGGAGATAGGAAGGTTTAATAATTATAGGTTGGGTATTTGAGTAGATAAGTTACTATAGCATAGCAGATTTGGAGTGTGTGTGTGTGTGTGTGTGAGGGGGAGACGCAAGAGGTCTCAAGTTCAAGTCTCGGCTCTTGTCTCCTTTTTATTTAAATTGCCTTGTACTTATTTTTAGTCTTGTACACTCCATTATTTAAAATTTTCAAAATTTATAAAAGCCTTATTTTTATTTGAATGCTTTTATGCCTTCATAATCCTTTATAATATACTCTTGAATTTACTTATTTAAATTCTCTTGTTATAGAGAAAAAGGATTATAAATTATATTATAATGGTTTTAAAAACCTTGGAATATTGCGGATATTACATTTATAACATTTTTTATAATTTAATAAGATATAAAAATAATTAGCCTCTTTTTAAGAGAAAATACTTAAATAGATATCTGACTTGCATAATATATTTAATTAAATTCTTAATTGTCATTGTAGTAAACTTTTGTAACCTTTCATAATATAATATGAAATTATAAAGTTTATTAAATTCTCTATTTTAGAGAAAAAAAATTATTGGGATAATTACCCATTTTATTTTATTTAGAATTTAGCGGATATTACAATAGTACCTCCTTAAAAATTAGTTTTGTCCCCGAAACTAGGAAAGGCTTAGGGCGGTACAAGGTTAACACGGAAAGTAGCCACTAACAACTGTGAGGAAAGAACAAAGGGTCTAGTACCCCCTTAAAGAACATTTCGTTCTTTAGTTAAGGTGACTGTACAAGTAGAAAAATTACTATTGTACCTTTTTCGTAAGGAATCGCTATGTTAGTATTCCTTAGAAAGATTCCCACATTTGAACTTATGTGGTTTAATGAAAATCAAGGGATGGAAATTCGATTGGTCTTGTTAGCGAAGTAGGCGATTAGCCAAGCGGTCTTATCCGGAAGTTTTGCGTTGACCTTCTCAAGTAAGAGTGGGACTGTTTATAGATTAAGCTTTCTAATTTGAAAAGAGCACTTAAGTGTTTCTAGGAAGCGAGTTAGAGAATGAATAATCCATTTCTATACTTCTAGAATAGAGTCATTGCGGAAGAATTCTTTTTAAGATGGATATACGATAAATGTCAATATGGAATCGAAGTTTTGAATATGTGAAGGCCCATGCCTTGGATGAAGAATTTCGAGTTACGGTTTCTAAAGAAGTTACTACTGGGATAGGTGATGGATATCTCCCAAGAGGGAGTAACCATCGTTACGATGTCGTATTTGAATATATTATACTATCGAGAAGTGGTTCAAGCATCCCTTTATTTTATATTACAGTACTTATAAGAATGCAATTTTTCGTAAACAAGGTTAAACTCGAGGGACTGCGTGGATTCATTCCACCAATGTGATCAGTATCGGGGAACTATTTCCAACACAATCGCCTAAAGTGTATAACTTCATAGGAATAAGACCTGGAGTTCTACCTCTACCATGTGGGCAAGATGGGAGGTAAAAGTCCATTCTTATTCGCCACCATGAATCTATATTGAACTTTTGATTTATAAACTTATACTTACATTTAAGGTATATCATTCTGTGGCGGACTTTAGTAGTACAATGAATATGTCATAAAGTTAAATCAGGGTTTAGCTCGAACTTTCTCTTACTTTAAGCTAACGATGGAACAAGGTCTTTGGTTCAACACTTAAGGATATAATATGATAATCCATAATCATAATATAGATTTCAAAAGGAGACACCCTTACGAGGAAGAGTGTCACTGGCATGGTTCGACATTTCAACTACTATTGTGATACAAAAGTGCCTGAATGACAAAATTAACAAGATTACGAACATTAAACTTGGATAGGAAGGAGGATCCATCTATTCCTCTGGAACATCTGATGAAAAAGGTTTTTCATTGCGGTGCATTTCGTAAAGGTGTTGACCTTGACTTTGGGATGTCATCGGCCCTTTTCCTTTATTCTGAGTTGTAGACTGCACAGAAGCTGATCTAGCCACCTTATTCGAAGTTTGGTGATTTTGAGAAGTTGAGTTTGAATGGAATTGTCCCCCGTCGCTCCCTTTCTGTCTGCAATAGGTACGGATATGTCCCACCTTTCCACAGTTGTAGCACGTCCTTCGGCCTTTCGAGCAATCTCGATTTATGTGCCCTGGCTCTCCGTAGTTGTGACAAACTATAGAGCTCTTCTTGGATTCCGAGCCTTGGAATGACTTAGACTTAGTTGGCTCGGACCCAGTCTTGCTCTTCTTTGACCAGCATGAACCTTGTGGAGAGCCTGGCCTCCTAAATTTGCCATTCTCCTTCTTATGAGATTGTCCCCAATCTTCCATCCTTGGTGTGGGTCCCTCGAGCAAGGATTTTGCCATGTGTGCCGCATCCACGTATTCATCCAACGTCGTGCACTTGCGATCACTCATCAGAGCTTTGATTTCTGGGTTCAGTAATTCATGGAACCGTTGAATTCTTTCTGCCTTGGTGGAAATATTCTTTGTGGCGTCTCCCAATTGTGGTTTAAGCTTTGCTGTCTTGGGTATGCTTGGCCCACCAATTTGTTGGTAAGGAACCTTATAAAGCTTCTCATTTCCCCAAGTTGCCCAGAAGTGATCTAACATCTTCGCTTTGAACATTACCTAGTTCAACCTTGGTTGTTCCGACAAGTTTGAACTTTCCCACCATTTTCGTGCTTCTCCCCTTAGCTGAAGGGAGGCAAGGTGCACCTTTTCCACTTCTTTGCACTCAAGCGTGCTTAGGAGGCTCTCCATTTGTAAGAACCATCTGACTATCTCGTTGGTTTCTCCCGTATAGTCATAAATGTCTGGCTTCAACGAGGAAAAAGTTCCCATGTTTTTGTCACACTCTGAGCAAATTATTGATGAAGAAGTCTGAACGATATTAACCTTTGCATTGGTAGTTTGACCTCCTCCCGCTAACTTCTTCACGTTGGGCAATGTAGTTGGAACCATCTCAAGACTGAATTCTTCCACGTGGACTCTTGCAGCTTCGATCCTTAAAGGACCACTTTCTACCGTCCTTGGTGGGCAAGGGACTTGTTGATGTGGGTCCTCTTGATTTTGACTAGAGCGCTTAAACCCTCCATCATTTTCTTGAGGCGGATTGCAAACAAAGGTGCTCCTATTGTTGTTCTCTTTAGCGTTCGCCATCTTTCGACATTGAAATTTTGATGTTCTTCTAATGTCTACAAGGAAGGGATGGTTAACAAGGTGCAAGAGGACTATCCGACCTAATAACGGAAAACAAAGGTTGGGAATAATAACGTCGAGTATGGAGGATTTACTACTTTAATTGTGACGAAACGGAACACGTGTCCACTAATTGTCTAAATAATGAAGCAACTTTATGGCCAACTAGGCCTACAGGGCAACTTAGCGAACTTATAATCCATGTCAAAAATATCTTGGTCCTAGCAACTTCGATCTTTTCTATCTTCATATATCACCGTGTTGACTTATCAAAATGGAGGTGAAGAAAAAGTTCTTGATGTGGCTTTCACATAGCCTTGTTATGGTTTGTTCATTCGGTTGACAAATATCAAATATCACGCCAAGCTTCCATATGTTAACTGAGCAATTCCTAACTACTTGTTGGTACGTGATATACACAATTATGTTGTGTATTTGGAAGGAGTTTTAGCGTATGTTTGTGGTTATTTTTAGGTGTTTTATATGCTATCTACAGCTAGGAAGAGGAAGACCCGAAGATGCATTAATTTGGGATTTTAGAGATGGATTGAAGACAAGTGAAGATCGGCGTCCTGGTGCAAGCGGTGACCGCCGACGACCGAGCGGCGCCCACCGCCTCTGACAGCCGCGTATTTCAAGTGTGCCACGTGTTTTATTGCTATTGGTCATATCTTTATCAGCTTTAATCCGAGATTTATGTATTTTTGGATAGACTTTTTAGACCTAGTTCTATTATATTGGGGTTTGGAGAGTTGCATCTCTCATTCTATCATTATCATATTTTCTTTCAGACTTTGAGTTGTTAGCCTTTCATAGAGAACTAAGCCCTTTTGCTTAGTCAGACAGTTTGAAGCTTCGTTTTGACTTTCAGTTGTGAGATTTCTACTCTTTATCTATTGCATGGAATTATTTTACTCTCTTGATTGATTTTTTTATGTAATTGATTTCAACAATTTCTAAGGTTGTTTTTATTGAATCTCAATTGCTAGATCTAGAGAAATTATTGGTTGAGTTTCTCTATTTCATAGTAACAAATTGCATTGTACTAGTATCTGGTTGTGCTAGTCTATTGTAGAAGAGAGTTAAATTGCATTCTAGTATAAAAGCTAGTTGTTTTATGCTAGAATTGTATCCTGATTATATTTCTATTCTTTATGTTGCTTTTGAATTGAATTCTGATAGTTTCGGGGTTGTTCAATTAGTTAGGATTGATAGTATCTGATTGTGCCATTAATTATCTTTGCAATGGAATTGGAATTCCATATGCATGCGATATTGAGTGAATCTATGATCAACTTGTCATACGAATGTGGATCTCTGTTTGACTAAGTGTTTTCCCTAATTTGATAAAAACTCCAACTTTAATTGCTTTATTAGTTTTTGCATACTAGATAGTAGTTTAATTCATAAACCACCTTTACTTTAATTGGCATAAAATTTACACAAAAAGATAAACCAGCCTCCCTGCGGATTCGACCCTTACTTCCTTAAGACTACAACCTTTAGGATTGTTAGGACTCTTTTGCATAGCCATGATTTTCACGACCATTTCATGCCTATCAAATTGGCGTTGTTGCCGGGGAACCATAAGATAGGACTAAGGCGTATGATAATGCTATTCACTACAAAGAGCGGACTAAGGCTTGGCATGACAAAAATATCTTGAGAAAGGACTTCAAAGTTGGTGACAAAGTCCTTCTATTTCAGTCCCGCCTTAGACTCTTTCCAGGCAAGCTAAGATCCCGTTGGGCAGGACCTTATGTGATTGCTAAAGTTTTTCCCCATGGTGTCATTGAGCTCTATGATTCCAAAACACATGCATTATTCAAAGTGAATGGTCCAAAACACATGCATTATTCAAGGACACAATTGAGGAAGTTGTCCTAACAAAGTCCGACGCTGAAGACTGATGAATTGGCATTACGCCGAGCCACGACGTTAAATAAGGCGCTTGTCGGGAGGTAACCCGACCTAGGTACTTTCTTCTTTTTTCTTATTTTCTAGTTAGTTGTTCTTGTTTTGTTTTTTCCCTTTTGTTTTTGGGTGAACTAACCTGCAGGAGGGTGAAGAAGAGGGCCCCGAAAAAGGCGGCGCCCGCTGCCGACATGGCGGCGCCCGCCATAAATTAATCCAAAAGTAGCTTAGCTACGAAGTGGTCAGCGGCGACCGCTCCCCCCCCCCCCTCAGCGGCGATCGCTGCCCCTGTCGTACGGTAAGCCCATTCCTCTTTAAAAAAACGAAAAATAAAAAAAGGGAGCGTGCTGAAAAAGAAATAGTAAAAGAAAGAAGAGGGAGGTAGGAAAGTTAAGATATCAGAAGGAAGTGAGGGTTTGAAAAGAAAAGAGAGCTTTTGAGAAAGAAAAAATAGAGAGAAAAGATAAAGAGGGAGAAGGAGTAGTTTCAAAGTTAGATCTACTCAGATCTAAGAAGATCCAAGGTCGCCGTCTTTATTCGATACCCGCCGCTCGCATCGCCGCCGCAAGCCGGGCGACCGTCGCCCAATAGCCGTTTGCTTGCCGTCAACTTTCTGGGTTTTCGAACGAAGTTCAAAGCGGCGATCGCCGTTTCATAGCCGCGACCGCCGCCAAGAACAAGTTCATAGCAGCGACCGCCACCTGCCCGCCGCCAAGAATTATATCCTGTCCGCAAACCTGCCTGCCTGCCTGTCCGCAACAGGCTTAGTTTTTCTAGGGCGTGTGGCCCACCTACCCCTCATATCCTGACTATCCACAGTATCTACCACCACCACCACCTTCTGATCAGTAGTGGTATTATTCTCTACTTCCCCTTTATTTTATCTTGTCTTTACTACATTGAGGACAATGTGTGTTCTAAGAGTGGGGGAGTTGGAATTATATTACTATTGATATGCTATAAAAAAATAAATAAATAAAAAGAGCCATAAAAATTTGAAAAAAGGCAAATAAAATCCTGGGATACACTGAAAACCCAAAAGGGCGGTCTAGGTAATAAGCAGGTAATCTGGCAGGCACTAGGCCTTGGCAAAAATAGATTTAGAGTGGTGTGAGTTGGTGAGTCTAATTTTGAAAAATGAAAAGAGAGTGTTAGGTGAAAACCTGAAAAGGCGCCTAAGCAAAATGAGTGAAAAAAGAAGAAGAGTGTTTTAGGAATATCTTTTACCGGCGCAAGAGACATAAGAAGTGGAGTATAGGAGTGTTTTGTGTAGGTTTCACTAGGAGGTATAAGGTGTACATTTATGGAGACTTTCACTCTCTTTGTTGATGTTTTTGATGGACTTGCTAGTGGTTAGTTTTTGGTGGGTTGATGATTGATGTTTTGATGGATATTGGGGATTGTTTGGTGGTTTCAGTTGAGCATGATGTTGGTTTGATGTTGATGATGACATTGTCTGTTATGTTGATGTTGAGTAGAGTAGGTGGTTAGATCTTATTTGCTATATATATTGTTGTTTAGGTTGGGTGTTGAGCTTGCATGAGAATGCTTTTGTTCCTCTTGCTTCCATGCATTTTGATGATCCGGGGATTAGAGATTCTATGAGTGATAGTATTCTGAGTCACTCAGGGACGAGTGAGATTCAAGTGTGGGGGAGTTTGATATACACAATTATGTTGTGTATTTGGAAGGAGTTTTAGCGTATGTTTATGGTGGTTTTTAGGTGTTTTAGATGCTATCTACAGCTAGGAAGAGGAAGACCCGAAGATGCATTAATTTGGGATTTTAGAGCTGGATTGAAGACAAGTGAAGATCGGCGTCCTGGTGCAGGCGGCGCCCACCGCCTCTGACAGCCGCGTATTTCAAGTGCGCCACGTGTTTTATTGCTATTGGTCATATCTTTATCAGCTTTAATCCGAGATTTATGTATTTTTAGATAGACTTTTTAGACCTAGTTCTATTATATTAGGGTTTGGAGAGTATTTCTCTCATTCTATCATTATCATATTTTCTTTCAGACTTTGAGTTTTTAGCCTTTCATGGAGAACTAAGCCCTTTTGCTTAGTCAGATAGTTTGAAGCTTCATTTTGACTTTCAGTTGTGAGATTTCTACTCTTTACTCTCTTGATTGATTTGTTTATGTGATTGATTTCAATAATTTCTAAGGTTGTTGTTATTGAATCTCAATTGCAAGATCTAGAGAAATTACTGGTTGAGTTTCTCTATTTCATAGTAGCAAACTGCATTGTACTAGTATCTGGTTGTGCTAGTCTATTGCAGAAGAGAGTTAAATTGCATTCTAGTATAAAAGCTTGTTGTTTTATGCTAGAATTGTATCCTGATTATATTCCTATTCTTCATGCTGCTTTTGAATTGAATTCTGATAGTTTCAGGGTTATTCAATTAGTTAGGATTGATAGTATCTGGTTGTGCTATTAACTATCTTTGAAAAGGAATTGGAATTCCATATGCATGCGATATTGAGTGAATCTATGATCAACTTGTCATATGAA
The DNA here is from genome assembly GCA_964016875.1 of Fallopia convolvulus. Taxonomy (NCBI): domain Eukaryota; kingdom Viridiplantae; phylum Streptophyta; class Magnoliopsida; order Caryophyllales; family Polygonaceae; genus Fallopia; species Fallopia convolvulus. Next base: position 54,234,649 of record OZ024723.1, read on the forward strand.
TGTGGATCTCTGTTTGACTAAGTGTTTTCCCCAATTTGATAAAAACTCCAACTTTAATTGCTTTATTAGTTTTTGCATACTAGATAGTAATTTAATTCATAAACCCTCTTTACTTTAATTGGCATAAAATTTACATAAAACGATAAACCAACCTCGCTGCGGATTCGACCCTTACTTCCCTAAGACAACAGTCTTTAGGATTGTTAGGACTCTTTTGCATAGCCGTGATTTGCACAACCATTTCACGCATATTAGTACGTCGGATTAATATATCCTTCATTGGTCGGAATTCTCTACCACTCTTTTATTGCTAGATCATTGTTTGTGTAACACCCCGACTTCCGACGAGGCGCTACTTAGAAATAGACCTTACTAGGTACTATTTAAATAGGTTGACAACCACACTTTAGGATCTTACAACGCGGGCACGACGAGAAAACAAAATAAAACATCCAACCTTTCTTTTAATAAAAATATAGAAAACGTAGTTATGCATGAATTCCCGCAAACCTAAACATAAATATCCTGAATCTGACGAATCATTACCAACAATAAATTCATTCGATGAAAACAAAAGACAAGTAATAATACCAACTCTAACGTAATAGTAAAACAACATCCTAGAAAGTCTTAAATAACCTAACATAAAAACCCATCCCGCTATGACACGCGCTCTTTACCGCTCCGGCCCGCCATCTGGCCTCGGTTCCTGCACGGCTCCCTGGTTCATACCTGGAACTGAAAAATATTCCTCGTAGGGTCAGCTTCTAATATATCGAGCTAGAAAGAATACGGAAATTGCAGAACGTTTTGAAATCATTTCTAGAGTCAGCATACAAATCCACAATCGCAATCATAACTCTAAAGGCCAATACCTAAATTAGTTATAATCAGTCACACATAGCCACATACACATTTACAATCACAACCTCATAACAATGCGATTCCTCCTTTTTTCACAATCCGACTTCCAAGGCACTCATCACCGCGCCGAGTGCAGAGGCAGGCCCTCTCACTCCACTTCACAATCTCCCTTCTAACCCCGGCTAAGCCTCCACTGGAGCACTTGCCAAAAACACCCAGATAATAATTTTCGTTTTGAAGGGGCACGGTTTCCCGGTCACACGGGTCAACGTAGCCAACTCTTCCTCAACGCCAGCTACGATGGGCCGTGTCGGAAACGGTACCAACACAGAGAAAACGTTCCAAAATGTCTTTCCGATAAAATACATTCAAAACCATTTACGCACACAACAATTCAAGAAGTTCCAAAACAATTTAAAAGGTATTCGGGACTAGTTCCCAAAACCCGCCCTACAATAACGATACGCAATCTAACAGGGTAGAGAAGAACCGAGCAAGTCGAAAAACGACTTACCTCGAAATGAAGGATCCTTAAAGATGATGGAAGTTAAGAGTGCAGGCGAAAGCGATTCCCTAGAAAAATATTACCATTGAATGCGTTCAGACTTTACTTATTCCGACTAGGTAACGAACAAAATATGTAAGATTAATTACTCATAATATTAGAGCCTAGCTTAGATACCCCCATTAATTACGAAAAAAATAAGTAAGACAGTAAAATATATACCCAATCTAACCCAACATACTAATTAATTACTCCAACAGTGGAGACAATTTTCACCACCCTCTTTCTGTATACTACACGAAATTACAATACTAGATAGAATGACCCCAACAAAACATAAGTTAACTAATTAACTAGCCCAAGCCACCCTATCTCAGCCCACCAATTGTTATAACTAATTCAACAGCCCGCCCCAACAATTTTATGCATCTAATTATTTTGATCACACTAATTCATTTCCATTAGTATTCAATCAGGAGCATAACTCGGACCCACCTAACAAATACAATTTGGAAACAATTCCAGCCCAATTGGATAGAATTGATCCAACTCTCCCGGCCAACTAAAACAACGGCCCACCTTACGAATGTCCCGACCCAAATACACTTCCTCCCCCTAATTTCCAACCGGAAGCCTCACAGGGCCCACCCACTCCCCTTGACTTTGCAATGCGGCCCTTTCCCTTCGTCTTCAACCTACAGAACCCGAAATCGACGCCGCCGCTGGTTCCCACCTCGACTCCCAAACGCCCCTACTGGACTCAAACCGCCACCTCCGACCTCTCCCTTCCTCCTCGACCGCACCAACTCACCATCCCGATCTCTCCCTCGCCCCCGATTGACCCCAATCCACCGGCCCGAACTGTCCTTCGCCGGCGATCCTACCACGAGTTCCCTGGGTCGGTCTCGTCGACGACAGCCCGCTCAGATCTGAAACTAGGGAGTCGACTAAAACCCTTCTCCCCCGGACCCTACCCCGACGATGTTCGAACTAAACCGAAGAGGGAAAAGGAAGGAAGAACAAGACATGAAAAAGGGGACCGAATAGAGAGGGCGGAACTCACCTGGATGTCGGTATCAGGCTGCCGGCGAGAATGGGTATTAGTGAAGAATTGCTGGGGTGCGGTGGTTGACCGGTGGCAAGCACGGAACAATTCAGCGTGACGATCGATCGGACTCCTACGCAAGGCAGGGAACTTGGCTCCAAAATCATGGGTTTGCTATATACGGGGTTTACCGAATTGATAGCTAAGGTGGGCTTTGGATAAACTTTCGAAATCAATTCGGTTATTCCGAATCAATTTGGATAGATTTTGATTAGATAGAATTAATATTATATGTAACAAATCTAATTAGTTATCATATAGATAAGCTAATTATTAGCTAGGTGTGCAAACGGATTATTAAATCGGTTTTAACTAATAAATACTCTTTTCCGAGGGTTACTTGTGGGTCAAGAAACTTAAATGCTTGTAAGCGAAGGAAACCCGTTTTCCGACTTACGAGACTTAAAACGAATACGGATATTACAGTTTGCCCCTCACATACCTCTCGATAATATGTTTCGAGATCGGGTTAAGTGGAGACATGTTAGATCTTTAGTCGACTAAGCCTTCCTTGGTGTCCTCTTTGGAAATTTCTATCTTCCTGAGTGACTGGCTCAGTAAGCTTGGCTTTATGGAAACATAAGTTTTACCTTTAGTTGGCATGACTTCTTCTCATTCCCGATGCGCATGAACTTAGTTTTTATTACAACCATATTATGTAAATGGCTAACGATCGACGTTTAAATATAGAATATCCGCAATTCTATATTTGAAGAAGGAGATAGTGGAAGGAAGTTTTGAAATTTGAAAACAAAATTTTCATTTTAAACACATGCACATCCTTAAAAAATTATAATGGTTTTTAAAATTTCTATTAAAGGCTCATTTTCTATGACCTTAAATTAAAAGACAAATTTTTAAAGTAGAAAAAAATAATTTATTTCATGTATGACATGAAGTAATTCTATCCTTGGAAGGAGAGTCCAAATATTTGTAATTATATAACTTCTATCTCGGGTTTCGGGGAACTCATATTATCATTTAAAGGAAATTCTTCGAATCATAATTCTTTGATTATAGGAATTTTTGTGAACTTATTTTTAGAATAAAGTTTATAGATAAGGATTTGGTATGATACTTTTTAGTAGGACTTGAAACTTGGGAAAAGAATTCTAACTTACATATTGTTCCTAAAAGATTTTTTTTAAGTTCTTAAGAAAAATGTCTAGTTCATGAACTTTCTTTTAAAGACTTATTTCTTAAAGTTGAAAGAGAAAAAAAATTTAAGAAAGAAGTTTTCGATTTGAAAAAAAGACTTTCGGTTTAGAAAATTTTCGGTCTAGACTTCTCCTTGCCTTCTTCTTCTTCTGTTTTCACGTACGACAACCAGAGAGAACCAGGCGGACGAACGACAGACGACAATAGGCGGGGCACTAGGCTACTCCGGCGATTCCCTGGGCGGTCGGGCGGCGCTCGCACGGTGGCCGGCGGTCTGGTCGGAGGGTGTGGTGGTCTGGCGCCCCAAAAGAGGTGAACAAGGGTTTTTGTGTGGGGTTTTGGAAAAAAAATCAGCAATGGAGAATTTGCATTTAGGCATGAATTTTTGGAGGATTTGAAATTGCAAAGTTGCTAGAGGAGAGAAGAGAAGTGTTTGTGTGAATTCTAATGAGAAAATTAGCCCTTTAAATAGGCAAGGAAAGCAATTTTGGTGATCCATGGCAATGGAATTTCACCAATGGAGAATGGCTTAATTGACGAGGATTGGGTAGAGTTGTGCTTGTTTGATAATGATGTAAGCTTGATGATGTAATAGAGTTGGTCTTGCAAGCAAGAATGGGGAATGGAAGGCTCCATTGACATGTATTGGAGAAGCGTTAGATCAATCAGGCAGAAATCTGACTTGTTTGAAGAAGAAGGAGATAAGAAGGTTTAATAATAAAAGGATGGGTATTTGAGTAGATAAGTTACTATAGCACAACGGATTTGGAGTGTGGGGGGGGGGGGGACGCAAGAGGTCTCGGATTCAAGTCCCGACTCTTGACTCCTTTTTATTTAAATTGTCTTGTACTTATTTTTAGTCTTGTACACTCCATTATTTAAAAATTTAAAAATTTATAAAAGCCTTATTTTTATTTGAATGCTTTTATTTCTTCATAATTATTTATAATATATTCTTGAATTTATTTATTTAAATTATTTAAATTCTCTTGTTATAGAGAAAAAGGATTATAAATTATATTATAATGGTTTTAAAAACCTTGGAATATTGCGGAAATTACATTTATAATATTTTTTATAATTTATTAAGACAATTATAAAAATAATTAATCTCTCTTTTTAAGAGAAAATACTTATATAGATATCCGACTTGCATAATATATTTAATTAAATTCTTAATTGTCATTGTAGTAAAATTTTGTAACCTTTCATAATATAATATGAAATTATAAAGTTTATTAAATTCTCTATTTTAGAGAAAAAAAGTATTGGGATAATTACCCAATTTATTTTATTTAGAATTTAGCGGATATTACACGTTGTTCCCTCACATCAGCATCAACTCATTCCTACTTCCATACTTCTCATTTGACCTATATTACCTGAAATTACTATGTAAACATACAACCCATCAAATCTCTTGGAGTTTGTCATTATCAAAACACAAGGGAGTGATCGCTATTGTTCCCATGGTAACAATGTATGTTCCCATGGTACCAATATCCGACAATTTCCCCCTTTTTGATGATGACGAACTTATACCACAAAATTGCCCTATCATTTATGAAGTTGATAAACAGACACACCATGTGTATGAAACAAACAAATGTTCCCCCTTAATAGGATTTTACCAAACGAACAACCAAGTGATGTTGTTCCCCCTCAGCTTTTGAACCGTTCCCTAGGGAACTGTATTCTGAACCTATAAACAAACACTTCTCTGCAATTTTCCATACTTCCCCCTTTTGGCATCATCAAATGATCAAAAAACCATACTAATGGAACAATGCACAGAATTTAAACTCATCATCATAAAGTTGTCATTATAACATTTGGGCAAAGATTACATAACCATCACAGACACATAACAAAGTAAGATCATAGGTAGTCACGGGAACAATAAGCAAAACACCAAAAACATCAAAAGAAAACCTTTTAGTGGAGGAAATGAAGGCTAAAGGGAGAAAGAGGGATCCATTCATGATTTTGAGTCAGAGATTCTTATCCTCACTATCTTTCATTTGCACCTCCAAAATCATATCCAACTTCTCATTCATCTATGACTTCATTTGGCTCTTTTCTCTTATTGTTCCCTTATCCTCTTTAACTTCTTTGACCATGAATCTTTGAAGATCAATTTTCTTTCATTTTTTTTCTTTCTTTTCTTTTCTTTTCTTTTCTTTTCTTTTCTTTTGGTGCATGCTTAGCCACTCAACTTCTTTTACTTCACCTTCAAATCACATTCCCTTTTCTCTTTTGTTTTGAACTTTGAGAATCATTGTTCCCTTCCTCGTCATCACGAATGGAATGAAAAGGCCGGTTTGGATAGCAAGGGGTCAGAAGACAAAAATAGCATATCCAAACAAACAAACCATGGTAGGGAACATTTAGTAGTCCAAGTAATTGAGTCTCGTTAGGGGGGATAAAAACAATCAAGCTCATAGGAAACGTTTACTTGGACCATGGCTTAGGACGGTTGTACGACCAATTATCATATCGGCTTATAATGAGCGATAACATAGATCAAGTTGGTCGTTTTGGGCTAAAAAGAAGTGCTTTTATGCTTATGCTACTATTCCATGACATTTTTTGAAATTACATGCATGGAATCATGAAAGGATGTGCACTTCACCAAGCATATCACCATAAGACATCATAATCAAAAAAGTAAGCAACTGAAATCATTGTTCCCTATATAGTTTTGATCATCTTAGCCAATCATTGAGGGAATAATGGACCGGGACTTGCAAGTTCAAGGTGATTGTTCTTATGAGCATCCTCATATGCTCGTAAGGTTTTCTGTCTAATGCTTTGGTAAGGATATCATCAACTTGGTTTTCAACCCAACATAGATACATCTAAAGACTCTCATGGATGCATGCAATTCTATGGAACAAAGAGCTAATCACAACAGAAATCAAGAATAAGATTAGAAATACTTACCTGGATTGTTCCTTTTGGGATTGTTCCTTAGGTAACAACGACACAAATTGTCGTTCCATCTTCTTTCCTTTGAATGCTTCATTCCACCTTATAGCCCTCAATTGCGGTGGTTTCATTGCTTCTTGTTGCTAGTTCTTGACTTGAATTTTTGTGACATCAATTAACTCTAATCCCGCCTTCCCCCCCCCCCCCCCGAACGCATGGTTCCCCTCCAACATAGGTCACGAAGTCCTTTGTTGGAGTGGCACCAAGCGCTTCTTCGGGATTTGAAGTGGGATCAGTTAAAATGTCACGAACATTGTCAAGAACTTCTGTGGTATCAACAATATCATCATTATTCCCCTAGGAACTACTCATGTTAAATCCAAAGTTTGTAGTATTGTTCCCAATGCCAAAAGCATCTAATGGTTTACTGGTCTCATCATCTCAATATTATCCTCTAGGTCCTTTTATTCTCCACAATACACTCTCTTGAGAACACATTTTTCATTGTTACCCTGGGACCAGATCTATGCAATATTCATATGATTATAACCAAGATTATTAACCAGCCTTACCTTTTTTTACCTTGATGTGATCACTTAGTTTAGCTTTTCTTGTGATTGCTCCTTGTCATTTGTCACAAAAGGAAATGCTTCCTCTAGTGCTTTTTATGAAGTGAGGATAGATTCTTGTTGTTTCCTGTCACATGGTATGCAAACAAGTTCTCTACATACCACCAGTCGTTCCCCCTCACTTCATCCTGCAAAAGAGCAATTCAAGGCTTCACGACCTAGGCAAGCATTGCCTTTTTGGGTCGGTTAGGATAAAAACGTTTATGTTCCTGAGGACTACCAACAAAATATTCATTTAGATTAACATCATTGCTTCCACTTTGTTTTCCATGATTTTTCTTAACACTTCTTGAAACAAAGCTATTATCTTGAACATGTGGAGAGTATGAGTTCTGTTTCTGTTGGTTACTGTTGCCTTGCCAATGGTGACGATTATTTCTTTTCCTGTTTTGACCACTGTTACCATTCTGGTTGTAAGAATTGTTCTTCTGATTTTTCTGAAAGTTTTGATACGTTTTAGCCTTAGTGCACTGAGTGTGGTCATGACCTCCTTTACCACACTGCCTACAGAATTGATAGTACATACCAAGGTAGTACTTAGGATGAGGTTTTTGAAGCCTTCTCTCCTTAACACGGTCAACATTCAAGTATTTTGGTTCATTACCTAAATATTGCTTTATAAAGATTTTATGAGCAGTTTGACCAGTGTACCAATCCCTTTTCCCAATGTTTCGACTCTCTAAAGTTTTTAGCCTTTGTTCTAGATGAGTATTCTTATCCCTAAGACTCTGAATCTCTCTATCCTTATTTTCTAGCATTTCAGAAATGGGAACATCAGGTGTAGGCTCATCATCTCCTGAGACATAACCTATTCCATGTCTAAAGGGACAAAACTTCGTTTCATTTTTCTCCTTTTCTTTTAAAAGTTCATCTCTTTCTATCTCAATTTCCATTAAATCAGATTTAAGAGAGTTGTTAACCTCTCGAAGAGAGTCAATTTCTTCTCTTAAGGGATCGCAAGTCTTACAGGGAACAATAACACCTTCAATGGGAACAGTCATTTTCTTTTTCATATTATAACATTGTTCCTCAGCATTATTCAAGTCATCTTGTAAACCTAGATTTTCTTCATACATTCTTGTCAGAAGTTTAACAAGATCATATATACTACTAGAATCAAGAGTATCAAGAAATTGTTCATGGCTTACCTCTTGGTCAACTGTCTTGGTTTGAATGGTCATGGCACACATGTTTGAAGTTGTCCAAGACTCAGGTTCATCTTTAGAATCGTTGTCCCATGATGCAACATAAACCTCCTTTTTGTCTTTTTCAGAATCGTTACCCTGGGAATAGTACTTTGCATAGTGTCCATTCCCTTGCACTTGTAGCATGTTATATCCTTGAGGTCTTGTCTATCTCTATTGTTCCCACAGTCACGACTGCCTCGAGCCTTTCTTTTGTTGTAGAGATTTCGCATGGCTCGAGTAATGATGGTTGCTTCTTCATCATTGTCATCTTCATACTCTTGCTTCTCAGCTTTGACATTATCATATGCCTTCTCAATCTTTAGAGTTATTCCCTTGCTTGAAGTATTGCCAGGTTCAACATTAACATGATACTTCTCGTAGTCTTTGATTTTCCCAAACACCTCGTGTAAGGTTGAGGTCTTTGTTAGGGGATTTTCTTTAAGCAGACCCCTGGTATAGGCATATTTGGAGTGAAGGCCATTGATGATCTTGAGAACTCTCTCTTCATGGTCAATGACTTTCTCATCGACTCCTAGAGCATTCAATCGAGTAACCAGCACCTCAAACCTTGATTGATAGGCTGAAACAGTTTCATCCTCCTTCATCTCGAAGTTGAAGAAATCACGTTTGGCATCATGAAGATGACTTTTGTGAAGATCGTCACTTCCCACATGCATCTACTCGATCGCAGCCCACATGCTCTTGGTATCTTTTACATTCACGACCTTCAGCATATCTTCACTCCCAAGGGCATTCATCAGATACATTCTTGCCTTGAAGTTTATCTCTATCCCTTGGTATTCAGTGGGTCCCCAATCCTTCTTGTTGTCTTTCTTAGCAGCAGGAACCTCGTAGTCGCCATCTTCAATGGTACACCATGCCTGATAACCATTGCTTCGAATCCAGTAAGAGAACAAAATCTTCCAGTGTTGGTATTCTCCATCCTTCAGCAAAGGTGGTTTGTTGTTGATACCAACTTCGTAGTGAGTGTTGGAACTCATCTTGTGTTGAGAGGGTATTTCTTGACAACAAATAAATTTATAAGTCAAGACCCCGCTGTGTATAGCGAAGTCAGGATCGTTCCACAAGAAGCAAGGTTGTTCGTTTATCGACTACTAAAAAGCAAACAAAATCAAGCAAAAACACACACAAGCAGCCTCGCTAACGACGTTGTCAGGGTCGTTAACGAACCACCGTACATAAAAAGACTCAACTAACGACCTACACAAGTTCGGTACCGAGCCAAGTAACTCAGCAGCGAAATTCACTTAAAATAATTCAAATAAAAACAAAGATCTAGGACTAGGGACACCACAACATAGCCAAGCATATAAACTCGTAAGAAGAATAGATCATGCCTTTAAATAGATAAAGTCATCAACTTTCGTTGACTATCAAGCAAATTAACCTACTTTCGCAACTTAACTCACTTAATTGTTTGTCTTGGATCTAAAGCTTGAAACTTTCGTATTCAAACAATATCAACCTTCAAGTTACTAGCTTTCTCTTTCAATCCAGTTTAAAAACTCAAATTACCTCAACTTTCATCTCGGTATAAACACAACAAAAAATCTCAATAATAGATAAAAGCCATTCAACACAATCTCACTCGTTAAACATGCTTAACTATGTCGGGCTTAACCCCGATCCTAGAAAAGAAGACTACTCACTAATCATAACTACGAAACAAGAAATCATTGAAAATAAATTACTACTCAAATTAAATAACAAATATCGTCTTACACAGAAAATCAGAAGAAAACCCGAAAACAAACAAATACCGAACCGAAATACTCGATCAACGAACTCGGTAACTCTCGTCCACCGACCCAACGACTTGACTCAGATCCTCTCCTCAGCTCTCTCGGCTCTTCCTCTTCTATCTATGCTCGATTTCTCTATCTATCTCCCCCCCCCCCCCCCTTGCTAGGCTAAATAAGAGAGCTATTTATACTAAAAAGGCTAAAAACTAATAAGGCTAGAAGATAAAAACTTTCCTAAAAGATAGAAATAAAAACCTAAAAGATAGAAACAAAATCTAAGAAGATAACAAGACCTAAAATACATAATATAATAACCCTAAAAATCACAAAAAGATACTCTACCGACACGGAATAATTTCCCGCACAGGATCGGTGAGTTACAAAGTCAACCCTCGAAATTTCTTATCACGTGGCCTCGTTAACGAGCCTGTACATGGTTTCTTCTACACTTCAACTCGTAAAACCTTGACTCTGACTTCTTCAAACTTGTATTCCTCTGTCTTTCACTGTAGCGCTCCAAATTCAGCTCCATATAGCACTTTTCCTTGCTAAAACCTACAAAATACACAAAATAGAGTAGCTTCCATAATTTCTAGGAAAATATGCAAAACTATCCAAAAACATACCAAACTAAACCTAAACTTATCAAAACTAGACCTAATAAATAAAGAAAACCTACTAAAAACTATACTAAAAACACGAACATCAAAATACCCCATACTTAAACTTGCTTGTCCTCAAGCAATCACTAATCACTAACCAAAACCAAATAAACATACTCATCAAGATATAGCCATCCTCCAAAAAGCAACATCTACACATGAGAAAAATATAGCAAAAGATACTTAACGTCATTACACATATATGCACCAAAGAGACATAAGAAAATACAATCCAACCTCACAAGGGATATAATGTGTTTCACTCAACTCTCAAGTGTTTAGGCTTATGAATTCAATCTCTCAACTCAATCCAATATGCAAAAACTCATAGAAATTGGAACTTATATCACCAATACTCTCCACCCAAGATTTGTCAAAACAAGCAAAAATCATCAAGAGAAACTTAGGCTCAATGAAAAAACTTCATAGAAGCTTCCATTCGGTCGGGTTGTAACGGGACTTGGTATTAACAATAAGGCGTGGAAAATATTTGGCTATGTGGTGCTAATAATATCCGGGAATCAAAGACTCCTAAAAACTCACATAAACAAAACTCTCATAAAAGAACATATACCAAACACACTCTCTCATTATGCACACTCATTTCACTCTCCCAACATATCCTAGAAAGTCTCATAAGAAATAAAAGAATCCCTGATTTTATCTATAAACACATATGCACTTCAAACTTCCTTCTTCTCTTTTCGCTGCCTCGTTAACGAGCCCACTTCAGGGTCGTTAACAAGCTTCATCGTGTATTCTTCCATCATTTTTTACTCCTCATCTCCAACAAACAACTTTATTTTGTGCATTTTTTCCTTTATCAAGAGATCTTTCTTATTACAAGTAAAACAAGAGACTTCCAATCTACCCTTCACAATAATCCCTCAATCATAGCAAACAATATATGTCACTCCTTTTTTTTACACTCAACAAAAATACCTCTCCAATCTAAGTCCTAATCCCCGGATAGGGTCAAGCTTATCTCGGCTAGGGAACAATTTTGTGGAGCTAAAAAATAAAAGGCTATAAGGCTAGAATTGGTTATCAAAAGAAGGATCATGTAAAAGGTAGATAAGGAATAATAGGGCTATAAAAATAAGTTCTCCATCATATGATTTTCACAAGTAATGAACTATAAATCCCATACGGGTCTCAAGAAATAGATAACCATCACAATTCCAAGAGATAATATACATATAGAGAGTAAATCACACAAGAAAAGAAGAGGGAATTATTAATGTTCTCCCTATAAGGCCAAAAATAACTCACTAGGTAGATATTTTTGTTGGATTGCATCACTTATGCTATAAAGTATATGTGCTCAATTTCATCAAATGCTATCTTCTTCTAAAAACAATTTCAAGTTAAAGATTCCGGCTATACTATTAAAGACATGCTCGCAAGGAATTATATGATTAGGCTAACAATTACTATCATAGAACCTAAGAAAGGGATATCTATCAATTCTAAAATCTTTTTTTCCTTTCTTTTCAAAAATTTTTCTCAATTTTTTTTCTTTTTCGATTTATGAAACAAAACTACTTAAAACAAATAAGACACATAAGATAACAAGTTTTCTACTTTCTCCCACCCCATACTTAAAATTACAGTGTCCCCACTGTAAGAAAAATAAGAAGAAGGAAAAGAAATAGAAAAGAAAACAAACAAAGAAAGATAAAAATAAGAAAAAAAAAAAGAAAAACATAAAAACTTACAAAGTCTCAAAAGTGGAAAACAAGGAAAAACGTCTTCTGCAAGCTGAATCACTGGTTCGGTGGAGGAAAGTAGTGCTCAAACGTACCCATGAAGTCGTACATCGTCCTCCAACGCTCAGCATCATCCGCCTCTCTCTGGCGATGCCTCTCATCCTCCATCGACATGCGAGCAGAATAGACGGTCTCCCATCTATCCATCCTCCGATGAATGTGGTCCTGCTGGAGGTGAAGTTGTTGCATCTGAGCAGAAAGATCCTCGGCCCATGGTGGTGGCATACTCGATCCTGTGTACTCGGGCTGAGGAGGTGGTGGATAGTGAGGCTGGAAATGGTCTTGGTACAACACTGGGTTGTATGGCATGAGTCCATAGGACTGAGGGTCGGTAGGAGCTGGCGGTGGGTCGACAGAAGCTCACGGTGCCTCGTTAACGAAGCTAGGTGCCTCGTTAGGGATGTAGGGAGGAGGCTGAAAATGGTCGTTAACGAACCTGGTAGGCTCGTCAACGAGGACGTTGGAGCCGAAAACTTCCGTGTCGAGGTCTTCATCTTCGAGGTTTAGCTCCTCAGTGCCTCCCTCGGTGTCAGCTTCTTCAGTGTCGTCGCCAATTACCTCAGTATCCTCATTTTCATCTTCATCTTCCTCCATTGCTTCTTCCTCTCGCTCAAATCTTGTGTCACATGGTCGTAGTGATAGCTCATCCTCCGGCTTAGGCTCTAACGGGTAAGCATGCCCCGTCCACGCCTCGTACCAATTTGGTACATAGAGTAACTCTAGCTTGTCGAGGGTGGGCCTAACGAAGCGGTCTTGAACTTTAACTTTGAATCCTCCTTCGGCTTGGATGAAAATACCGAAGCTATACCAATAGTTCTTATTGAGGAGTTGAGCGTGGGCCGGTGTGTAGCGAGTGAGGTCAACTCCAAGGTTTTTAGCCAAAAGGCTAACCAAGTTGCCACACCAAACCTCCTTGGACTTGGTTGATTTCTCGACGTAGTAGAGCCATTCGTACCCCAAATTCAAGGGGTCGGGCTCCTCGAAAAGGATGGTGCGGAGACAAGCAACTTCTGTCCTCGTTGGACTGTTTAACTCTCTCTTTGGCCAAAACATAGCGGCTAGGACTCGGAGAATGATCCTGAAGATGGGGTTGATGATGCTTGCCCCAGATAATGCCGCTGTGGAGGATTGTTCTTCCCCCGTGATGTAGCTCCATGTCCTAGTCACCCTGTAATCTTTCAAACTGTAGTCTCTAGACGGATTTGGAAGCTCTAGGATTGCGTTGAACTCTGCCATGGTGAACTCACGGCTCACGTTGCCGAGCCGAAACCGGATTCGTCCCGCCGAAGTCTTTGACGGGAAGCTCGTCTCTAGAGTGGCCAAAAACTCGGATGTGAGGGCCGGAAAGTGTGGTAAATTCTCCTTCTTCAGGAGATGGGATGCACCAAGGATAAGGAAGGCTTCCTTGACGTCCGTGTAGATCCCCGTGTTGATAGCACTAGACTTCGAGAACCGACGAGTGTTGTGGTCTTTCTCTAGAATGGCGCGGTATCGATGCACTTGGCCTTGAGTACTCAAAATCACGTTGTCCATGCGAGCTGGAGATGGGGACCTCTGGTTCCTTCTCTTCTTCTGAGCTCGGGTAGCGGATCTACTTGAACTTGCCATGAGATCGAAGAACCGAGAAATTTGAAGAACAAGGGCTCGGGAATTGGGTGAGTAACGAGCTCGGTGAGGGCTATCGAAAGCCTCGGATCTTCGACGGTGGAGGGAAGGGTTTCCGGGCTTCGGTAACGATGGTTGCTCGGTGATGGTTGGCGCGGGATTCCGATCGGTGGAAGGGGTCTTCAAAGGTTTTTGGTTGAGTTTGATTTGAGAGTGAAAGAGATTTGGGAGGGGTAGAAGGGTTATATAGGAGAGGGAAGGGATAGGAAGGGGTAGAGAGGGTGGCGGCTAGGGTAGTGAAAAAGATAGATTAGGTTAAAAAAAACTTACCTGTCCGTTTTGCCGAATCGGGTCGTCCGAACCGGGTCGTTAACGACCCTGGGTGGGTCGTTAATGAGCCACCGTAGCCTCTTGGAGTGATTTTTTCGATCCCTTCTCCTGCATCTTGTTAGCTCAAAATTTAATCCTAATTTTTATCCTAAAAACTACTAAAAAGAACTCAAAAGAAAGCTAAGAAAAAGAGTCTAAAAAAAGAAAAAATCTAATTCTATACTAAAAAGCGGGTTGCCTCCCGTAAGCGCTATTTTAACGTCGTCAGCCCGACGTACTCCTTTTACTAGTCTGATGATGTGAGAGCCATGGTAACTCTGATCTCTTCATCCGGGTCGGTTTGCTCATGGAACTTCTTCAGCCGGTGCCCATTAACTTTGAAAATTACGCCTCGGTTGTCGATCAACTCTACCGCTCCATGAGGATAAATGTGATGAACCACAAATGGCCCACTCCATCGTCTCCTAAGCTTCCCTGGGAATAATCGGAGTCTAGAGTTGAAAAGAAGTACTTTGTCACCGACGTAATAAGTTTTGGGCACTAATTTCCGATCATGCCATCTTTTAGTGCGCTCCTTGTAAATTGCGGCATTTTCATACGCCTTCAACCTCAATTCTTCTAATGCTTGCAAGTCCATGAATCTTTTTGCTCCTGCTGCATCGAGGTTCATGTTGAGCTCTTTTAGGGCCCACAATGCTTTATGCTCCATCTCGACCGGTAAATGACATGCCTTGCCATACACTAGATTGAAAGGAGTGGTGCGTAGAGGCGTCTTGTATGCTATCTTGTATGCCCATAGAGCGTCATCTAATTTAGAGGACCAATCCTTCCTAGAACGGGAGACTGTCTTCTCCAATATGCTCTTTATTTGCCTGTTTGAAATTTCAACCTGGCCACTAGTTTGGGGATGATAGGGTGTTGCCACCCGATGGGATACCCCATACTTAGCTAAAAGTGCTTCAAAACTCCGCTCAATGAAATGGGAGCCACCATCACTGATAAGGACCCTTGGAACGCCGAACCTGGGGAAAATATTGGTCTTGATGAATTTAGCCACAGTCTTGGCGTCGTTAGTCCTTGTAGCAACAGCTTCTACCCACTTAGAGACATAGTCGACTGCAACTAGGATGTACTTGTAGGGGCCTGATGCGGGAAACGGTCCCATGAAGTCTATGCCCCATACGTCAAAAAGCTCAACCTCCAATATCCCGGTAAGTGGATTTTCATGTCTCCAAGTGATGTTTCCTGGGCGTTGGTACTCATTACATGCTGTCACAAAAGCTTGCACATCTTTGAACATGGTTGGCCAATAGAGACCACTTTGAAGAATCTTCGCCGCGATTTTGAATCCTTTTGCATGGCCTCCAGTTGGAAGTGTGTGACATTGATGGATCACTTTCTCGATCTCCTCTTCTGGAACACAACGCCTAAAAAGGTGATCGCTCCCTTGCTTAAACAAGTAGTGATCATCCCAATAGTACTGTTTTACATCATGGAGAAATTTCTTCTTCTTTTGTGGGGTAAGGCCCTCGGAAATCACGCCTCCTACAAGATAGTTAGCGAAATCCGCAAACCAAGGGGCTTTTGACCCTCTAATAGCATGGATTGATATTGGGGAAGAAGAAGTGGAAGTAGGAGAAGGAATGGAATTTATTTGAGCTTGTTTGGTTTCAGAGATCTTACCTGAATGGGTCGTTAACGAGCTTGGAGTCATTATTTTATCCTCGGTAACGACCTCCCGTGGCTCAGTAACGACCTGATTGACTGTTATGCCGACCCATTCTGAAAGTTTATCCTTGCAATGTATGCCTTCCAGCCTCGGCACCTTGTTAACGACCCTGAAGGGGTCGGTGACGAGGGTCTTGTTGAGTTCGACCTCGTTCAGCAGGAGGTGTTCGTCAGGTCTGGAATCGTTTATTGGTACCTCATCGTTGGACTCGGTGATATGCCATACTGGCAATCTGGATAGGTGATCTGCCACTAGATTTTCTGCTCCCTTTTTGTCTCTTATTTCATGGTCAAATTCTTGCAGTAAGAGCATCCAACGAAGCAATCTAGGTTTGGCATCCTTTTTAGCCATTAAGTATCTAACAACCTCATGGTCAGTATAAACAATCACTTTGGATCCAACAAGGTATGACCGGAATTTTTCAAAGGCAAATACCACAGCAAGGAACTCTTTCTCTGTTGTGGTATACTTACTCTGCACTTCATCCAGCGTCTTACTGGCATAATAGATGGCATGGAGCTTTTTGTCCTTCCGTTGCCCTAAGACTGCGCCAACTGCATAGTCACTGGCATCACACATAATCTCGAAAGGCAATGTCCAATCAGGGGACTGCATAATGGGGGCAGATACGAGGGCAGCTCGTAACCTGTAAAATGCTTCAAGACATTCTGGAGACAGCTCAAACACTACATCTTTCATTAGTAGGTTAGTCAAAGGTTTAGCTATCTTAGAAAAATCTTGAATAAACCGTCTGTAAAAACCAGCATGCCCAAGGAAACTCTTAATGTCTCTTACAGAAGAGGGAGGAGGTAGTTTTTCAATAAGCTCGATTTTTTCTCTATCTACTTCTATCCCTCTTTTAGAGACAAGGTATCCTAATACTATCCCCTCTTGAACCATGAAATGACACTTTTCCCAATTTAACACAAGATTGGTTTCTTCACATCTTTTAAGCACTCTTGCAAGATTAGCAAGACAAGAATCAAATGAAGAACCATAAACAGAAAAGTCATCCATGAAAACTTCTACAATATCCTCTATCATATCCGAAAAAATGGCCATCATACATCTTTGAAAGGTAGCAGGGGCATTGTAAAGCCCAAATGGCATTCTTTTATAGGCAAAGGTTCCATAGGGACATGTAAAGGTCGTTTTCTCCTGATCATCAGGGTGAATAGGAATCTGCCAAAAACCGCTATAGCCGTCTAAATAACAAAAATAATCTTGCTGGGCTAGACGTTCTAACACCTGATCAATGAAAGGAAGCGGGAAATGATCTTTTCTAGTAGCACTATTGAGCTTCCTATAATCGATGCACATCCTTCAACTAGTGGTGGTTCTAGTCGGGATAAGCTCTCCCTTTTCGTTTTCTATCACAGTCATCCCCCCTTTCTTTGGAACTACATGGACCGGACTCACCCATTGGCTATCCGATATAGGAAATATAATCCCATCATCAAGTAATTTAATAATTTCCTTTTTAACTACATCCTTCATGTTAGGATTTAACCTACGTTGATGCTCTATGGTGGGTTTATGATTATCCTCCATGTATATCCTATGCATGCAAAGGGAAGGGGAAATGCCAGTTATATCATCTAGGGAGTAGCCTATGGCTTTCCTATGCATCCTAAGCACATTCAGGAGTTTTCCTACTTCCTCATCTTTTAATTTAGCATTAACAATGACCGGCAAAGTAGAATTAGGACCAAGGAATTCATACCTAAGGGAGTCTGGCAGGGGTTTAAGTGTTGGGGACGGTTCTGCAGGGATTAGAATTGGTTCTTCTGATTCCGTCTTCAACACTTCCTCAAGATATGCAAAGGCTGAAATTTCGTTGTCTTCTACCAGGGTTGTTAACGATGCTGATGGGGTCGTTAACGAGCCTGCTTCTTCTGCCAGGAGAATCGGTAACGTGGCTGGGGAGCTCGTTATTGAAACTGTAGGGGTTATTTCTGCCCATCTTTCATTCTATGCTGACCCCGGCCCGGGCTGGCTTTTTGGGAAGCCCGTTCTGAAATTTCATTACCTAATGCTGATCTTCCAATAGGGTCCCCACACTCAATGATTTCCTTGTGGGTGTAGAGCATCTTGACTTCGGCTTTATCAGTCTCCTTAATTGGCTGTTTGAATTGGAATTCCGTCACCTCATCCCCAATTTCGAAAGTTAGGAGTCCCCTCCTAACATCGATTATGGCTCCAGCTGTGGCGAGGAACGGTCTTCCCAAGATAATAGGCACCACCGGATCTTCGGGCATTGTCATAACGATGAAGTCGTTTGGAACAAAGAATTTACCCACTTGGACTGGAAAGTCTTCTATTACCCCTGTTGGTTTAATGCAAGATCCGTCTACCATGTAAAGCCGCATGTTGACGGGCTCTAGTGGTCCCATATTAGCTTTAGACCAGATTGAGAGAGGAACTAAACTAGCACTGGCGCCCAGATCACATAAAGCTTTGAACTTGTGGTTGCCTATGCTGATTGTTATTGCAAATCTCCCTGGGTCTCCTAGCTTTTCCGGTAGAGCTATTGATCTGACTTCATCCTGCAGCTCTGTAATGGATCTTTTCCTGCTAAGAATATCCTTCAAAAACTTTGTGTAAGCCGGCATTTCGCTTAGGGCCTCAGCGAATGGGATGGAAATATTAATGCCCTGAAGAATCTTTACGAAACGCTTGAACTTACTCTCAGTAGAGTCCATAGATTCTTAGTTGGGAATGGAAGAGATTTCACCATCCTCGGAACCAGGTTGGGCTCGAGAGGTGGGAGTACCGGGTCGACACTGGGGTCGTCAGGTATGCTCGGTGGGTCGTTACCGACCCTGATGGGGTCGTTAACTACCCTTGAGTTGAGAGGAAGGCTCGGTCTAGAAAACTTACCTGTGGTTGGGTCGTCAGGAACCCTTGAAGCGTTGTCACCTTGGTATAGGGGCTCGCTATTTGCTCTCGCTGGCTCGTTAACGAGCTGTTTGGTGACGTCCTCTTCCTTCTTGTCCTCAGTTTGGATTCGCTCCGGTAATGTCTTCCCGCTCCTATGGTGCACCGCTACTATTTGTCCCCTAGGGTTCTCCTCGGGGCGACCCGGGAGTTGCCCTTGTGGTCTCGGAATCTGGGCAGCGAGGTTCCCTAGTTGGGAGTCAACACTCTTCTTCCATATATCCAACTCTCCCCATCTTTTATTTTGTTGGTTCAGGTTGGCTTGAACTTCGTTAACCTTGTTGGTCACTTCGTTAACTTTGTTGGTCACGCCGTTAATGCCTTCATGTAATCCTTGAACCCATGATGGTGGCTCCTGATGGCTTGGAGGTCGATAAGGTGCAGGTCGTCTATCTGGTGGAGGCATTGCATAGTTTTGATTGGTATTCTGATTGCCCCATGCCTGATAGTTGTTTGACCTGTCACTATAGCTAGGCTGGTTCCTGTATGATCCTCTCATATAATTCATCTCAGCTATTGTCTCAGCGGCTCTAACCTGCTCTATGTTAGTGCAAGCAGAAGTACTATGTGCAGAAGAACCACATTCTTGACATGATTGAGAGGATTTCAGAAAACTTACCTGCTTCTTCAAACGGTTGACCTCATCTTGCAAGAATTGATTTTTAACATCCGGGTCAGCTTCGTCTCGGTTAGGTACGTAGAGACGTTTCTGAGGTTGTGGAGTCTTCTGGGTTCCATACATGGCATCGTAATTGGAAAGCTTATCCAACAGTTCCCATGCCTCCGTTGGATTCATCTCTATAAAACCGCACGCAGTATGCGTGTTGATGCGGTTCTTGGTCTCTGCGTTGATACCCTGGAAAAAGATTTCTTGCAAAACATATAAAGGTTGCCCATGAGTGGGGGGATTGTCTAAGCATCTCTTTAAATCTTTCCCATGTTTCAACGAATGTTTCATTAGGCAGCTGGTGATAGGAGGTGATGCGTTTCCTCAACTCCATCGTCTTAGCATGAGGGAAGAACTTTGTCAGAAATTGATCGTACAAAGCTTTCCAAGTCCTGATAGACTTAGAAGGTAGGCTCTCCAACCAGCTCAGGGCCTTTCCAGTAAGGGACCACCTAAAAGCTTTTAACAAAACATATTCAAGTGAGACACCTTCAGCAGCTATGGTGTCACATAAATCAATAAAGTTTCTAATATGCTCCATAGGGCACTCAATAGGTTTCCCTTCAAACTGAGCCCATTTAATTAAGGATATGAATTGAGACTTGATCTCAAAGGGTTTCTCTATCGCTGGAAGCACAATCGGGGACTCTGCCACCCTCAGTTCTGGATGCATGTACTGTTTGGCATTCCTTGGATAGGCATCAAGCTCCTCTTGTAGACGAGCATTAGCAGCTCGTTGACGCTCAGCTTCAGCAGCAGCGCCTTCTTTCTCAGTCTTCAACGCCTCCATCTGATTTCGGAGGTCTTCCATTTGAAGAGCCATCTCTTCTGGTGTGGCCATGGCTCGGTTTTCTCGGAGTCTACGGTGCAGGGAACGTTCGGGTTCTGAGTAATAACCAGTGTTGTCAAACTCGAGCCTTCGTCGTCCTACCGGCATACGCTGAGAAAACAAACAAAGAAAACAAAAATTAAAAACAAAAACGGGGTCGGGCTATTCCCGAACCCACAGATAAACTAACAAACACGTTGCTTCCCCGGCAACGGCGCCAATTTGTTGAGAGGGTATTTCTTGACAACAAATAAATTTATAAGTCAAGACCCCGCTGTGTATAGCGAAGTCAGGATCATTCCACAGGAAGCAAGGTTGTTCGTTTATCGACTACTAAAAAGCAAACAAATTCAAGCAAAAACACACACAAGCAGCCTCTTTAACGACGTTGTCAGGGTCGTTAACGAACCACCGTACATAAAAAGACTCAACTAACGACCTACACAAGTTCGGTACCGAGCCAAGTAACTCAGCAGCGAAATTCACTTAAAATAATTCAAATAAAATCAAAGATCTAGGACTAGGGACACCACAACATAGCCAAGCATATAAACTCGTAAGAAGAATAGATCATGCCTTTAAATAGATAAAGTCATCAACTTTCGTTGACTATCAAGCAAATTAACCTACTTTCGCAACTTAACTCACTTAATTGTTTGTCTTGGATCTAAAGCTTGAAACTTTCGTATTCAAACAATATCAACCTTCAAGTTACTAACTTTCTCTTTCAATCCAGTTTAAAAACTCAAATTACCTCAACTTTCATCTCGGTATAAACACAACAAACAATCTCAATAATAGATAAAAGGCATTCAACACAATCTCACTCGTTAAACATGCTTAACTATGCCGGGCTTAACCCCGATCCTAGAAAAGAAGACTACTCACTAATCATAACTACGAAACAAGAAATCATTGAAAATAAATTACTACTCAAATTAAATAACAAATATCGTCTTACACAGAAAATCAGAAGAAAACCCGAAAACAAACAAATACCGAACCGAAATACTCGATCAACGAACTCGGTAACTCTCGTCCACCGACCCAACGACTCGACTCCGATCCTCTCCTCAGCTCTCTCGGCTCTTCCTCTTCTCTCTATGCTCGATTTCTCTATCTATCTCCCTCCCCTTACTAGGCTAAATAAGAGAGCTATTTATACTAAAAAGATTAAAAACTAATAAGGCTAGAAGATAAAAACTTTCCTAAAAGATAGAAATAAAAACCTAAAAGATAGAAACAAAATCTAAGAAGATAACAAGACCTAAAATACATAATATAGTAACCCTAAAAATCACAAAAAGATACTCTACCGACACGGAATAATTTCCCGCACAAGATCGGTGAGTTACAAAGTCAACCCTCGAAATTTCTTATCACGTGGCCTCGTTAACGAGCCCTTACAGCCTCGTTAACGAGCCTGGACATGTTTTCTTCTACACTTCAACTTGTAAAACCTTGACTCTGACTTCTTCAAACTTGTATTCCTCTGTCTTTCACTGTAGCGCTCCAAATTCTGCTCCATATAGCACTTTTCCTTGCTAAAACCTACAAAATACACAAAATAGAGTAGCTTCCATACTTTCTATGAAAATATGCAAAACTATCCAAAAACATACCAAACTAAACCTAAACTTATCAAAACTAGACCTAATAAATAAAGAAAACCTACTAAAAACTATACTAAAAACACGAACATCATCTTGTTAACCTGCAATGAACACACTATCTAGAGCAACCCTGCTCTGATACCAATTTTTGGAACGAGTGTGTTAGATGTACAGACACTGTTCCCACAAGAATAGTGAACTGGGCAGCGGAATAAATACAGTTATGCAGGTAACAGTTTGACACGACTGATGAGGTATTTTCAGTGGTCGTTAATACCTATCAAAGAAACCTTATCTTTACCAACTCAGTAGAGCGGCAAGTAAGGGTCGATCCCACAAGGACTTGTGTATTTGTGTTATTACTTGTATTCCAAGTAACCAAAGGGGGTTTTAAGAATGATTATCAAAACTACTATGCAAGAATAAAAGTAAATATGAATGCAAGCATGATTTAAATATATGAAAGACAAACGTGTCCAACTAGTTAAATCCATCATGACATTGCTTTGTTGATCATCGATTCTCTTGATTCTCTTCTCACTTGAATAATCTATTGTGGATTATGACCCTACTAAGGATTAAAACCCGAACTTCGGATTTAGTTAATAGGACTACCAGTCTAACAACCCTAATCATCTAAAAACCTAGAAGACCTTCTAGATTCAATTAAATAACAACATAACGATTCAAATTATCAATAGAAACAAACACTTAGAGAAACCAGACATCTAAGTGACTTGTGAATTTATTTCCTTCTTCAACCAACTAGTCCAACTAGTACTAAATTGATTAAAGTATACTCTTGATCAAATTAACTCCGACCGGCAATTAATCAGATTCAGTTATAACTAGAAATTCAATTAGGTGATCAATCTAACAAAATCCTAGTTTAGATTCAATTAAGCATAGGAAATAAACTCTACCCAAGTTTGTTGAGAATCAATCAAACCTCACAACTATATACAAATCATGACTTCCATAACTAGCCAAACACAATAAATTTAGCAATACATAATGGAATTAAAGAAAAACTTACAAAGGTTCAAGAGTTGCCTCTAGAGAGAAAAAACCCTAGCCTCCAAAGTTTTGTCCAAAAGTTATGAGAAAAATAAACTAACATAAGCTTATATATGTCTTCTAAAATAACCCTCAAAAAGTCTATCATTAAGCCACTACTCGGAAGATATAACCCAAGCCCAAAAATCAAACCCATAAACCAAGCCCAATCCGTCGGCCCAAATGATGTTCGCGTAAAACTCCAGAAAGCGTGGTTTGTCCCAATGCGCGGCAGCGCAATATGCCATCCCGCGTAATCGCCTTCAGTTGCGATTGCTCGGCTTGAGTACTCGGCATGCATCCCGTGCTTTTGTCTCTTGTCTTGGTTCTTCATTTGCACTTCTCCAATCTTCATTGCACCATCTCCTAGCTTCTTTTAGCTCGTCCACCACCGTCATGATCAATCCAAACCTCGCCCCACTGTTGCTCCTAAACCTAAAAACCTGCAAAACCGAGCAAACAAGCGCATACTACCCGACAATAAAAAAAAACTAAAAACTACATAAAAACCAACCTAAAACTAGCTAAAACATATATAAAACATGCATCTAAACTACTCCTATATGCAAGCTATCAAATTCTCCCATGCTTAACCCTTTCTTGTCCTCAAGCAAGACATAAATCCAAATCACACCATAGAAATGCAATCATACATCCATCTCAAATCAAACAAGCATTTCACATATAATCAAAAACCCGACCAAGACTTCATAACATGTATTATAATCAAGCAAGGAGTAAAGACCATTCATTCATTCTAGACCTCACCAAGGTAATTGTGTTTGCACTCAAACTCTCAAGTGTTTAAAGGATATGTCTTTCACTCAAAATCAACCATGAAAACTAGACTACCATATGCTTGCATCAGAGTTCTAAATCTCCACCGATTGGGATCAAACACACAAGAAAAATCATGAGGTCTTTTAAGGGATGTAATGGGGTCAAGGGAAAGAAAATTTTGGAAGGGATCATATTTTGGCTTGTGGTGCTAAACCCGGGATAAAGAACTAATCCTAAACCTTAACTTCAACATACTTTTCATCTCAACTTTCCCAAACTTTCTTTTCCAACTCCATATACTCTCATTTAAACACTTTGTTTCTTTCTTCACTTTTTTTCTTTCTTTGCCTCTTCTTCAACTCTTTTGTATTTTCACTCATGAAAATTACTAACATTTAAGCTCAATTTTTTTATTCTTTCTTTTGCTTTACGACAAACTTTTCATCTTCATTTTTTCACTTTGCAACCAAGAGTTGTATTTCCTCTTTTTTCCACCTTTTCTTCCAACTCCCCCATACTTATACATAACTCACACAAAAGCAAAAACACCACCTAAAGTCCTAAATCCCGGATGGGTCAAGCATATTAGGCTAGGAAAAATTTTGTGGAGCTATCAAAAATAGGCTTAAAGCTTAAAAGAAATGGAGTATCAAGCACATGGATCTTGTAAAGGTAGGAAGGGAACTAATAGGCTAATAAGAACATTGCCTCAATCATTTTAATGTCATGCATTCAATTATATAAAGCAGCCTTGAAAAATAGTCATAACGCAAGTTCTAGAGCTAGATAATCATGGTGATACACTCAAGAATGTAGAGAACAAATATAATCATGAAAGGACAAAAATATCTCACAAGGCAAAATTTTGTCTAGAACTTCAGAATGAATCTAAAACTCAAGCTAAATACATGCTCCATCTTATAGTCAAAGTAATCAATCAATGATCATGCTCATATCATATAAATTTCAACATATCATGCAAATCATGGGTTAGAACTTATACTCAGCATTGAAACACAAGAGGAATTAAACAATGGGGAAATAAGAACCTAAATGCAATATTTTTGTCTTTTTTTTTCAAATTTTCTGATTTTTTTTCATTTTTAGGATTTTTTAATCAATGCATGCAAAAATTTTAATATGACCTAAACTAATGCAACTATATGCAACGCAAAAGTAATTCCCTTCCCCCATGCATAAAACATACTTTGTCCCCAAAGTATAGTAAAAAGTAAAGGAAAGAGAAAAACTCACAGAACTCTAGTTGTTTGGCGGGTAGTAGGGCGGAAAATCCTGTGGTGGTGGTGGATACTCTGTAGGAGGTGGCTGGTACGGCGGAAACTGAGGATACGGTGGATCGGGGAAAGCATACTGAGGGTAAGACTGGTGAGGTGGATAGCCCGCAAAACTCCATCTGTCTAGTCTAGCATTGAGCAGTTTGAACTGCTCATCCTGGCGGGACTGATACGCAGCAAGCTGCTGATCCTGATGAGTCTGGTAAGAGGTAAAACTCTCATCCACATAACCCCTCATGTTCTGATAGCTTTGATCAATGTGAGACGGCATATCATTGTAACGTTGTGTGTTGTCCAAGTGCATCTGTCTCATCATGTCCATCATCTGACTGAACTGAGTATTAGAATATTGAGGACCACCTCCAGTAGGCAAAGATGGATCACACTGTCTATGCTGGTCTTCTTCCTTAAACTCATCTTCCTCATCAGATTCTTCATCTTCATCAGACTCTTCCTCCTCTTCAGCCATAAGAAAGTCCTCATCATACCTTTATTCTTCATCAGACTCCTCCTGGATAGCAACTGGATCCTTCTTTTTACCCCTAGCAGGGCCATTGACATCACTCAACTCTAGGTCATCAACCTGGACTTTTATGAACCAGTTGGCCGGGCTGTTCCCAATCTTCACTCTAGCTCCATCAGGGAGCTTCATCACTCTCTTTGAATCCCCAATAGCCCAGAAGTAAGAGTTCCTGTACTTGTAAAGAGCACCCATCTTCTTAAACATGGTGAAATCCATATCCAGAGATGGGATATCAACATGCAGCCTGTCAAGATCAACTCCGAAATGCCTGGCTAGATGGGTCACAATCCCACCAATGCAGATGGCTCCACCTCCCTTATTCCCTACATGAGCCAGATGGTGCATCAGCATAGCACCTAAATTCAGCTTCTTCCTTTTCAAACAGGTGCCCAACACTGCAACATCTTTCTTAGGGCAGTTGTTTCCACCATCACCCCGCCCATTAAGAGTACAAGCTATAAATCTCTGGAAGACTCTAATGGGTAGGTGAGTAATGGGAGAGGCCTTTTCTTTGGTAGGCTCATAAGTGGGTCTCCCGGTGATGGACATCCAGAAATGCTTATCAGCCCAAGTAGCACCATTCTCATTTAGCACTACATCGTTGCCTGGAAGATTGCAGAATCCAAACACATTGTCGACCTCCTTCAAGGTCATCTTCCTCCTTATACCTCCCAACAGAAATTTAAACTCCCCTTCTCCTCTAAAATCTGTTGCCAAAGAGCACAAAAACTCAAGTGTTAACCCCTTGAAAGTGGGATCACACAACTGTAAGAACTGCCCCATATGCAGATATGTCGCCATCTCTCTCAAAAGATGTGCTAGACCGAGCTCATTCATTAGATTACAATCTATAAACCTAGTCGCTTTCCACTCCTTGTCTTTCAGCATATCAAATCTGGTAATGTGGTTAAGCTTTGTCAAACTAAACCCATATGTCTCTGGAGTGCTCTCTCCCTCCACAGTAGGAGGAACCAGATGAACACCCTGACTAGCAGCATGAGATGAAGATGCTCCATCTATTCTATCCCTTTTTCTACCCATAATTTTAGGATTTCACAAATACCTGCACAATCACCACAAACAAACCAAGCAAACACAATTCCGTTGTCCCGGCAAGGACAACCACAACAATATATATATTATCAAGCAAATAAATCCCTCAATCACTCTCTTCCCCCACTACCTAGAACAATTTAATCAAAATTTAATCCTTAATCTAGGTTAACTCGGATTTTTGATAAAAGCTCAAATAAAACACAAATCTAGCCTAGAATCATGCAATAAATGAACTTTTGTAAAGGAATTAAGCCTAAATCCGACACTAAATGGAGGTATTTCGGATTTTCTATGTAAAACCTAGATCTAGGTTTAACACAATTCAAACCGCAATTAAAGAGGGATTTTGAGAAAACTTACGAGAATCCCGCTTGGTTTAGAGTTCCTTGCTTGATTTGGGTTGAAATTCCGGCTTGAATGGGCTTCAATGGAGCTTGAATGGTTGAAGGGCTCTAATGGGGGTTTGAGAGAGGTAGAAGGAGGCGGAAATAGAGGTAGAAGGAAGAAACGAAAGCTCGGGGTTTTAATTTAACCCTCGCTGAATTCGGCCAAAAGCGCGGCTTGCACCTAAATTGCGCGGCCGCGCAATGTGCAAACCCGTGTAAGTGTCCCTCAGTTGGGATTGCGCGGGATGGGGTACTGAATTGCGCGGTCGGGCTTTTTACACCCAACCCGCGTAATCCTGTTAAGCCAATGTTGCTCGGGTTAGGGGCCTAATTGCTTAGCCACGTAATTTTAGTCCCTAATCCGAGTTTTTAGCTGTTGTAAAAAGTACTTGGGTGCGTTTTACAGAGCTTGCCCGAGCTATCTGTAGGTCTGAGGATTATTTCTACCAAAACTAAACAACTAGAAACACAAAAGCATACACTAAAAACTTAAAACAATAAGCAAAGCAAAACTAAACTTAAACCTTGGGTTGCCTCCCAAGAAGCGCTTATTTAACGTCTTTAGCTTGACGTAAAAAGGATATCAAGAAGGATTGGAGCTATGGAATTTGATCTCCTTCCCATTGAATCCCATCTTTAATGTGCCTTGTGGAATGTCAATCCTTGTATTAGCGGTTTTCAAAAATGGTCTTCCTAGCAACATAGACTCTTTTCCAGCTCCCGGTCCCATGTCCAAGATCAGAAAATCAGTCGGAAATGTCAAGGACTCCCCCGTAACCCATACATCTTCAATCTTTCCCTTGGGCCTCACAGTGGAATAATCAGCCAACTCAACTATAGTTCGGGTTTCCTTCAACAGTCCCATACCGAGTTTCTCATATAAGGAGGAAGACAGAACATTGACAGATGCACCTAAATCAATTAGAGCCTCATTCACCTTGGTGCTTCCGATCGTACAAGGAATGGTGAACATGCCAGGGTCACTGCACTTCTCAGGCAAACGCTTTTGAAACACAGCAGACGCATGTTCTTTTTCTTTGACTTGCTTCTGACTTTTCTCCTTTTGTCCCCTTTTTAGAGTGCATAACTCCTTCAAAAACTTGGCATACCGAGGTACACTCTTGATCAATTTCAATAACGGGACGTTTACTTTGCATGTACTGAAAACCTCGAACAGCTCCTTGTCACTTTTCAATTTCCGCGTTTCTTTTAAGGCTTTAGGAAAGGGTGGGACAGGTACATAGGCTTTCAGAGGCGTTTCAGAAGGATTTTTACCATCGACCAGATTGCGTGGGTTGCAATCCAATTGCTCGGCCGCGCAATTCACCTCTAACCCGCGCAATCCCAACTGAGACGGTATTGCGCGGTTTGTTAATTGCTCGGCCGCGCTTTTAGCAGGCAAGCCGAGCAATTTGATTTCGACTTGTTCCTCCGTTTCTTCAATCTTGTTCAATGTGCACACTTGTCCCGCCTTAGAGCCATCATAAATAGAAATAAAACTGACATTCGCCCTCGGATTGAGCTTTGTCTGTGATGGCAATTTGCTTGATTCTCTAGCTTCCAACTTGCTTACGGCATCAACAATCTGACTAACTTGGCTCTCCAGGTTTTTAATACTGGACTTTGTCTCTTGTTGAAGTTGAGTTAGAGAACCATGCATTGTAGAAACAGTCTGAGTCAGATTTCTGATCATCTCTTCAGTGGACATAGAGTTCTGATTCACTCCTTGCGCTTGAGGTTGGAAAGGCGGCCTGTACTGAGCTTGGCCACCTTGATGGTTAAATTGTTGATTGCTAGAATTTCCATACCTCAAGTTAGGATGATCCCTCCTCCTAGGATTGTAAGTGTTGGAGTAGGGATCATACCTAGGCCTTTGTTGCCCATAATTGCCCACCATGTTAACTTCAGCTTGTGGCTCCTGGAGTGTGGGGCATGAGTCAGTAGAATGCATATTATCAGAGCAAATTCCACAGGCTTTCACTTGTTGTTTCCCACCTTGTTGTAGAAACTGTTTCATCATGGTTTTCAGCTCAGACACTTCTTCATGCAACAATGAATTAGCAACTATAGCATTGGCGGCTTTCGAGCTAGTCTCTTTTCTGAACTGTCTTGTGCCCTTAGACAACTGTGTAAATAGTTCAAATGCAACAGTAGGAGTCTTGTCGAGAATATTGCCTTGACATGCTGCATTCACCATTCTTCTCTCATCATCCAAGAGGCCATTAAATAAGTATAAAATCAGATCTTGATCAGTGTAGCCATGGAAGGGACAGTTGGCTATCAACCTCTTAAACCTCTCATAATATTCATACAAAGACTCATTAGCTTCTTGTTCAATGTTGCTAATTCTTTTCTTCAGATCATTGAGCCTTGTAGCAGGGAAGTACTTCTCTAGAAAAGCTTGCTTCATCTTAGCCCATGTATCGATACTTCCCAGAGCCAAGTACTAAAACCAGTCTTTAGCCTGATCCTTGAGAGAGAAAGGAAAGGCTCTCAGCGCGATCTGGTCGTGAGTCACATCAGCGGGTTTCATGCTTGAGCACACAACATGAAATTCAAAAAGATGTTTGTTGGGATCTTCACCACTAAGCCCATGGAATGAAGGAAAAAGGTGAATTAGTCCAGATTTTAGCTCGAACTTGACTCCTTCAGCAAGAGTAGGAAATTGCACCGCTAACGGTTGTTGTGTCAGATTAGGTGCAGTTAACTGTCTCAATGTTTGGTCACCCATCTCAGCAGATTCAGCAGTTTCAGATTTAGTCTCTGATTCAGATTCAGTCTCTAATTCAGATTCATATTCAGATTCCTCAAGAAAGAACGGTAGAGCCTGAAAGTGATCCCGGATATCCTTCCTTAGCTTGAAGAATGTCTTGTCAATATCTGGATCAAAGAGCAATGGAGATGAGTTAGTAGCACGGGTATGAACCATATAACAGGTTCACACCCAAAACAGCACAAAAGTAAGAACACAAATAGCGACGAGTCATCGCCAACGCAACGACGCCAAATTTGATGAGGTATTTTCAGTGGTCGTTAATACCTATCAAAGAAACCTTATCTTTACCAACTTAGTAGAGCGGCAAGTAAGGGTCGATCCCACAAGGACTTGTGTATTTGTGATATTACTTGTATGCCAAGTAACCAAAGGGGTTTTAAGAATGATTATCTAAAATACTATGCAAGAATAAAAGTAAATATGAATGCAAGTATGATTTAAATATATGAAAGACAAACGTGTTCAACTAGTTAAATCCATCATGACTTTGCTTTGTTGATCATCGATTCTCTTAATTCTCTTCTCACTTGAATAATCTATTATGGATTATGACCCTACTAAGGATTAAAACCCGAACTTCGGATTTAGTTGATAGGACTACCAGTCTAACAACCCTAATCATCTAACAACCTAGAAGACCTTCTAGATTCAATTAAATAACAGCATAACGATTCAAATAATCAATAGAAACAAACACTTAGAGCAATCAGACATCTAAGTGACTTGTGAATTTATTCCCTTCTTCAACCAACTAGTCCAACTGGTACTAAATTGATTAAAGTATACTCTTGATCAAATTAACTCCGACCGGTAATTAATCAGATTCAGTTATAACTAGAAATTCAATTAGGTGATCAATCTAACAAAACCCTAGTTTGGATTCAATTAAGCATAGGGAATAAACTCTACCCAAGTTTGTTGAGAATCAATCAAACCTCACAATTATATACAAATCATGACTTCAATAACTAGCCAAACACAATAAATTTAGCAATTCATAATGGAATTAAAGAAAAACTTACAAAGGTTCAAGAGTTGCCTCTAGAGAGAAAAAACCCTTGCCTCCAAACTTTTATCCAAAAGTTATGAGAAAAATAAACTAACATAAGCTTATATATGTCTTCTAAAATAACCCTCAAAAAGTCTATCATTAAGCCGCTACTCAGAAGATATAACCCAAGCCCAAAAATCAAACCCATAAACCAAGCCCAATCCGTCGGCCCAAATGATGTCCACGTAAAACTCCAAAAAGCGCGGTTTGTCCCAATGCGCGGCCGCGCAATATGCCATCCCGTGTAATCGCCTTCAGTTGCGATTGCTCGGCTTGAGTACTCTGCATGCATCCCGCGCTTTTGTCTCTTGTCTTGGCTCTTCATTTGCACTTCTCCGATCTTCATTGCACCATCTCCTAGCTTCTTTTAGCTCGTCCACCACCGTCATGATCAATCCAAACCTCGCCCCGTTGTTGCTCCTGAACCTAAAACCTGCAAAACCGAGCAAACAAGCGCATACTACCCGACAATACAAAAACCTAAAAACTACATAAAAACCAACCTAAAACTAGCTAAAACATATATAAAACATCCATCTAAACTACTCCTATATGCAAGCTATCAACGACCTCTTAGAGTGGAAACCTCGACCAACCAACTAGTTGAATGAGTAAAACCACTACCTCCTTAGAGGATTTCAAATGACTGCTTATATTATTAATTCTTTCACGAGCTACAAAGGGAAGTAGGGACTCCAAGATAATCTAGTCTAATCTCTAGATCCTAGATCTATCAAACCCTAACTTCTCAGCCTAAGCACGTAAAGATAATAAACTAAGAAGACCTAAAAACCCTAGTAACAACTTACTTAACACCTTGACGAAGCTTCAATGGCACTTGAATGCTCTGCTCTCGATGGCAATGGAGATTGGTCGAGATCGGTCACTAGAAAGTCTAAAGTCTACTCTTATTTATAGAAGAGACTTGGATATGATATAATATTATTTCCTTACCATGAAATAATATTTTTCCACCCAAAAATATCTTCTACAGACTGATTTAAACAATATAATATTCCATGAGATCTTTCCTTAACCTAGAGATCTTCTCCTTGCATCACAAGCTACTCCCAATTTGGTGAGATATGATTCCGATTTTATCTTTAGAGATTATCTTCTAATAACCAACTATTTCAGCAAAAATCTTCGAGAATCAAATCTTCCAAAGTTGAAAAGACGCGCTTTCCTTATTTAGAATATGTCCAAGCGCAGACACTATTGTTCCCCTTGGCACATACGTCGTTCCCTCACATCAGCATCAACTCATTCTTGCTTCCATACTTCTCATTGGACCTGTATTACATGAAATTACTATAGAAACATACAACCCATCAAATCTCTTAGATTTTGTCATTAGATTTTGTTATTATCAAAACACAAGGGAGTGATCGGTATTGTTCCCATGGTAACAATGTTTGTTCCCATGGTACCAATATCCAACCGTAACAAACCTTGAAATGATTACCTTATAATTGTTTGGTTGTATGACTAATGGTTTGTAACCCTTAACTCCCTCAAGCTAACCAAACATAACATATTTTTTACCCCTTGGTTGTAGATTGCCTTGAGATATCTGAGCATAAGTTGTGCAACCAAAAGACTTAAGGTGGGAGAGGTTAGTTTTTTCCTAAACCGCGTCACTTGAGGGGTCTTAAACTCTATCATATAAGAGGGTGATCTGTTTATGATGTAAGTTGTTGTGATCACAAATTCCCCCGTAAGGAGTTCTTCATCTCAACACTAATGATCATACATCTTGCTTTTCTAAGCAGGGTTTTGTTCATCCTCTTAGACTGCACTTTTGCTACTTCAGAAAGCACTGTTTCTACTTCAGAATGCACTCTTGAATCCAACGACACGCAACAAAATATTCATGAATTTCTTCCACGTGATTACACTATATACCATTTAGGAATGCATGTTTTCACTTTTATAATGCACTTTTACTACATCTAAAATGCACTTTAGGGTTTAATTTTACTACTCTAGAATGCACTATTTTCTATCTACTTGGAATATACTTTTGCTAATTTAGAATGCACTTTTTTGAATAATTTTTTTACTGAAAATCCATGTGTAGTTCTAAAACAAATTAGTCCATGTGGGATTCGAACCCACATCCTTGTATGTATACACATTGCTCTTCCATTTGAGCTAATAGGCTTTCCTTATATTAATAACTTGTTAGCTTCTTAAAGTAATCAAATGATTTTTCAATATTAATTAATCCCTTGCAAGAATGTTTTAAAGTTCTTTTGCACAATCAGAGAAGATTTAACATAATGTTTGATTGACTTAATTATAAGAGTTTTCCACATCACTTTTATCAACTAGAAGGACAACTCATAAAATGCAAAAATCTCAACAAGAATGCAATTGCTAGAATGCATAATAAATTGCATAGTATTTATTATGTCTAACTAATTTGGAACATTAAACTACTTGTATGCAATAGTAAAAATTAAATGTGCATCCTTAAGTACCTAAAGTGGATACATAAATGCCTAAAGTGCATGGTATTTTGTGGACAATTAAAATTAATGAAATAGATTCACATTGCAGTGCCTTGAAGTTGTTATTCACCAATTTCAGAAACTACAAATTATAAGTATCAAAACCAACTAGACTTTTTGTCTTTTGTCTCATCCAAAGCTATGTTCAAGAGTGTCATTCTCCTTCATAATTTTTTTTCCAGGACCAAGTTGTATTCATTTTGTCTAAATAAATGTGGATAGATTACAATAAGATTTAGAAGTTGTGATTTGTAAGGTGTGCAATGTGTTGAAATAAATAGGAGAATTATTGGCAAAATACAATTGTAGGTGTTGAAAGAGAAATTTCATTGGACAATTTCACAAACAGGTTGTGGTAAAAAAACACAGCACAAAACACAAATAAAATTGCATACATGTACAAAACAAAATCTTAATTACAACCTCTTACTCTATGAATTTCATAGCATGAACAATTACAAACGGACACGATGTAAAATTGAAAGAAATTTTAGGGTTTCAAATTTACCTTTGTCCTTTGATTTTAAAAGCTTCAAGTATACTATGAAGGATAGAGATCGAACAAGGATTGAGAAGAATGAGCAAGAGAAGAGGAGAGTGGCGGCTAGGGGAGAGAGAGAGAGAGAGAGAGAGAGAGAGAGAGAGAGAGAGAGAGAGAGAGAGAGAGAGAGAGAGAGAGGTGAAAATTAGGATTATATCAAGGGCATGTATTTTAATTTGAAATATTTACTTAATTAAATGTGACTGTGTCTCTTATAACCCTTATCAATATACTATAACTAAAGTCGAATATCTCTATCTTATGTGTCGCCGTCTTAACTATGCCACATAAGCGTATTCGTTTTTTCATTTACCTCTTTGCCCTTATATTTTTTTACTATTTACAACACAACACATAATATAATAATATGTATTGATTGCTTATAATAATATTATTAATCCATATCTCTATACTAGCTATATTTGGAAGACATAGGCTTTGTTCGTTTGCAGCACATTATCCAAAATAAGCCATTATAATCCCTTTTTTTCTTGTTATAGATTCTTCTACCTCTCACAAAACCTTGGCCCATTATTTAAAATAATCTCTTCTATACAATAATATGTGAGCGAACAGACCCATAGTCAATTCCTTTAATCTTATAAAAGATTACATATATATTTCAAAAAACATTATCCTCTTATATACTTTATTTTTTATTTATGGTAATTATAATATTATCCCAAAATATGTAATATGGATTACTCTTTTATTTTTTATTTACTTTTATTTTCAAAAAATAATTTCTTGAACGATTAGAAGTGAATTTAAAATTTTTATTTGTTAAAAGAGATCTTTATAATATATATTCTTTCATGATTAAAATTGAATTTAAAATTTTAATATGTTAAATTATATTATTATAATATCAATTTAGAAGTTATCAAAGATCATGGATGTTTTGAAAATTTGGAATTTATCTAAACCTATCGTCAATATCCTTTTTTTTATTAAGATGTCAACTTCACATTTAAACATGTCAACCTCATGATCCATATCAATTAAAAAATTATGATTGGTTAAAATATAATTGAGAATATTTTAATTTGTTGAACCCCACATATTTGGTTATTTTATAAATATTACATTTTTATTCATCTTTTTTCATAATTATTTAAAATATCAAGTTTTACCTATTATTTTAATTCATAATGTCAATAAAATAATTATTATTTTAAATGGCAACAATATGACAACTTTTACAGTTTTGTGATTTTAAATATTTATTCAAAATTTTCTATATTAAATATTTATATGATTATTTGTCATAAATGATTGATATATTTCAATTTTTTTATTAATAATATTTTATTTAAGCAAAACCCGTACATGGTATGGAATACATACTAGTTTTCTCATAAATCCATCTTTTAATATGAACTTTCTATTGTGTCTCTTCTTATAACCCTTATTTTCTCATAAATCCATTTTTTAATATGAACCTTCTATTTTCTCAATCTAATGTCCTAAATACCTCCTCATTTTTCAGCCTATCAACTATATTCACACAAACCTTACTCTATGACCATTTTTTAATTAATATGGACTGTATTTTTAATTAAAGATTTTTATATAAAATTTTAAATTTTCTTATATTATTTTTATATTGATAAGTATGATAACTTTTTATAATTTTTTATCCATAAGTATGTTGTTTTTTTTATATTAATTTTCTATTATAAGTATGACAACCTTTATAATCAATATGGGTATAGATATGTCATGTCTTGCAATATAAATTTCTTTTCATAATTATGTTGTTTTTTGTTTTATGAATCCCTTATTTTTAAATTGATTAATCAAGTCGGTTAAGTCAGGTTTATGTTCAGTCATTTCGTGTTTGGGTTGAGTACGGGTTGATGTCGTTAAAATTTACGGTTGATTTGGTCAATTTATTACGGTTTTTGTACGAGTTGGTGTCAACTCTAACAGGTCAAGATCGTCAACATTTTTAATGATAATTAAATAAATATTATAAATAATATTTTTAAGAATAAGATAATATTTATATTATTTTAATTATAAAATACATTATTATAATTAAAATAAATTTCATATATGTAATTTTTATTTTAATTATTTAAAATATTATTTTTTTACTATTTAAATTATAATACATATATTATATGATATATTATAATTTATATTTTAAAAAATCCTAAATAAGGTCCGAATCATCCACCACTTGCCTTAAATAAAGATAACTCACCCAGAAAAAGAAAATCGGAATAATGAAATTGAATATTGTTTATTATATAGCCAGTGATATATCATTATGTACATAGTTTTATTCTATATATATTCTTAGAAAATAATATCGTATCTTGGAAGTTAGGATTTATATATACTCTCTATCCGTAAGTACCAAGGAAAGCTGTGTAACCCTAAGAGAAGACCCGTAAACGGTAAAAGGTGTATCCTCTTTGTGGATCTTCTTGTTTTGGTGTACTTGTTGTGTCTTCCTTTTTCACTCTGATCGATTTGGCCTTACACAAATTGCTAGTCGAGTTAGTACAACTGTACAAGGAGGTCCCTAATTGATTCCTTGAATCAAATTGAAGCAGCAAGATTAAGATTTAAGATTAGGGATATGGTGTTGATTAATGCGGGATCCAGTGACAACATACCATGCCGGATTGAAGAGGTGCAAATTTACTTAATTGTCCTATAAATTCTCGTTCATCTGCAACGTAATTAATATTGCTTAATTGTGGTGTGTACTTGTGGTGTGTAGGGTCTGTTTCTTGGGTCAAAGGAGGCTGCAATGAACAAGGATGAGTCGAAAAGGTTAAATATAACCCATATTCTAACTATGGCTCGGGCGATTCCCCCAGCCTATCCGGATGATTTTAAGTATCAAGTCAACAGAGGTACGTACGTACTATATATACACTATAGTTTTGTTTTCATTAATTGATTCCCCCAGCCTATATACATGTTGATGCTAATTATTAACATGTTCCTTTCCAGTTCGTGACACAAAAGAGACAAATATAGCAGAATACTTCAACCAGTGCTTTGACTTTATTGAAGAAGCAAAGAGCAAGGGCGGTGGAGTGCTCGTCCATTGCAGGGCCGGAATATCTAGAAGGTATCAATCAATCAATTAATTAAACTCCAGTCCAACATTAATCTTTTAATTTTCCTATAACGCCTTTCTGAATTGATTTTGCCAAACAAGTAGGTAGTGATGCTATCTATTTATTTTGGTTGTGTATTGGATGTGCAGCGTGACCATTGTCGTTGCGTATCTGATGACAAGTCGTGGCATGGGTCTCTATGAAGCGCTAATGTATGTGAGAAGCAGAAGGCCCCAGGCGTCACCTAATTCTGGCTTCATGTCCCAGCTCCAACACCTTGAAAAATCTCTTCTCCCTCCTACCCTTTCTCCAACCTACCTTATTGTTAGGAAAATCTGAAAGTTGTGATCAAACAAGACTACCTAGCTAGTATCCTATTGTCGAATTAGAATAAAAGCCTACCAGGATTATGTATTGAGCTTAGATATACACGACCCCAATCCATCGACTTCTTCCTATACAACTTTCCTCTCAGCATTGGCCTAGCTTACTAAGAAATAAAACTCTGTTTTAACTCGATATATATGTATAGTAGAGAAAGTTTTGAGCTTAGCATTCCGAGTTCATATAAAAATCCTGTATGTACGTGGCTGTTAAAGATCTTACAAGATGAGGCATGATCTGACCGCAATTAATGGCTAGTCGAGCATCAAGAATTTATTGACATGACATATTGTATTACGTATCCCATGTCATTATGTGTGTATAATTATTTACGCAATGATAGTTTTCATTATAAATACTAGTCATGGAAATTCCCAGTTGAGGATGTAGGTGTATATAAAAGCATAGAGAAAATATAGGAAAGAAGCACAGAAACAGACTACGGGCCCGTTTGGTTATCTATTTCGGAAACGTAAACAGAAAGGAAACGAATCTAGTCTATATTAGTGTCATAATATATATAAATTTCCTCTTGCCTTGAGTCACCTCATTTTTCATGCAAAAATGTACCGCAAGCCCCCTTGCGGTAATTAATCCCTTTCCCTAATTTTAACATGAGGTAAGAAAATCCCCCATTCTCCTCTAACAATTTCCCTTCCCCCTTCTCTAGACCCATAAAAAAAAATTGTTGTCAATGTATTGTGACACATAAGTGGTCTATATTCATTTCCTTTCCGTTTACGTTTCCGTGGTTGGTAACCAAACGGGGCCTACATAGCTAGACAGTAACACGGAAATTTTGGTGATGAAGAGTAGAGCCTGACATGCGTGATACAGTTATTAAAAAACATATTAAAATAGCTGGTGCGTATATATGAGACCAATTTTGACCTACTTATATGTGAGCATGCTATTGTGTAGGAGATTCAAAATGACACAAGAAGAAAACGGTGAAAATATTAAATGTGTTATCGGTGATAAACGAAACACATATAATATAGTAAATTGTATTTTCTATTTTTTCATTATTAGAATTTCCATTTTTCATTATTAGAAGTTCTTACAATCTTTATATAAGACAATCTTTATATAAGAAAGAATAGAGAGGAGGAAAAACTCAATCTGATCATCAACAGAAAATCAAAGAGAAAAAGAAAACACGAGAGAAAAAGAAATAGGATTTCATTTTGCAAAAGAAAAGAGAAAAACAAAGAGTGGTTTATTTTTCTTTGTAAAGATATACTCTTTTGTACGACGAACTTGTGGCCTGTACAAGTTGTAGGGTTTATTTCCTTCATATAGTAAGAAACATATCACCCCGAGGACGTAGACAATTTGTCGAACCTCGTTAAATTCTTGTGTGTTCATACTACTTTAATTATTCCATATTAGTCAAAGCTTCCGCGGCTACTCAACAATTTGTATCAGAGCCAAATCAAAGTCTAAGGCGGTCAAGGTCCGATTTTGAAAATAATGGCTTCTAGTAGCGGAATTGTTAATGTTGGAAAGTATGAGATTGAGAAATTCAATGGGAAAAATAATTTCTCCTATTGGAGGATGCAGATGAAGAATCTGTTAATATCTCAAAAGTTACACAAGGCGTTGTTGGGTAAGGATAGGAAACCCGGAGATATGAAGGATAGTGACTGGGAAGAGCTTGATATGGAAGCACGCGCTGCCGTAATATTATGTCTTGAAAGAGATGTCGCATTTATGGTGGATGACGAGGAAACCGCATCAAGTGTGTGGGAAAAAATGGAGGCGAACTTCATGACGAAGACTCTAACAAATAGAATCTACATCAAGTCACAATTATACACTTGCAAGATGGATGAAGGAATCTCTCTCCGTGATAACATCAACAAATTTGATAGGATAATATCAAATTTGAAGGATATTAATGTGTTTTTGCTTTCTTTGCCTAAATCATATGAGAATCTTGTTCAAACATTAATGCTTGTGGGGGATACATTGATCATGGATGAAACTAGAACTACGCTTCTAGCGAACGATCTGCGGAAGGTGGAAACTAGTAATATGACAAGTGGGAGCAATGAACAAGCACAAGGTTTGTTTGCAAGAGGACGGGGCAATAATAGATGAAATACCAAGAGGGAAAAGTCTAGATCAAAATCTAGATCTCTAACGGAAACTCGTTGTTACAAGTGTGGTGAGCTTGGGCATTGGAAGAAGGATTGTCGAAATAAGAGGGTACAATGGAAGGACAAAAATAACAAGAATAAGGGAGATCAAGATGTAAAGCACGAAGCTAGTGTAGCTTCCCATGAGTGGGGCGGAGAATGTTATTCCATTACATCTTAATATTCAAACAATTGGATTCTAGATACTGAATGCTCTTATCATAAGTGCCCAAACAGGAAGTGATTCACTTCCTATAAGGCCATAAATGGTGGAACCGTTTTGATGGATAATGACCATGGTTGTGAGACGATGGGTATTGGTACAATTAGAATCAAGATGAATGATGACATTGTCAGAACATTAATGGATGTTAGGCATGTCCCCTATTTGAAGAAAAATCTTATTTCTCTTGGTGTCTTAGAATCAAAAGGTTGCAAGCTAATTGGTGAGAACGGGGTTCTAAAAGTTGTTAGTGATTCTTTGCTAGTGATGAAGGAGATTCGCAAAAGAAATTTGTACCATCTTGTTGGCAGTATAGCTACAGGTGATGTAGTGGTTAGAAGAAATGAAAGTAAGAGAAACCCAACGGAGTATACTAGGCTTTGGCATATGCGCCTTGGACATATGTCGGAGAAGGGTCTAAATTTTCTTGGTAAGAAGGGCTTGTTGAAGTACATGAAGAAACCTTGCATGGAGTTTTGCGAGCACTGTGTGTAAGGAAAAGCACACAGGGTTTCATTTTCAACGAGCAACCATAAAAGCAGAGGGATATTAGACTATGTTCATACAGATGTTTGGGGTCCGGCAAAAGTTGCTTCCAAAGGTGGTTCCAGGTACTTTGTCTCGTTTATAGATAATTACTCGAGATATGCTTGGGTGTATTTTCTTAAGCATAAGAAGGAAGTATTCGAGACATTCAAGCAATGGAAAGCAATGGTCGAGAACAGAACGGATAAAAAGCTGAAAACTTTGAGGTCTGATAATAGCACAGAGTACACAAATGGTGCTTTCAAGAAGTTTTGTGATGAAGAAGGCATTATTCGACATTGGACGGTTAGAGACACACCACAACAGAATGGAGTTGTAGAAAGACTGAACCGTACACTACTTGATAAAGCCAAATGTATGCGTTCCAATTGTGGTTTGGGTCGAGAATGGTGGGCGGAGTCGGTTGCCACAGATGCTTATATTATGAACCGATCTCCCCATTCGACATTGGATGGAGACACTCCTTTTAGGATGTGGTCAGAAGAAGAGGCAGATTATGGAAGACTTAGAGTGTTCGGATGCATAGCGTATTATCATGTCAAGGATAACAGACTTGATAATAGGGTCAAGAAGGCAATTTTCTTAGGATATGCAAGAGGAGTCAAGGGCTACCGTCTTTGGTATTTAGAGGATTCTAAGTATGTAATCAACAGAGATGTTATTTTTTATGAGAACTCCATGGCAGCTTTATCAAAAGTTGCAGGTCCTAAAGGTGGTGATGTTGCGACGTTAAAATCTCAAGTAGTTGAGATAGAAGAATCTGAGGACCAACCTGATTCTAGTCATGATCAAGAGAAATCTCATCGTGACACATATTGTCAAGAAGATGATGAGCTTGAGCATGAGGAGGTTCAGCAGGAAAATACACAAGTACTACAACAACAAAAGCACATGACTTCCACTAGGCCAAGGCGGGTTTGTAAAGCAGTTCTAAGTTATGGGTTTGACGAGCCTCTAAAACACTATGGGCAGTTAAACTTAGTAGAATATGCGCTCTCGGTGGAGGAGGATGAGCCACTCACCTTCAAACAAGCTATCAAAGATATTGATAGAGAGAGATGGTTGGTCGCTATGGAGGAAGAGATGGAATCTCTCCATAAGAATAAGACATGTGAGGTAGTCCCATTGCCCAAGGAAAAGACTGTAATTGGTTGTAAGTGGGTGTATAAAAGAAAAGAAGATTCATCTGAGCTCGGTGGTACAAGGTATAAGGCAAGATTAGTGGCCAAGGGTTTTGCACAGAAAGAAGATGTGGACTACAATGAGATATTTTCTCCTGTGGTAAAGCATACATCTATTTGGGTGCTTTTGAGCATTGTTGCTCATGGTGATCTCGAGTTGGAACAACTTGATGTCAAAACAGCCTTCTTGCACGGAGATTTAGATGAGGAAATCTACATGTATCAACCAGAAGGATGCAAAGTAGAGGGAAAGGAGAGTCAAGTATGTCACTTGAGGAAATCCTTATATGGATTAAAACAGTCGCCTCGACAATGGTATAAGAGATTCGACTCTTTCATGTTAAAGCATGGTTTCTCCAGAAGTGAGTATGATTGTTGTGTCTACATTCAAAAACATCATGGAGGTGATTATATTTATCTCTTATTATATGTGGATGACATGCTTATTGCTTCAAGAAGCATGGTGGAGATAAATAAGTTGAAGGTCGAACTTGGTAAAGAGTTCGATATGAAAGACATGGGTGCTGCTAGAATGATACTGGGTATGGAGATCAGAAGAGAGCGGAAAACTTGTCAATTATTCTTGAGTCAGAAAGGTTACATTGAGAAGGTTATTGATCGGTTTGGGATGAAATATGCAAAGTCAGTGGTGATCCCATTGGCTTCACATTTTGGGCTCTCTAGTAGACAGTCTCCCACTACAGCAGAAGATAAGGCACACATGGAAAATGTACCTTATGCTAGTACAGTTGGTAGCTTAATGTATGCCATGGTGTGTAAACGTCCAGACATTTCACAAGCGGTTAGTGTTGTCATTAGATTCATGGCAAGTCCGGGAAAGGCGCATTGGGAAGCTGTGAAATGGATTTTAAGGTACTTAGGTACTATTAACACGGGTTTGTGCTTTGGTGGAGATACATGTCGGCTGAATGGTTTTGTTGATTATGATTATGCTGGAGATCTAGATAGACGACGATCCACTACTTGATATGTCTTTGATGTTTACGGTGCTCCAGTAAGTTGGAGATCGATGTTACAAGATACAATTGCTTTGTCCACAACAGAGGCTGAGTATATGGCCACTGTTGAAGGAGTAAAAGAGGCATTGTGGTTGAGGGGTCTACTAAATGATTTGGGTATTCAACAAGATCGCGTGAACTTGTATTGTGATAGTCAAAGCGCCATTCACTTGGCTAAAAATCAGGTCCATCATGCTCGTACCAAGCATATTGATGTCAGGTATCATTTTGTTCGAGATGTCATAGAGGATGGAGATATTTCTCTTATGAAGGTAGATACAAACAAAAACCCCGCAGACATATTAACCAAGGTTGTGACAGGCAGTAAGTTTCAACACTGCTTGGAACTGCTTCATATTGGCCCATGTTAAATTGCCCAGGAGGGGCATAGTCCTTCGGGGCAGTTACGGGTGAGGTGGAGACTATATGGAGGACATGTAGAACTACGATTGGCTTGATCCTGATAAAAGGGTACGTAGGCAGTCATGAGTGTAATGATGCAGCCCAGATGTTGAATTCTATTTCGGATGCTACAGATTGTTCTCATATTCGTTCAAAATTTGAGGTTTTTTTCAAATTATGTACGAGGTGGAGAATTGTGAGCATGCTATTGTGTAGGAGATTGAAAATGACACGAGAAGAAAACGGTGGAAATGCTAAATGTGTTATAGGTGATAAACGAAACACATATAAAATAGTAAATTGCACTTTCTATTTTTTCATTATTAGAATTTCCATTTTTCATTATTAGAAGTCCTTACAATCTTTATGTCAGAGAGAATAGAGAGGAGGAAAAACTCAATCTGATCATCTTTAGAAAATCAAAGAGAAAAAGAAAACACGAGAGAAAAAGAAATAGGATTTCATTTTGCAAAAGAAAATGAAGCTACTGTGGAAAATTTTAGCGGAACCACATAACATTTGGGTCAAAATTGTTACTGAAAAATACCTCAAAACGGAAAACATCCTAAACTATAAGAAAAAACAAAACACATCCTGGCAATGGACAAAACTTATTGGACTAAGAGACCTCTTTGTAAAGGGTCTTATATGGCAAGTGGGGGATGGTAAAGATAATTGGACCGGGTATGGTCCTCTCAGACCAAAACCCGAGACCGAAAATTTTATTGACTGGGATGAGCCGGTCGAGGCTTACCTCCAGGAGGACAACTCTTGGAATATGGAGAAACTAGCTGGGGTCGTCTCGCCGGATGACATCGAGAGAATCTCCAAAGTCATCAATCCTATTAATAAAATACCTGATAGATTGTATTGGCAAACAAGCAAAAATGGATGGTACTCCACCCACTCTGCAATGGAGTGGATCCACAATTCTAAAGGCGAGCCCAAAATTAATCTCGAGTGGATTAAACGGCTAAACGTACCTCCTAAAATAAAGAATTTCGTTTGGAAAATTGCCCGAAACGGCCTTCCTACCAAAACCAAGCTTGCGGAAAACCACATCTCGGTAACACAAGGTTGCGAAGCCTGTGGCTGCACAGTGGAGGACACTAACCATGTATTAATAGAATGCCAACTCACGAAGGCAACCCTTAATTCTTTTAATCCGAAATTACGAGGGATCATCAACCAGATCCAACCGCACGGTAAAAAAACCACACGAGATCCTAGAGGAAATTAAGAATACGACAACAAAAGAGGAATTTGACCTCCTCATCAACATTTGGTGGTGCATTTGGTACTCGAGAAACAAGAGGATATTTGATCGCAACGCCGGAACCAACTTAACTAATGCCGACCAAATCGCTGAGTTCGTCCGAAACCAGGTCAAGGATTGGAAACTTGCAGAGGATGCCTCATCCCTCGGTCCCCGAAACCGCGCCGGTCGTGGACGGGATGAAAGAAAGCGAACCAAATGGGAAAAACCTAAAAGTGATTTTATTAAACTAAATTTTGATGGTGCAGTTAATGCAGATGGCCTAGCCTCCTTTGTTTTCATCCTCAGGGACTCTGGTGGCTCCCCCATCTATTTCGACGGAGGACTGATTGGTCGACAGTGTATGCTGATTTCCGAGACCATCGACTAGCGCCAGGGACTTCTCGAGGCCATCAGACGTGGCATTCTCCGGATCCAGATCGAAGGCGACAGTTTGCAGGTGGTCAATGT
The DNA here is from genome assembly GCA_964016875.1 of Fallopia convolvulus. Classification (NCBI taxonomy): domain Eukaryota; kingdom Viridiplantae; phylum Streptophyta; class Magnoliopsida; order Caryophyllales; family Polygonaceae; genus Fallopia; species Fallopia convolvulus. The sequence goes on from OZ024723.1 coordinate 54,279,608, forward strand.
CGTACTCGGTGACTGGCGCTGCCCATGGGAGATTGAGTTGCTACGCGCGGACATCCACAGCTTGCTGGCCCGGTTCCAGGATTGGAGCATTTCTCACGTTAAATGGGAGTGCAATTCTGCGGCGGACTTCATCGCTGGATCGTATAGGCGTGTCTCCTCCTTCCCTCTTGCAGCTGACCCGGGCTTTCTAGCCCTCATCCGCCAGGATGCTCTTGGTCGACCACTAGCGTGTTAGCGGTCGCCCAAAATTCTTTCCTTATCAAAAAATAAATAAATTTGCAAAAGAAAAGAGACAAACAAAGAGTGGTTTATTTTTCTTTGTAAAGATATACTCTTTTGTACGACGAACTTGTGGCATGTACAAGTTGTCGGGTTTATTTCCTTCATATAGTAAGAAACATATCACCCCGAGGACGTAGACAATTTGTCGAACCTCGTTAAATTCATGTGTGTTCATACTACTTTAATTATTCCATATTAGTCGAAGCTTCCACGGCTACTCAACAATTGTCATCAGAGCCAAATCAAAGTCTAAGGCGGTCAAGGTCCGATTTTGAAAATAATGGCTTCTAGTAGCGGAATTGTTAAAGTTGGAAAGTATGAGATTGAGAAATTCAATGGGAAAAATGATTTCTCCTATTGGAGGATGCAGATGAAGAATCTGTTAATATCTCAAAAGTTACACAAGGCGTTGTTGGGTAAGGATAAGAAACCCGGAGATATGAAGGATAGTGATTGGGAAGAGCTTGATATGGAAGCACGCGCTGCCGTGATATTATGTCTTGAAAGAGATGTCCCATTTATGGTGGATGACGAGGAAACCACATCAAGTGTGTGGGAAAAGTTGGAGGCGAACTTCATGACGAAGACTCTAACAAATAGAATCTACATCAAGTCACAATTATACACTTGCAAGATGGATGAAGGAATCTCACTCCGTGATCAAATCAACAAATTTGATAGGATAATATCAAATTTGAAGGATATTAATGTGCTTTTGCTTTATTTGCCTAAATCATATGAGAATCTTGTTCAAACATTAATCCTTGTGGGGGATACATTGACCATGGATGAAACTAGAACTACGCTTCTAGCGGACGATCTGCGGAAGGTGGCAACTAGTAATATGATAAGTGGGAGCAATGAACAAGCACAAGGTTTATTTGCAAGAGGACGGGGTAATAATAGACGAAATAGCAAGAGGGAAAAGTCTAGATCAAAATCTAGATCTCTAACGGAAACTCGTTGTTACAAGTGTGGTGAGCTTGGGCATTGGAAGAAGGATTGTCGAAATAAGAGGGTACAATGGAAGGACAAAAATAACAAGAATAAGGGAGATCAAGATGTAAAGCACGAAGCTAGTGTAGCTTCCCATGAGTGGGGCGGAGAATGTTATTCCATTACATCTGAATATTCAAACAATTGGATTCTAGATACTGAATGCTCTTATCATATGTGCCCAAACAGGAAGTGGTTCACTTCCTATAAGGCCATAAATGGTGGAACCGTTTTGATGGATAACGACCATGGTTGTGAGACGGTGGGTATCGGTACAATTAGAATCAAGATGCATGATGGCATTGTCAGAACATTAATGGATGTTAGGCATGTCCCTGATTTGAAGAAAAAATCTTATTTCTCTTGGTGTCATAGAATCAAAAGGTTGCAAGCTAATTGGTGAAAACGAGGTTCTAAAAGTTGTTAGTGGTTCTTTGCTGGTGATGAAGGGGATTCGCAAAAGAAATTTATACCATCTTGTTGGTAGTATAGCTACAGGTGATGTAGCGGTTGGAAGAAATGGAAGCAAGAGAAACCCAACAGAGTATACTAGGCTTTGGCATATGCGCCTTGGACATATGTCGGAGAAGGGTCTAAATTTTCTTGGTAAGAAGGGCTTGTTGAAGTACATGAAGAAGCCTTGCATGGAGTTTTGCGAGCATTGTGTGTATCGAAAAGCATACAGGGTTTCATTTTCAACGAGCAACCATAAAAGCAGAGGGATATTAGACTATGTTCATACAGATGTTTGGGGTCCGGCTAAAGTTGCTTCCAAAGGTGGTTCCAGGTACTTTGTCTCGTTTGTAGATGATTACTTGAGATATGCTTGGGTGTATTTTCTTAAGCATAAGAATGAGGTATTCGAGACATTCAAGCAATGGAAAGCAATGGTCGAGAACAGAACGGAAAGAAAGCTGAAAACTTTGAGGTCTGATAATAGCACAGAGTACACAAATGGTGCTTTCAAGAAGTTTTGTGATGGAGAAGGCATTGTTCGACATTGGACGGTTAGAGACACACCACAACAGAATGGAGTTGTAGAAAGACTGAACCGAACACTACTTGATAAAGCCAGATGTATGCGCTCCAATTGTGGTTTGGGTCGAGAATGGTGGGCGAAGTCGGTTGCCACGGCTGCTTATATTGGTAACCGATCTCCCCATTCGACATTGGATGGAGACACTCCTTTTAGGATGTGCTCAGAAGAAGAGGCAGATTATGGAAGACTTAGAGTGTTAGGATGCATAGCGTATTATCATGTCAAGGATAACAAACTTGATAATAGGGCCAAGAAGGCAACTTTCTTGGGATATGCAAGAGGAGTCAAGGGCTACCGTCTTTGGTCTTTAGAGGATTCTAAGTATGTAATCAACAGAGATGTTATTTTTGATGAGAACTCCATGGCAGCTTTATCAAAAGTTGAAGGTCCTAAAGGTGGTGATGTTGCGACGTTAAAATCTCAAGTAGTTGAGATAGAAGAATCTGAGGACCAACCAGATTCTAGTCATGATCAAGAGGAATCTCATCGTGACACATATTGTCAAGAAGATGATGATCTTGAACATGAGGAGGTTTAGCAGGAAAATGCACAAGTACTACAACAACAACAGCAAGAGTCCATGACTTCCACTAGGCCAAGGCGGGTTTGTAAAGCAGTTCAAAGGTATGGGTTTGACGAGCCTCTAAAACACTATGGGCAGTTAAACTTAGTAGAATATGCACTCTCGGTGGAGGATGATGAGCCACTCACCTTCAAACAAGCTATCAAAGATATTGATAGAGAGAGATGGTTAGTCGCTATGGAGGAAGGGATGGAATCTCTCCATAAGAACAAGACATGTGAGGTAGTCCATTGCCCAAGGAAAAGATTGTTATTGGTTGTAAGTGGGTGTATAAAATAAAAGAAGATGCGTCTGGGCTCGGTGGTACAAGGTATAAGGCAAGATTAGTGGCCAAGGGTTTTGCACAGAAAGAAGGTGTGGACTACAATGAGATATTTTCTCCTGTGGTAAAGCATACATCTATTCGGGTGCTTTTGAGCATTGTTGCTCATGGTGATCTTGAGCTGGAACAACTTGATGTCAAAACAGCCTTCTTGCACGGAGATTTAGATGAGGAAATCTACATGTATCAACCAGAAGGATACAAAGTAGAGGGAAAGGAGAGTCAAGTAAGTCGCTTGAGAAAATCCTTATATGGATTAAAACAGTCACCTCGACAGTGGTATAAGCGATTCGACTCTTTCATGTTAAAGCATGGTTTCTCCAGAAGTTATTATGATTGTTGTGTCTACATTCAAAAGCTTCATGGAGGTGATTATATTTATCTCTTATTATATGTGGACGACATGCTTATTGCTTCAAGAAGCATGGTGGAGATAAATAAGTTGAAGGTCGAACTTGGTAAAGAGTTCGATATGAAAGACATGGGTGCTGCTAGAAAGATACTGGGTATGGAGATCAGAAGAGAGCGGAAAACTTGTCAATTATTCTTGAGTCAGAAAGGTTACATTGAGAAGGTTATTGATCGGTTTGGGATGAAAGATGCAAAGTCAGTGATGACTCCATTGGCTTCACATTTTGGGCTCTCTAGTAGACAGTCTCCCACTACAGCGGAAGATAAGGCACACATGGAAAATGTACCTTATGCTAGTGCAGTTGGAAGCTTAATATATGCCATGGTGTGTAAACGTCCAAACATTTCACAAGCGGTTAGTGTTGTCAGTAGATTCATGGCAAGTCCGGGAAAGGCGCATTGGTAAGCTGTGAAATGGGTTTTAAGGTACTTAAAAGGTACTATTAACACGGGTTTGTTCTTTGGTGGAGATACATGTCAGTTGAATGGTTTTGTTGATTCTGATTATGCTGGAGATCTAGATAGGAGACGATCCACTACTTGATATGTCTTTGATGTTTACGGTGCACTAGTAAGTTGCAGATCGATGTTACAAGCTACAATTGCTTTGTCCACAACAGAGGCTGAGTATATGGCCACTGCTGAAGGAGTAAAAGAGGCATTGTTGTTGAGGGGTCTACTAAATGATTTGGGTATTAAACAAGATCGCGTGAACTTGTATTGTGATAGTCAAAGCGCCATTCACTTGGCTAAAAATCAAGTTCATCATGCTCGTACCAAGCATATTGATGTCAGGTATCATTTTGTTCGAGATGTCATAGAGGATGGAGATATTTCTCTTATGAAGGTACATACAAACGAAAACCCCGCGGACATGTTAACCAAGGTTTTGACAAGCAATAAGTTTCAACACTGCTTTGAACTACTTCGGATTGGCCCATGTTAATTTGCCCAGGAGGGGCATAGTCCTTCGGGGCAGTTACGGGTGAGGTGGAGACTATATGGAGGACATGTAGAACTACGATTGGCTTGATCCTAATAAAAGGGTATGTAGGCAGTCATGAGTATAATGATGTAGCCCAGATGGTGAATTCTATTTCGGATGCTACAAATTGTTCTCATATTGTTCAAAATTTGATGTTTTTTCAAATTATGTACGAGGTGGAGAATTGTGAGCATGCTATTGTGTAGGAGATTGAAAATGACACAAGAAGAAAACGGTGAAAATATTAAATGTGTTATCGGTGATAAACGAAACACATATAAAATAGTAAATTGCATTTTCTATTTTTTTCATTATTAGAATTTCCATTTTTCATTATTAGAAGTCCTTACAATCTTTATATAAGAGAGAATAGAGAGGAGGAAAAACTCAATCTGATCATATTTAGAAACTCAAAGAGAAAAAGAAAACACGAGAGAAAAAGAAATAGGATTTCATTTTGCAAAGAAAAGAGAGAAATAAAGAGTGGTTTATTTTTCTTTGTAAAGATATACTCTTTTGTACGACGAACTTGTGGCATGTATAAGTTGTCGGGTTTATTTCCTTCATATAGTAAGAAACATATCACCCCGAGGACGTAGACAATTTGTCGAACCTCGTTAAATTCTTGTGTGTTCATACTAATTTAATTATTCCATATTAGTCGAAACTTCCGCGTTTACTCAGCATTATATAATATAATCTATATATGGCGACTTTAAAAATGATGCAATGGAAGCATTAGTAGGGGAATTAGTTGAACACACCCTTTAAACTAACAAATTAACCTCACACATCCGGCATAAATGTAGATGGACTTACCAAATTAACTTCACACATTCGGCATGATCATCATCCATACCACAATATATGATATATATACATTTGCATATATATAGCAATATTTGAAGCTAGCTAGCTATAGAAGAAGAAATCGAGGCTAGGGGCACATATATATATCATCGATGGATGGAGGCATGAAAGCGGTGGTTGTTTTAATGCTATCACTTATTCTTAGCCCGATGAATTACCACCATGCACAGGCGGCAGACGAGGAGGCAGCAGGCAGCATACAGGCGTTGCCGACATGCCTGGCGGGGTGCGGCCAACAAATCGTCAGGTGCGCAAACTATTGTGCGACAAGTGGGGCGTCCGTTGCCCTGCTGCTCTGCATCGCCAACTGCGGCAACCAAAACCTGCTCTGCGCCGGTGCCTGTACCGGAGACCAACTGCCTCTCCTTCACTAGAGCTAGCACCTACAACTTACCCGCCCTACATGTGCTAAGTGTACTTAATTGATCGTATTCTCTATAAATATAAATATATATACTCACTCGCATGTCTACAAATTAGCATACATCAATTATGCTCAAAATCATTAAAATGCTTAAATTTTGACTTATACATGCACCCCTTTTGTAAATAGAAATCATATGTGCCGTCTGGAGTTTGATCTCACCGCCTTATAGATAGTAATTGTAGATTCTTTTATAACTCTCAGAAAGTATCGATGTAGATAGGAGGGGACACGTACGTAATTGAACCCCCAATATAATAAACGTGAACTCTACGTAATTAATACTTATTCAAGTCTCTCTCTCTACGTATGTACCTTTCCATGCCCCCAACTACAACACTTATCTTGTGTTGGTTGTTGCAATTCGATCGAGTCATATTTTTCGACCATCTGCGTTGAATTGTTAACTTGTGTTGGTGGTTGGTGAAATTCGAGTCATTTTTTTTCGACCACTTGCGTTGAATTGTGGGCAATATGGTTAAATAAAATTACCCAATCTATCAAGATTCTAGATAAACTCAGATTTTATTCATTCAGTTCAGGTTATAGGGAAGTAACGTTAACCCATCCTATAAGTTCAATCAAATTATATACTTATTTAAGATTTGTGGCAAGGGCAATAGATCAGCCATCGTTAGGGTCGGGGCTAGGGAGGAGCTGGGACGGCCAACCCCTCTTCTCTCGGAGAACCATCGTTAGTGTGTGAGGGCACCTAGCTTAGGGTTGTCTAATGGGTCGACTCGGCCTGATCCGCAACCCGTTTGACGGTCTCAAGTCGACCCGACGACCCGTAAAAAAATTAAAGTAGACTTGTGACCCGCATAACCCGCAGGTCAGGTCATCAGACTTGTTTGAATCTTTTAGAACTGTTTGACCCGTTAAATTTCGTAACTTGTAAACTAAAAAAATTTGACATGTTACCCAACCCGTAATTCGTAAAGTAAAAGAATTTGACTCGTAACCAGTAATATTACAGGTGGGTCCGATCAGGTTATTGTTCGCCCGTTGGACAGCCCTAATCTAGATAGATGCATGATGTCAACAAAAGGCTAGGGCCCAATGTTTTAGCAAATGGACCGTAAAATGTATCTTGGTCCAATAGTTTTCATTTTTTTTTTGTTATTTTCATAGCTAATAAGCTTAGAATAAACTTCCATAAATTAACTAATTATTAGTTTCTTGATTAGTTAATTAAGTGCAAAAAAGAATCGACCAAAAAAAAATTAAGTGCAAATATAATAGGAGGGATGACCGGCCTTTTTTTTAATAGGGTAAGGATTAGGGTCGCCATAAGTACTATTTGGGCTCGCTTAGAATATCCACTAGGGATGATTCTAGAGGAATGGGCAAACTGCCGCTCATGAAATTCGAAACGGTGATCTCAGGGAACAACCTCAAAGTCTTAACCGCTGAATCAAATGCCTGAAGGCCGCTGACCGGCCTTATTAATTAGGCTCGAAATTATCTTCGATGTGGGATTAACATAATTCCTCATATCTTCGAACAATTGACATAATTCCCTTGTACATAAATCAATTTTTAGGACAAATAAATCTAGCGACAAAATTACTCCAGTGGAGGGACAGAGAGAGAGAAGAAGAAGATATACATATATACATACACATGCAACTAGCTGATATACATTATACATAACATACAACCTACATGCATGCAATATGTTAAGAGATATATATAGTAACAATTCACGAGAGACTGTCAATCCGCATTTATTACCTTTTACTCTCCTCCCGCTGTCCTTCTTCCCTAGTTGCCCGGCCACTTTCATCTCACTATATATGCACATGCCAATTGAACTAGCTCTACAACACATCTAACACAATCACAGTCTTTGCTCAAAATTAAGCTCCTTGATCAATCTCCTCCAACAAGCCACCGATCATGTCCCACATAACCGTAGAGAGAAACAGAAGAAAGCAAATGAATGATCATCTTAAGGTTTTGAGGTCCCTTACCCCTTGCTTCTACATCAAGAAGGTACATATATAAAAAGCTTTATTTCTTTTCATTCAATCAACTCGTCGTCTCGTTCTTAATTAAGAGCTTAAATTGACGCAAATTAAAATGGAACCATACCAAATATATTTACTTTCTTGAAGAAATTATCATAAGATTAAAAGGACCCATGGACGGAACCAGAAATAAAAATCTTGATATGCTAGATTTACCTGATGAATTGTATAATACAAGGATCATGATGATGAATTTTATGTTTGTAATTGTATCTAATTGATTAAAGGGAGATCAAGCCTCTATCATAGGAGGAGTGGTAGAGTTCATAAAGGAGTTACACCATGTGCTTGAGTCCCTTGAGTCACAAAAGAGAAGGAAGAGCCTTAGCCCGAGCCCTGGCCCGAGCCCCAAACAACCCTTCAACAACATCAATACCATCAATCCCTTCCTTGGCGACTACAATCCTCAACATGGAGCCAAGGAGCTCGTGGCATGTTGCAACTCTCCCGTTGCTGACGTGGAAGCCAAGATTTCGGGATCCAATGTCATCCTCCGAACCATATCTCGGCGGATTCCTGGCCAGCTTCAAAAGATCATAAGCCTGTTGGAGAGTAATGAGTTTGAGATTCTTCATCTCAATATCAGTAGCATGGATGACACCGTTCTTTACTCTTTTGTCGTCAAGGTACATGAAATAACAATTGTTTTGGATTCATTTGGCGACTACAATTGTTGTTGGGCTTGATTATGTTTATTAGATGCATCATGAGATATGTTACAACTTAAGTAGTTATATCTCTTTCAGAGTTTGGATTCGGGTCTAGTTTTTAGTGCACGCATGATTGCAAATTGATGGAGGCCTCAAATGTTTTGTACTGATCAATGTGTTTGTGATGTGGTGCAGATAGGTTTCGAATGCCAACTGAGCATGGAAGAATTGGCTCTTGAAGTCCAGCAAAGCTTCAAGATTGACGACGATGGTGTTAATTCAGTCAAAGATATAATAATACATGCTTAATGAATTAGGATAAGATATGCTCCCAAGTACGTAAGTACATCATAAGAGCACGTAAGGTTACAATAATCAAGGCTTGTTGATCGACTTATATATCTATCATAGATCTTATATAGAAAAGGTGAAAACAAAAGAAAAAAATGCACCATATATATAGATATGAACCTACGTACGTACGTACGATGATCATCAACGGCTATAGTTAAAGTTAATAACATGGCTAAGTAGCTATAGCTAGCCATCTGACTCGTGTAAGTTTGTATCCAATGTCCAATGATCAACAACGGACACTCAAATGTTATATATCTTGTTTTTTTTTTACTGAAGTATTAATTAATACAAGTTCAACTTTTATATCGTGCCATTAATATGTATTTTATTAGGAACTATATGACGTTGTATTTATTATTATTGTTCTGTGAATTGTCATAATTTACATTATATGTTGAAATGTATTTTAACGATAATTTGTCATGTGATAACGAATGCTGTTATAATAAAAGTCTTTGACCAAGCAATTGGTTATAACCAACTCAGAAGAAAACTCATGCTGAAATGGGAGCCAAAAGGAGAAGTTGGAATGATTGATGTGGGAAATGATTTCTATATCGTGAAATTCCAAAATGTCAATGATCTTCATCATGTGATAACGAATGGCCCCTGGATGGTTGGAGATAGCTATCTAACGATCCAAAGATGGAGATCGAATTTTGTGGCAGAAGAGGAAACCATCAAACACATAGCAGCTTGGATACGTATTCCTAATCTCTCAATGGAGTACTTTGACAAAGAAATACTAGCACTAATTGGGGAAAACATAGGAAAAGTCCTCAAAGTTGATAAAACCACGGCAAAAGGAGAAAAGGGAAAATATACCCGGCTTTGCGTGGAAATCAACATAGAGAAGCCTTTGATGTCCAAGTTTCTAATGAATGGAAGGATCTGGAAAGTGCAGTATGAAGGGCTTCGAATGGTGTGTTTTGGATGTGGAAAGGTTGGGCACACAGAAATTCAATGTCCTAGTAAAAACCCTGAGATACAAAACAATTCTGAGATAAAGGAACCATTAATCACCAATCCCGAAGAAGCCGAAGACTTTGGACAGTGGATGATTGCCAACAAACCTGCACGAAGAAGAAATTTCAATGCAAATCCGATAAGAAATCAAACTGGAAATCAACATACAGATGCAGAAGGCAGGATTACCGGGGAAGTCGCTCTCAGGGAAGGAGATGAACCGGTGAATGAACCGGTAGGAATCAGTCAACAAACAAACAACCGGTCAAGAACCGGGTCCAACGCAAAAGGAACAAAGGATATTACCTCGAGATCCAGATTTGAAATTTTGCCGGTTAATGAAGGAAAGTCGGAAGAGCAAGAACTAAGGCAGGAAACTATGAATCATAAGGAAAGAATGGAAAAGGAAATCAATAAAGCAGCTCACAAGGACAAATCAGAATATCCAAAAAGAAGCTCTGAGGGAAAAAACTTGCCCAGAAAAGAGACGGTTGAAAAAGAAAGAGAAAAAGATACAGTATCAAGGAAGCAGAAAATCACGGAAGAAAAGTCAAGTGAAAAATCCACAAGGGCTGAGAATGAGAAAAATAAAAAAGGAAAAGATATTGAGAAGAAAGGGATCACAGAAATCAAAGGAAAGGCAAGTAAATATTTGGACGAATCAGCTAAAGGAAAGATTAAAATGTATGGCAAAGATGGATCAAAAAAGGCTGAATTAAAAGGAAAATATATTGGAGAAGATATGTTTGGCAAGACCATTAAAAGCAACAACAAAGGAACAATTAGTGCGACAGAAAATAACACACTTCCAGAAAATCAAAGCCTGAACTACCACTCGTCCAAGCCACCAGACTTAGATGATGGCAACATGGTCGTGGACCATTCCCAGGATGAAACCCAAAGTTGGGCGAATTCCGAAAATGACATCTGAATGGAAGATCAAGATCAACAAGACACAAGGAGGAGGAGCCAGGAGCTCGCACTTTCTCATGGTGGAGACATCACCATGGACGAGTGCGATGATTGAAAAAGTCCTTCTTTGGATGTTGGATGACCACAAACTAAACAATCTGTTATCCATGGTTGTGCCAACTGTTAAAATCATCTCCTGGAATGTCCAAGGTGCGGCAAACAAGGAGTTCATGTATGTCCTTAAGGATTTAGTAAGAAACCATGATCCTACGATTTTAGTCTTATTGGAAACTAAAATTAGTGGAGAGCAAGCTGACAAAGTATGTGAGAGGATTGGCTTCGATGGCATTGTAAGAGCTGAGGCTAGAGGGTTTAAAGGAGGAATCTGGGTTCTATGGAGAAGAGACAGAGTGAATCTCAGCCAGTTTGATGTACATCCGCAGGTTGTGACAATGCAAGTCTCTAGAGCAGGACAAGCATCTTGGTTCTTCTCCGCAATTTACGCTAGCCCCCAGCCTAATAGTAGGAGAGAACTATGGGAAAGACTACTTGAATTCAGACCCCCTCACGATAGCCCATGGTTGCTAATGGGTGACTTCAATGAAACAACATCTTTGGAAGAACGCACGGGAGATTCAAAAGAGTTAAGAAGAAGATGCAGGAAATTTAAAGAGTGGATTGAGGAGATGGAGCTGACTGACATGGGGTATTCAGGGCCTCGTTTCACCTGGAATCGAGGTGATGATGAAGGTACCAGATCGAGTGCAAGACTCGACCGAGCCTTATGTAATCTTGCTTGGAGAGAACAATTTGAAGAGGCCGCAGTGAGGCATCTCGCTGCAGTTCAATCTGACCACAACCCGCTCTTGATGAAATCTGATGACTTTGCGGGGAATGGCCTTGGTGAAAAACCCTTTCGGTTCCAAGCCGCTTGGTTACTTCACGAGGAATTTCAACAATTCTTGGCTGACAATTGGGATAAAGGGATGGAACTTCCTAGAGCACTCACGAACTTAGCATTCCAGCTTCAGAAGTGGAACAAGGAGGTGTTTGGAAACCTATTTAGAAGGAGGAACAGACTTTGGAAGAGATTGGAAGGGGTCCAAAGAAAATTGTGTGGAAGACCAACCAGAAATCTCATCCTTCTGGACGGCAAACTTAGGGTGGAGCTTGAACATGTGTTGCAGCAGATTTACCTCTTTTGGGTCCAGAAGGCAAGGACAGATGCACTTCGAGAGGGGGATAGAAACACAAGATATTTCCATGCTTGTGTGGTGATTCGCAGGAAAAGAAACAAGATTGATGCACTCCAGGATGCATCAGGTCAATGGTTTTGGGACCCGGAAGAACTGCAGACAATGGTCACGGAGCACTTTCAGAAGCTGTACACGGAAGAAAGCACCATCGACCGCCCGTTTGATGTGCCCAGAGGTCGATTCCCTGTAATCTCTATTCCAGATTATGATATTCTTTATAAGAAGTTTGATGATGAGGAGATCAAAAAAGCCTTATTTGATATGAATCCCTTGAAGGCCCCGGGTCCCGATGGTTTTCATGCCGTGTTCTATCAGAAAAACTGGAATACAGTGAGAGCGGAAGTTGAAAAAGAAGCAAAAAAGGTTCTGAATGAGAATAAGATACCGCAGGAGCTGAATGAAACACTTATTTCTCTAATTCCGAAAGTGGAAAATCCGCACTGTGTGAACCAATTGAGACCAATAAGCTTATGTAATGTGGCTTTTAAGGTCATAACGAAAGCTATTGTCACAAGACTCAAAGTGATCATGAAGAAGATGGTGGCCCCGACCCAATCCAGCTTTGTTCCTGGACGCCAAATTTCTGATAACATTGTGATCACCCAAGAGGTTATGCATTCAATGAAAGCAAGGAGAGGAGCAAGGATGATGGCCTTGAAAATTGATCTCGAAAAGGCCTATGACAGAATCAAATGGGCCTTTATTGAAGACACTCTTCATGAAATGCGTTTGCCCGAAGAGCTGATTAGGGTGATTATGAATTGCATTACTTCTTGCAGCATGAAGGTGTTATGGAATGGTGAAGTGGGCCAGACGTTCTACCCGACTCGTGGTGTGAGACAGGGGGACCCGCTTTCTCCATATATTTTTGTTTTATGCATGGAGCGCCTAGGGCATATTATTGATTAGGCTGTGGCTTGTGGTGAATGGAAACCAATTAGTCTCAGCCGGAATGGACCGGAGTTGTCTCATCTATTCTTCGCGGATGACCTTGTCCTATTTGCTGAGGCATCCCTTGATCAAGTTCAAGTCATCCAGTTTTGCCTTGATAAATTTTGTCAAGCATCGGGGTCTAAAATCAGCTTTCCCAAGTCTCGTGTGTGTTTCTCTAACAGCACGCCTGCTGATCTTGCTGAAGCTATTGCCACGGAGAGTGGGATTCCAGCCACGGAGGACCTAGGAAGATATTTAGGGGTCAACCTGACCAAAGGAAGGGTTAACAAGGGGCTGTACAAACATGTGGTGGATAGGGTGAATGCGAAGCTATCAGGATGGCGAGCAAAATATCTTTCGATGGCTGGAAGGGTTGCACTTGCTAAATCAGCAATTGAAAGCGTGCCTTATTACTCAATGCAAACGGCGGATCTACCATTGCATATTTGTGATACTATTGAAAAGAAGACCAGAAACTTCATTTGGGGATCCACAGAAGAGAAGAGAAAGATTCACCTTCTTAGTTGGGAAAAGGTGAAAGAACCAAAAGAGACTGGCGGTTTGGGATTCAGAAGTATGAGACAAGCAAACAGTGCTTTTATGTCAAAAATGGGTTGGAGAATGCTAAAAGAGCCAGATGCTTTATGGTCAAGAGTCATGAGAAATAAATATTGTCAGGGAAGATGCGATCAAGACATGTTTCAACACAAACAGGGAGCATCTAACCTGTGGAAAGGGGTTGTTAAATCCAAAGAAGTGCTCCTCCATGGTCTAAGATCGGCAATTGGTGATGGGCGGAAAACTCTTTTCTGGTCTCATCTTTGGGCTACTAATGTTCCTCTGGAAGATCTGGCTACAGGAGAAATACAGGAAGAAAATTTGGGAAGAACAGTTGCTGAATATTGGCATGAAGGGAACTGGAAGTGGGAGGAATTTGCCTTCATTCTTCCTGAACAGGCTTTGAACAGAATTGCTGAAATACAAATTGCGGAGGAAGAGACCAACGATAATTTTTACTGGAAAGGTACCCGAAATGGAGAGTTCTCAATAAAATCTGCCATGGAGATATTGAGAAGAAATCCAGAAGAGATAGACAACGCAATTTGGAGGAGAGTTTGGAAAGTAAAGGCACCTGAAAGGGTCAAGATGTTTTTGTGGATGCTCACACATGATTGTATACTGTCTAATGCTCAAAGACAGAGAAGGAGACTCACCAATAACCCATCGTGTGCCACCTGCGGCGAAATTTCTAAAACTGCTCTTCATATTGTACGAGATTGCCCGGAAGCCCGTGATGTCTGGACTCGTCTTCTGCCTGGTGCCCTAAATCCAACCTTTTTTGAAGAAGATAGGCTCGATTGGATTGCTGCTAATCTCCGACAACAAGGCAATTGGGACACGCTGTTTTCTACCTGTGTGTGGTGGCTCTGGAGATGGAGGAACACCCAGATTTTTGGAAACCCAAACACAATACCTGTTGAAAAATCGGAATTCATCAAAGCCAAGGCCTTAGAATACATCAAGGCTAAAGAGAAAGGGGAAACTCAATTGGGGACTACCACTGCAGCGGCGAGTTCGAACTCGGTGTGGAAGACGCCACCAATGGGCTGGCTCAAATTCAACACTGATGGTTCCTATTTACCAGGCGATTCGAAGGTTTGGGCAGGTGGAATCTTGCGTGATCATGAGGGCAATTTTCAGAAGGGTTTCTCCATGTCGGGACCGGGAAGCTCGGCGCTCCGAGCGGAGTTGCTTGGAATCTTACAGGGAATCACCATAGCCAAGGAATTGGGGGTTGAAAGACTTCAAATTGAAGTGGATGCTGCTGAAGCCATTCGATGCATCACTCAATCGGAAGCTGCGTCGAACGACGCTTATGCTCTTATCTTGAAAATTCGCAAGCTCTTGTCGGATCAAAATTGGACGGTGGAACTAAAAGCTATCAACAGGTCTGCTAATAACGCAGCTGACTGGATTGCCAAGCTGGGAAGGAAGCTTATGGGGGATTTTATTTTATTTAATGAGCCACCTGAAGGTTTACTCAGTATATGTACTGAAGATAAGAATAAAGCTACTATGTAATGCCTTTAACTATTATTATTGAATAAAACGGGCTCTAGCCCTCCTACTTTACCTAAAAAACGATAATTTGTCATGTGAAAATTTAGGGATAATCGGAATAGGTCAAAAAAGTATTATTTATATTCAAGAATTAAATTATAAAATTTTCCTAAGAAGATTTTTTAGTTAGTGTTTGTGTACAAGGAAACTATGTATTTCATATGATATGGCATAGGTTGATGACATATAACGTTAGGCCGATCATCATAAGTTAGAATTCCATCTATACAACATATAAAATTGTCTCTCAATGAACAAATTAATGCTCAATTTTTTGTTTGAATTTAATTTCTTAATGGACTTATAAATTTGACTTTGTACAATCAGCATTTTAATAGCACTATTTTGAATTTTTAATTTTTTTATGATCCTTTGAACTTCTTTCTTCAATGTCGTGACAACACTCTTTTGAACTTCATTCTTCAATGTTGTAATAGCATATAAATCAATCAAGCTTTTGAATTTCCTTTATCAATGTTGTAATAGCATATAAATCAGTCAACCTTTCGTCTTCCTAACCGCCCAGTCTCCCTTGCATTATATATATAGTCCTGGCCTACAAAACATGTATCTTTCATCTTTTCTTAGAAGTCAACAGACATTCAACAACCAGTTGTTCTTTCATCTTGAGGCCGAGTTGCACACGCATTTGAATAAATAATATAGGTAACATTTTGCTTCCACATTAACACTTCTCACTTCCATTTTGCTTAAATTAATTAACAACAAATAAAAATGACCCCACCTAACGAATGGGCAAAACCATCTAGTTTATTATAAATTTGTAATTGCTTAACAACAAATAAAAATGACCCCACCTAACGAATGGGCAAAACCATCTAGTTTATTATAAATTTGTAATTGCTTAGATACCTTTTAACAAAACATAAATCATAGTAGCGAAAAATAGTTCAATCGAAGTTACAGAATGGGGGCGGCAAGTTACAGAAGTCTTGTACACGGTCGGAAAACCATGGGCAGATGATCTAATTTCCAACGGAACCAGTTAATAGTTGGGCTAGATAACTGGGCTTCTATTTTTTAGCCCAAAAGATTACTGGGCCATTTAAAACTTCTCTCAAAATGAAAAAACAAAAACTATATTTTCTAATTGTTTTTTTTTCTCTAACTCAAATAGATTTTCTATTTTAAAAAATACTGTATTTTTTAATTTTATTTTACAGGATATTTCATGCCCTAAAATAATTATTTAATAATTAATTATTATATTTTATTTGACTAATGTATAAATAAAAATATTTTAAAATCTTACCCTAATAGACTATGACTAGTTGGTGTACCGATACCTTATACGGGGTCTATAATAGTAAAATATGTTCTATGCACATATATAGATTTATAGAGTTTGGTTCAAATGAAACAAACTGTTATCCTGAAGCAAATTCTTATATTGAAACGAATGCACTTTTCCTAGTTCGTATTGCACTTTTCCGATTTCGGATCGCACTTTTTCGGATTGCACTTTTCATATTTTTCAATGCACTTTCGTATGAAAAGTGCACTACGAATTAGGAAAAGTGTATTCGTTTTACGTTTCATGATAAGAGTTTGTTTTATTTGAACCAAACTCTAGATTTATATATGATTTAATATTATAAATTGAATATTAATTGTCATTTCAAAACAATTAAATATAATAATTATGTTCCTAATACTTTTAAAAATAGTAATATTATTTTCTAAATAATTTTAAAAAAATATTATTTTAAGATGTGTAAATATAATTGTATATTAGTAATATTATTATATTTTAAAAAATTGATTCATAATGAAGAGTATGTTTCTTACCAAATTTTAAGATCTATAAATATAATTATGTACTAGTAATATAAAAAAATATTATTATAAAAAATATTATTATAAAGAATATTATTATATAATCTACTAAATATATATAAAAGCAATAAGATTTGGAGCCACCACATTGCGCCACCTCATCATTTTCCACATGTCATCCCCAAAATGTGCCACCTTGGATTTTGCCACGTGTCATCTTTTTATTAAGCCGTGCCATATCATTTTTTACACGTCATATGTCACTTCATATTATTTAGGGTAATTACTATTAAATTTTTAGAAAGAAAAATCTTTTCCTTATTTATAGCTAATAAACATAATTATCCTAACTTTCAACTAATATATCCTACCAAATTGTTTCCAAGATCTTTTTTATTATGTATTTTAATAATATTAAGTTAAGCAAATTTATTAATAAACTTATTTTGTTAATGGTCTAATCTTATAAAATATTACCACATCACTTCATGAGCAAATTGTATACAAATCAAACATATAATATATATTATTAATTTAATCGTATCAGATCACTTGACCAACATTGTGTCACTTATGTATAGTATTGTATTATTACATTGATATTATTATGTTCATAAATAGAATATAATAAAAATATTATTAATATCTTTTTTATAGTATATCTAAAAAATATTGATTTATAGTCGTGCAGGGCACGACGGGGACAACTAGTTATATATTAAAGATGGACTCATATTTATTGACGAGGAAAAAATTTGATAAATCGGACAAATCCGGCATAATACTGAAAAACTATTAGAAGACGATAGTCAAAACTGAACTAGGTGAGGCGTAAAAAGACACAAAAACGCAAAAAAACATACAACCAAAACATAAGTGAATGAACATAAGGAAAAAAGGTGTTACATAATATTAATCGTACCTTCGAATCTCTCCCCTTTCCAAAAACTATACTATGGCAGTATTCACACATTATTTGCGATGAGGGAGACAAGCCATATGCAAGCTCGTAATTTGATTAGGGTGGTGGGACCCACTGATATTATAAAATTGTAAATGGAAGGAGGAAAGAAACGAATCAAACATTAGGCTTTACCGTACGCCTGCGCACACCAGATCGCAATGCATGTGATATTGTGATGTATGAGTATGATCAACCATGGAAAAGTGGGACCCAACATACGGCCGAATACATAGATAGACCCCTGAACTTACAACTTTTGTTCGATCAGACCCCCCAACTAAAAAACTTATAATTTAACCCCTTAACTTTACATTTTTGTTCCGTTGAACCCTTTTTTGAGAACGTGACATACACGCTCGATGACTGGTTGCCACATAAGCTTCATTTTGATGAGCTGTAAGCCACCTAAGCACTTTTTTATGACTTGTAAGCCACATAAGGAGATGGGCAAAAAAAAAAAAAGAAAAATAAATCAATCCCTCCCCCACCTTCTACTGCAAACGCCCATCATTCCCTCTTTCACCCATAATGACTTAATTTACTTACAGAAAAAAAAAAAACAAATTACAAAATTTAACCAAGGAGATGGGCAATCTCCATCGACGGCTCCCCGGAGCGACTTTTTGCTCCGCCAACTCCACCTTCTATAGCAAACGCTCAATCCCTCTCTAACCCAACCCCAACCTCGACCTCACCACCTTCATCCCCTCCCACTCCCACCACGGCGCCGCCGCCTTCATCGACGCCGCCTCCGGCCGCCGCCTCTTCTAGTTCGACCTCTGGCTCACCGTCGACGCCTTCTCCTCCTCGCCGTCATCACCACCATCAACGCCCTCAACTCTCTAGCCCAAATCGCTAACTCGAAACTCTACCTCGCATCACAACCCCCAAATTGCTCCCTGAAATCCCCAATTCCGGCTCCACTTTATCAATCGTCCTCATCGCAGATGACATAATCAAAAAATAAGCCACATAACCGGCCTGAGGATGAGGATGACCGCCTCTCTGCCCGCACTGCCACCTCTCCGCCTCTTCTGCCTCCCCCTGCCACAACGGCCTCCTCTCCCTCGCCCAGATTCATCACCGTCAGCATATTTTCTGTCTCGTCGAAGTCTACAGATTCGTCTGCAAAAAAAAAATTGGCGAAAATTCCAGATCTAGATCTGGATTTTAGGTCTTCCATCTTCTCGATCTTCCTCCGTGATCTTCGATTTTAGGACGGAAAGATGGAATCAAAACCAGATCCGTTCCAGATCTGTCAAACAAAGAAGACGAAAAGAGAGAGGAACAAAATAAAAAAGATCCATGAAAAATTAAAAAATCATAATAAAAAAGGGGTTTAATGAAACAAATAAAAGAACAAATAAAAAAATGAAAAATTCATAATAAAAATCCATATCAGCATTCTTGATCGTATTAACTCGCCACCCTCGAATGTAATATGCACGCGCGTAGCCAGCTCAGCAAAAAGGGTTCAACGGAATAAAAATGTAAAGTTGGGGGGTTAAAATGTAAGTTTTTTAGTTTGGGGGTCTGAGCGAACAAAAGTTGTCAGTTTAGAGGTCTATCTATGTATTCGGCCCCAACATACAGGCCAGATGTTTCCATCGCAGGAACTCCCGCGTGAAGAGTATGATAATAAGATGGTCCTCCAGCCCAGACAACCATCATCATCATCATCATCATCATCAATTCATCATCATCATCATAATGCAGAATGTGATAAACTGAAAATATAAATAAATGCATAAAATTAAAATTTTATTTTAGTGTTTTGATGAGCAGCAAGATCTCGTGCCAGTTTATTCTTAAATCGTACTCGTTCAATGAAATCTTCTTACTTGTCCTCTAAAGTTAGCTCATACTTCACTAACTTCTGAAAATTGACCGATACTTTTTTGTAGACAAAATTACTAAAACAGTTTACAAATTTACAAATTATCATCAATACTAAAGCTAACTTTTGGACGTGTAGTCAATGGGTTCGTTCAGCATTGTTAAGACTTTAGGGTAGTACCTCAAGGTCACCGTTTTGAATGTCGTGGGCGACGGTTTGTCCTTTCCTCTTTTGAATTGGTTAGTGACAGTTATCATCCAGGGGCGGCCCAAGGCAGGTGCAAGCTGTGCACCTGCAGACCCAAATTATTTTTTTAAAGCCCATATGTAATTTTTACCATTAAAAAAATATCAATATACTCAAATAATTAGCCTATCTTGAAACTAGCCAAATAGGTCCGCAGATTTATTCATTTCCCTGGTAAAATTTCCAATTTCCAATATCTTGTAATAATTACCCCTCATTTTGAATTGAATAATTTTATCTTTTATTAGGACCCCTTTTATAAATCTGAACCAGGGCCTTCTAACACCATTAACCGCCACTGTTATCATCTCTAGTAGAATCTCGCGGGCGGTGGTTTGTCGTTTCCTCTTTAGAATTACTAGTTGTCCCCGTCGTGCCCTGCACGACTATGACTCGGTATTTTTTAGATATACTTTATTGGCTTATAAGGAAAAAATCTAACCATTAGTTAAAAAATTTTCGTTAATCTCCTACCAAAAATTAAGATATTATCTAAATTTGGAAAATAAAAATAAAGTTTAATTGTGAAAAAAATTTGACATGTGAAATATGAAGTGAAAAGAATAATTAATATATACTAGTTTTACCCATCGTTAGACCTGTCAAAAACTGACCTAACCCGCTAACCCGACCCGACCCGACCCGACCGATAATTTTAGGGTTAAGAACCGAAAATTTGAACCCGAAACCCGAAATAAACCGAACCCGGTAGAACCCGAACCCGTTGGGTTGAAACCCGAAACCCGTTGGGTTGACCGATTTAGCAAATTTATAAAAAAAAATTAAATTTATTTTGAAACTTATAATATATTTTATTATTAAAATAAATAAAAATAATATATTATACTTAAATTTTATTATTTAATTAAAATTTTATTTTAATAATCATAAGAAAAAGGATATTTTAGACCCGTTGGTCAACCCGACCCGACCGAAAACCCGCTACAACCCGACCCGATTTACCCGTGACCCATAACGACCCGGAACCCGATTTAACCCGAACCCGAAATGACCGAACCCGCCCAACCCGACCCGATTGACAGGTCTACCCGTCGTACCATGTACGACTACTTCGATATTTTATAAACATTATAAATAGAATATTAATAAATAAATAAAAATATAATATAAACTTTAATATAAGTAATTTATTTTATATTCTTCCTATTTTATTACTTTTCATGTACGCAAATTTAGAATTTATCAAATATTTTAATATCTATTAAATATTTTATTATCCATTTTTATTAATTTTAAAAATTTTAACTATTTATTCAATAATTTTTTATAAAAGAAAATCACTATATTTTGATAAATAACTTCGTCAAAAGATATATGATAAAATATTTATATTTATTTTTAAATATTTAAATATTTAAATATTTTATCTTTAATTTTAAATACTTGTATAAGGAAGCTTTCAAAAAATATTATTATACTAAATAGATATTTTTTTGATGTTAGATATAAATTTAAATAGTTATAAAGAATTTAATAGAAAGAAGTTATAATAATAGAAATAAAAATTAATTTTTTAAATATAAGATAAAACATTAATATATAGTTATAGATATTACCTATTTTTTATTTTTAAACATTATAAGTATTTATCATTAATTTTTTTATTATAAAAGAAAAAATATATCTATAAATAATTTCATGAAAAGACATCATGCTAAAAAGTAAAAGATATTTATACTTATTTAAAAATATTTTAAATTTGTTATCTTTAATTTTAAATATTTGTATAAGGAAGTTTTCAAAAGATATTGTTATACTAAATAGATATTTGTTTGATGTTAAAGATAGATTTAAACAGTTAAAGAATAATATAATAGGGTAAAGTTAAAATATTAGAAATAAAAATTAATTTTGTAAATATGAGGTGGGGTCAGAATGGTTCTGGTGGCTCAAAAAGGGACAGCTTTAATATATAGTTATAGATAGTAGACATGCTATAAACTTCCAAAATTACAATTTGGATTCTTTCTAAAATATTGAATGATATTATAAGATTTGTTTCCAAAACTACCAATTTATTTGTATAATTTCTATGAATTAATGAGGAGATGACACGTGTCAAAATCTGATGTGGCACATTGTAGGAATGACATGTGGCAAAAGATGATGTGGCTCAATGTGGTGGCTCCAAACCTTATTGCTTTTATATATATAGTAGATTAGTAACCAATTCTCATCCTTAAATCTTAATGGATGCTCTATGTGAACTCAAATAGTACTTGTGGCGACTCTAATCCTTACCCTATAAAAAAAAGGGTTCGTTCATCATTGTTTATTTAGTTGTTGATTTGACATTCATTTTGGTGGCTAAATTTTTTGGATATTTTGGTATAAAAAACTTATCCAAATTGATGATCTAAATATTATGGGTAAAAATTTTAAAACATATTATATTAAATTGAATATTTTATATATAATTTAACTCTACTAAGTTTCGATAAACTTCCATCAAATACGATATTCAAATATTTGTGCAAGAATTTATTTATTTGTGTAAATTTCGATAAGTTTTTTAAACCCAATCTAAGTTGCACCAAATAGACCCTATGTATATGGATTTTTTTTATGAGGAAAGAAATTAGGGGGTAGGCATTTAATGTAGAGAAGTACGGAGTAATAATTTGTAGAAAGATGTATTTTATTAATGAGAGGATGAATGAGATTTATACAAGAGAGTGCTTGTCTAGATACATTCATAAAATCAACGAGTAATCTAGAAATAAGGAAGGAGATAATTAACCCTAACAATATACCTTAATTAAAGATAACTATTAGCGTAAATTATTGAAGTAAATAATAATATTTCCTAATATCTAATACTCCGATGGCCCCTAGGGTATCCTTTCAGATGAGGCTCCAAAGGCCTTGATCAACTGCAAGAGAGATGGAGGAAACACGTCCAAACGATCCTACAATGAAGTCTGTCACAGAATTACACTACCTAAAGACATGAGAGATGCTCCAACTCTGAAAGCGGACAAGGATGTTGGATCGAAGCAACTCGATCACATGCGCATGCAACGCCGTTTGCCAAGAACGACATTCACCAATAACAAACAATCACCCTTAGTTTGAAGGTGGGAACAGCCTCGTCGACAAGTCTCAAGGATTCCTAGCCGGAAAGCGATGGCCTCGGTGGTCAGCATCCTGTCGAAGTGGATTGGTGAACCAACATGGTCACGGAGAATATATTAAACAGATGAAATTCCCTTGGAATTAAATGCAGCACCAAATTTATAGGCTTCTAGAGATTCGGCTTTGATTTTTCCCATTTTGCCTTGGCCCGCTTATTTTACTCCTCAGACCCTTGGTCCTCAGGCAGCGATCAGCCGGGTTACCATGCACAATACTAACGAATATTGCTTAAAATTTTAAATGTAGTTTGAAAGTTTTAGGTATCAAGTCTCTAGGTATCATGTACAAAAAAGATGGAATATATAAAGTTGTTTAGGTCTATAATTAATGAACAGATAAATGGTACTATAATTGTAAAGTGGTTGAGTATTCTCATAAAAAGGGAAAGGACGAAAAGTGGTTGAGTTTTGTAATTGTAACAAGTAAATAAATGCAGCATTTGTCAACCACACATAAATTTTAAGTGATGTTACTTGGCTATATGTATGTACTAGTGAATGTTGGCTTTGTTTTTACATGTTAAATTTCACGAGAATTTAAACTTGGATGTTTTACATGTTTAATTCACGAGAATTTAACTTGGATGTCATATGAATTCATATATCAACGTCGACAGCTATCGAGATTTGATCGATAGTTTGCATGTAATTAATAACTTATTATTAGAGTAATGAAAAAATAATTTAAACAAAACGAATGAAATACTTCGTATTAATTAGCCCAAAAAAAACGATAAATTATAAGATATAGAAAATGAAAATTTAATAGTAATGATTTGTACAAAACATGCAATATAAGTAGGAACTAGCTAGGAAGGGTACAGATTCCATTCCACTTCCTAAATAATCAATTACGGAGTATTAGCTATTACAATTCGAATTATTGATACGAGTTCATAGCTCACTAATTACGTTGAAGAGAGATATGGTGATATTTTTTAATATCATGCATAAGATGTTTAATCTAGCAAATATCGTACCAAAAAGTAGATTTTTGATATTTTGTCATTTATAAAATGTTATGAATCTCATATAAAAACTTAGTGGCATACAAGATCCAGGTTTAGATAGTCCGAGATAATTGACCAACGGCCCAAATTGTTCTCTAGGTGTTATGTCAATTCTCGAACAATTTGGCCATCCTTGCGGGTGTGATTTCACTAATTTGGGGGCTATAACATATCATTGATGATTAAGACTAAGGGTTTATTTTGTTGAAAACTATAAAAACGTAAACAAATTTAGTCTACTTAAATTTCTTGATATATTAGTAAGAACGTTTTCTTTGCTTTATAACACCTTTTTTTTTATAAAAAAAAAATGAATTTGTGATTTTTCAATCATTTCCAAAATATAGGGGTGAGTTTTAAATTGATGAAATCCTTCTCTTCCACCATTCTCTAAACACACAAATAATCGAGTCGCATGTCAAGGAAAAAAAAAATTGAGCGATCATGTATCCTCTTCAACTTCGTGATTCATTCTTGTCGCCACTCTCCACACTTACTAGACATTGGTCAGAAACTTGAAACTCTATCGTAGTTCTCGGTCAATTTGTGTTTTTAGTGGAGTAGGGAATTTCAATGCCTTTTTACTCCACTTACCTTTCCTTCTACTAGATCGAATCGGTCAACGTAAGTAAGGGTAAGTAACTAGTCTAGATTGGACCGGACTGGAGTGGAATATATAATGTTGTACCGAACCTTTGGATCGTGGACCGTGTCAGAGTAAATTAATATAGTCCAAATTTATTACGGTCTAGTCCGGTTTTGGACTGAAAGGACCAGATTTACATATTTTACAATAAAATTTTAATATTTTATGTTAAAAAGGGTTAAATTATGGTCAGTTTCAATTTTCTAGTGTAAATGGATCATTAAAATTGAAATTTTAGGTTAAATATAACTTAAATATTTTAGATTTTATGTCAAATATATATTGATATTTAATTACTTTTTACATACTCCCTCCGTTAACGTAAATTTGTCGTTTTAGAGTTTCTCTTAAAAATTAAGGAAATTATTTGATTTTACTCAAATACCCTCAAACTTGTTAAGATCTTTTACCGTAATTTGTAGATTTATGTAAATATCTATAATTAATATGAATATTATTGGAAAAAATGAGTTAAAATAAGTCAAATGACAACTTTTATTGAACAAGAAAATCAAGTTAGAATAACAAGTTTACTTTAACGGAGGGAGTATAATTTTTTAAATATATATTACGGTCCAATCCGGTCCGGACCATAAATTTACGGTCCTAGACTGAACCAAACCAAACTCGTAATTTTAAAATATAGTGGACCGTGGACCGGACCATCTCGATCTTGATCTTGTACCGGTCCAATTCATGTTTGCACAGCCCTAGACGTAAGTGAACCTAATTTGTGCGTTTTGTTGACTAGTTTATGAATCTGGTGCGAAAGTCTGTGGTCGTGGTGTCATAATAGGGGGTCGTGCGTACGTAAGCCCAGTACACAAGTCCGATAGGGTTCCATCCTAAAACCAATTGGCGGCAGGAGGAGTAACCCAAGTGCTTATACAGTAGGCATGTTTAGTCCCAACTTTCAGATGCGAGAAATATTCTCAACACGCCACCGCAAGTGAACTAGCCTGGCCTAGTTGACACTTGGATAAACAAGTCTAGCATCTCAATCTCTTTATAGCTATCCCAAAGAACGGGTGATGACATCTCAATCTCTTTATAGCTAAACACAACCCAAATAACGGGCGGGGTAGCATCAACCGCTAAACTTAAGCCCAAATAAGCCAGAAAACAGGATCAGACTGTAAGCTTTGATACCATGTAAAAGTCCGTGGGTCATAACATGGGGTTGTCCGCATATGTAAGCCCAACACACAAGCCCACAAAATTCTATCCAAAAAGTAATTGATAATAAGAGGAGTAACTCAAGTGTTTATATAATAGTTGTTTAGTATCAACTTTCAGATGTGAAAAATATTCTCAACATTCAAGATTTATCACCAAATGTTGGTCCGTCGTAAAAAAAAAATTGATTGGGATACCTAATCTAACACACTCATAAAAGTGGAATCGGGACCTACGTTCAAGACCAGTTGTGAGATGGAGACTCAAGTCACAAGGGGAAAACAAAGAATTGGGCATGATGTTGAGATTTGAATTGCCCAAGTGGGACCATCGCTTTCACACTTATATTATAACTCGCCTTATTTGTCACACTACTTGCACTATATACATATAGTCTAGCTATATAGTACAGTCAGTGTGTGTGTGTGTGTAAGATTGCACTTCACAAATTGAGCCATATATTTAATTCTTACCATCGATTGTGCATGCATGATTTCAATTTTATGACTTATCGCCTACATTATTATTATTTCTCCCGGCCAACTAAAGTCCCATCACAAGCACTAGCCCAACCATATCAATGAAGAATGCACGATCGATTCTACTATTACACACCCTTCTCACTTGGATCTCATAATGCAACGATATGTATATATATATTATCACTTTTGTTTAAATGTTTAATATATATAGTTGAACGATGTGTGCATATATAGACCACTTGTTTCAAATTTTGACATTAAGAGAAAACAAAAGAAAAAGGAAAAATAAACAAGCACATCCATATATGTATTATCACTATAAACTCATGTGCCCTGACATCATACCTAACAAACATGCATCTTTCACATGTATTGTTACTTGAGTACTTAAAATTAGGAAACTTTAGATCGGGGTTTAAAACCTCTTATTTGAGATATTTTACTCCTTAACGTACTAAACTTTACAAAATGGATTAAAATGCCCCAATTTTAATGACATAATCAATATTCTAAAAAACGTTAGGTGAATCTTAGATGGAGAGGGACCATGTAACGTCGAGACAGCCTAAATGATTGTCTAAGTAGGCTTACACTAACACCTAGGTAGGCTGAAATGTTAAGTGCGCTTGAAGAGGCGGAATTTTTATGACATAGCATCGTGTACGCCACTGTAAATAGAGGAGCAAGACGAAATTGAACGGTACATATGCATCATGATATCAAGTATGTAACAAACTAGCCTTTTTGGTTTTTTCATTATTTTCCTCTGTTTTCGTCCTCTAAAGTATTCTCCTCTCCCACAAGTATCATAGACATTGAAGTCCCCTGAATAAACATCTTGTGTGTTAAGTGTCAACATACAATTCATTAATTGATACTTTAAGTTTCTAATTATGATATATATTTATTAATCACACAAACATAAAGTATCTTCAATCAGTTGAAACACCAGGTCAGCAACAACAAACGCATCTTCATAATCCAAATCAGCACTTCATTTACAGCAAATCTTTGCACCCACAACATTAGTTTTAGCAAATAAGCAAAAAAATGAACACCAACAACGGTTCTTGAAGAGAATGCCTTTTGGTTCAACCCCTATTGTTTGAAACTTTTATTGTTGTTACTCAACATCAACATTATATAAACATATATATAAACATCTAATGGAAATTAAAAGTCCCCATGCCATAACCCCACCCACTTCATATCCTCAACCTTGATTTTTCTACACTTACTCCATATAACTTCTTTAATGTGTAAAATACTCCCCTATGATAGTTAAAAAAAAAACCTTAAAAAGATTGAAATTAAAGATTAAAAACAAAGGAACCAATAAACCATGCATGTATAACTTTTCCCTGGAGTTAGGCTCACATTATACTGCAATTTGATGGATCCTCGTCGCTGAACGGGTTGTAAGGATCGCCGTGAGGCGGCGGCTGTGGGTAGGGATACGGCGGCATGTAACTGCCGGGCGGTGGCGGGTACATCATGGGCCCGTTGGCCCGTTGTTGGTTCATCATCATCTGGTGGGCCATGTATTGCTGGTTATGATACGGGTTTCCGCCACCCATCTCGGGCCCAGGTCCTCCCGGAAAGTATCCGGGCGGGCCACCACCGGGCCCTCCCCCACCATAGATGGTTGCCGCAGACGCCGGCAGCCCATGTATGGCTGGAATTCCACCCATCTGGGTCATTTGCATGTTGGCCATCTGGGCCATGGGCCTGGGCATAGGCTGGCCCATTGGCCTACCTCCACCACCAAATCCTCCTCCCATAGCATGATTGAGCGCCGGATTCATACCACCGCCACCACCACCACCGGGTCCACCGCCCATGACTTGTAGCCCACTATGACCTCCCATTCCACCACCACCCTTTTTGCCGCCACCGCCTCCACCATGTTTACCATCCATCGGCATCCCACCGCCATTTTTACCACCACCACCACCTTGATTTTGAAACCCACCATGACTAGTACTATTTCCACCACCGCCTTTTTTACCTCCACCTCCACCGCCGTTTTTACCATCATTACCACCCATAATATGAACAGGGACACCACCACCACCCTTCTTACCACCACCCATATTAGCACCGCCAGGATTTCCGCCACCACCGCCACCTACTTTACCTTGTTGTTGTAAGGCATTCAACATTTGAGGATTTTGGCCATTCTTCATCATCATCATCAGTTGCTGGGGCGTAAGACCGCCACCAGGAGGACCACCACCACCGCCACCACCACCACCAATATTACCCATCATGTTGGGCATGTTCATGGGCTTCATCTTGGCGTCTTTATGGGGATGGATGTCATCCAGCTCATCATCCTCATCATCATAATCATCATCATCAAACTCATCATCCTCATCATCATAGAAATCATCATCATCTTCATCATCAAACTCATCATCACTGAACCCTTCTTCATCCTCAGGCCCAAGGTTGAACTTGACAGCCTTTGGATCTTTGTTTCCAAAGGGAGGTCCCATCATCTTCATGTCTTTGAATTGCGGGGGAAGCTTCCCATCTTGCATCCCTTTCAATTGTTGCATCTGCTGCAACATTTGCAGCTGTTGTGGGTTCATCGGAGCACCGCCGGGGCCGCCACCTCCGCCGCCTTTCGGCTGGTTGTTTTGGGGGTTTCCACCGCCCCCTCCCTTTTGATTGTTCTTATTGCCACCGCCACCGCCACCTTTTCCATGGTCTAATTGCATGTTCTTGAACTGGGAATTGAGCTGAATTTGTTGGTTGTGTTTGTTGTTGTTGTTGTTGTTGTTGGAAGGCTTTTGGGCACCCCAGAATTCTGCATGTTTGCCAGATTTGTTGAGCTTCTTGATCAAGGTTGCTGGGTCTACATTTCCTGAGACTGTTACCTTTCCTTGTTCTGCATCTATGCTTGTTTTATAAACACCTACAAGGCAATTTAAAACCAAACACCCAAAATTAAATAAGAGAAGAATATCTTAATTACCCCCTAATCACTTGAAAAACAGAATCAATCAGATCAAATCTCTGTATCAAAGTTTGCTTAGCAAGTGCTTAAAACATTATCCATTCACAACAAACTATAACAGAACAAGCAAGGAATAAAGGCCTCTTCTTTATTCTAGAAAGAAAGAATTTTGGGGAATTTGTTTTCAGTTTTAGGCTAAATTGAGAAGAAAATTAAAAAGTGGGTACCATCAATTTTGTGCAAGATCTTCTTAACTTTCTGCTTGCAACCATCACAGTGTATGTTAACCTTCAGAACACAAGTCTGCATGAAACAACAAGAACCCATCAGTCAAAACACAAAACACACACTGAAAAAAAGAGTGAATTTTCAAATTTTTGAAGAAGAAGAACAATAACAAAAAGCATTGAGAAATTGGGCACCTGAATCTTCAAGAACTCTTCTTTACTCATACTTCTGACCACACAGCTACAAAACTATCAAGTAGAAGAAGAGAGTAACAAAGGAAGAGTGAAAAGGAAACAGGGGAAATTGGTTGGTGATAGACAGATCTGAGAAGGGTAAAATGAACAAACGAAACAACTAAAAGAGGAGATTTTTGGAGACACAGAAACCATGAAACGAACGGTTGCTTCTTCTTCTTCACCACCTTTTCTTTTGCCTCTCTAAATTTCTCTTGGGAAGGGCGAAGGAATAGTTGTTTGTTTACTCAGAAAAACAAAATACACCAAAGATCTGAAAATGAGGGAGGACACAAATAATGCTACTGTATGTGTGAGCAGAAAGAGAGAAAGGGGAAAACAACAAGGCTCCAGAGATAGAGATAGAGGTAGAGAGAGAGAAATGTGGATTAGTTCAGAGGTGGTGGGTGGACATTAAAATCCCTCTCTGAAATCTCCTGCTTCCTCTGTTTCAGGGTAGAGAGAGAGTAAAGAAGAGCTCTCCAATGCTACCCTTTCTAATTTCATATCTTCTCCCAAGAACAAGAAGCCTTTATTTATTCTATTTTTTAATCTATTTTTCCTTACTGCATTCTCACATTTTACATGTCAATGAAAGTTACAGTTTTTATCTTTACCTCTAACCTTTTCCACTAAAATTATTTATCCTTTATTTAAATTTGACTGCCATGTTCAGGATGAGGATGAAGAGAGGGAGGCCATGTGATTGGGGGGTCTCTGGGGTCATTGTTCTGGGTTTTTGCAAATTTGTATTCTTTTTGGGTTTAAGTTTCTGACTCTCAAAACACAACAACCCAGTGCTTTTCTGGCGTTTTGCCCCTTCAAAACTGTACACTGCTGTTTTCTGGTTCTCTCCTCTCTTGTTATTTTCTTTCATTCAACGTTCATAATCCCAATAATTTCTTTCAACCCAAAAAAAAATCCCAAATATTTCGTCCGTTACAATAACTAAGTTACAAAAACCCACGAAAGTCATGTTTTCTGCTAAAAAAAATGATGGTTGCAAAAATGAATGTTCAAAGGCCTGAAAATGAGGCACCAAGTTTTTATAATCCACTCAAAGGTTATGTGCAGCTATGACTCCTTCTCATAGTATTTTGTAACTATTCTGAACATTGGTAAATGATTAAATATGTAGGGAACGAGGAATAAATTGACACAATGAAGTATAATAATGTGTCAATTTGTCAGTAAAAAAAAGGAAACATATATATTTAGATGTATAAAAATATAAACCATGCTATATACAATAGTTGTTAGAATGTTCATCTCACATCTGAAAGTTTAGGATAAAAACCCAATTCGCGGGGTTCAATAATTAAGCGATATTTTACTTTCACGATCACGGGTGTAGTATTCTTTGTAGTAGCGGTGGCATGATCAAAGCCGATGATCGTAAGCTATGTCCTCCATCACGATATCGAATGAAACTATCCATGGAATCGTGCGCCGTGTGAAAAAAAAATAGCCTAAGATTATTTCGACCAAAACAAATAATAGCCTAAGATTATTGTATTTATTAGATGTGTGTGGTGTTTTAATGAAACTTAATTGGTCTAATCTACCTAATACATTATAAAGCAGAAATCATGTCTGTTGAAAAAATTGCGGCACGTGTCATTCTTTAAATAAAATAATGTTGCATTTTTAATAATAAATATTATAATTACTTGTATCATTCTTTCTATCTATCCAATTTTCTTATAAGATAATAACTTGATCTATATGTTATGCATATTTTTTTTATCTTGTAACAAGATTTGGGATCCAAGTATATAATTTTTTTATCTATATATTGATAATCATGGACCCGGGTCGGGCCGCCACCGGGCCGGGCTGGGAAAACGGGACCCAGGCCCGCACATGGGGAATCCGGGTCGGGAACGAGCTGGGTCGAGAGTTGCCATAATCAGGTCCGATCTTTTTATTTTTTTTATTTTTTTACATGTAAAAATGTGGGCCAGGCCGGGCTCGACCGGGCCAGGAGACAATCTCTCAACTCGGGCCCGGCCCAAGGCCCGGGCAGGTTTGGCCCGGCCCAAGGCCCGGGCTGGTTTGGCCCGGCTGGTCGGGCTCGGCCATTTCGGCCCGCACTTTTGGTCATCTCTATATGTTGATAATAACTTGATCTAATATTTTTATATTAATTTATACATAATAATTTTTTTTTATCTTTTATCAAGACTCGAGCTTCAAATATATAATTTTTTATCTATACGTTGATAAAATAGGGACACAATCTTAAAGATTTTTTTATAAATTACATAATTTTTTTACGATATTACATACAAGTATTTTAAATTTTATATTAATATCATAATATTGTATAATCTTTAATAAAATTATCCCGTGAGTATCACGGGAATTCAACTAGTTTTACAAGTTAAAAGATGAACTAATCAATTGCATTTTCTATATGTTTATTGTAAATAACAAATAATATATCAAGTCTTATTGACCCAATTGGTAGTGATGATACTCAAAATAGCGAAGCAAGAGGTGGGCCCGAGGTATGAGGGTCAAACCAGGTCAAAGGGACCCCCGAGGATGATCCTGGGGCCCACAACCATACCCACTTATTTTAACAAAATTCCTACCCCACGAGGTCCCCCTCGACCTCGGAGCGAGGTCTCGACCTCGTAACCGACTCTACTTGCGCCCGCCCACCATGACCACTCAGCAAACGCCGCTCTTCGAGCCAATCACCGGCTGCCTCGCCTCTAGGCCAATCAGAGCCCTTGATCTCGGGCGTCCCACATCGGACAACGACCAAAACTCGACTCCCCAATCCTCTATAAATAGAGGAGATTCTCGAATGGAAAAGGGGTCGAAAAACATCTTGAACTCAAGAACTTTCTTGCTCGTTGAAGATCGACGTGATCGAAACACCGTTAAAAGGCCTCGCTATAGACAAGTGAAGTCCACAAAAAGACTTCAAGTCTCACAGAGTTTCCGCTCACATCAAAGACCTCGCTACACCACCTCGCAAGCCTCTTACACCTCGCTCTACCTCACATCAAAGACTCCGCAACTCAACCTCGCTCAAAGGGACCGGCAAGTGACACTTAGAGCTAGCTAGCAACTAGGAGATCTCGGACATTGTTAGGTCGAGATCTCGGATAATCGTAGGAGGTCTAGGGTGCAATTCTCAAATAATCTGTTAGCCTCGTGGGCTTGTAAACCTCGCTGTAAAGAAAATCATAAATAAAGAAGCAAGTGTTTGCACTTTCGAATATAATAATCTCGTTTCTTGTCTTCTAGTGAGCCTTTCATTTCGGGTTTCATCACTGGCGCCGTCTGTGGGAACTTCTTCATCCTAAGTAGTTCCTCGATTCGTGCAAAACCTTGGCTTCGATTCCCTCAAAATGGCTTGCCCAAATAATTTCTTCCCTCAACACCCCGACAACATGCCAGAAACTACGCAATGGACAGCCGCGGGACCTCCGGGCTGCCCGTTCGTGGTCCCTCCGGGATGGACATACGTCGCCCCGCAAAATCCATTCCCATTCCAAGGCCTCGAGCAGGGCGGCGCGCCCCCGAACCCATATCCCTACCCGACTTATGGGCAATACCAGCAGGGCTTCGCCCCTTCGTACGTCCCCTATCCCCCCAGGGTGAGCCGCACTCCGAGTACGTCCCCGCGTACGTCCCTAGGCGTGCGCATGAGCCCGAGTCCTCCACCAACGGCTCGTCAACAGAGAGACCTCCCCGAGATCCCATGCAGATCTCGCGGTCTCCATCGCGTCGATCGAGGCTGCAGGAGCCAGAGTTGTCCGAAACAGCGGGGAGCGCGATGCACTACCCGAGGTCTCGATCGCATAATTCGTGGCCACCGCCTCAAAATCAGGAGGAAGCCAAGATCACCTCCCCGTTCATGGACGCGATCCGGAACGCGCCCATGCCCAAGGGCTTCTTGAGGCCGCAAATGGGGCTTTATGACGGTTCAGCGGACCCCGAGGAGCACGTAAAACACTTCGCGGTCCAGATGAACGTCAATGCCTACAATGAAGCGATATTCTGCAGGGTTTTCCCCACCACCCTGGAAAAGGCCGCGTTGACATGGTTCTCAAGCAAGAAGGTCGGCTCCGTGACCTCGTTCGCCCAACTGTGTGATTCCTTTGTCACGCACTTCAGCGGCTACAAGAAGCGCAAGAAGAACATGCGGGACCTCCGCGGGATCGAGCAGGGGGAGAGCGAATCCTTACGCACTTTCTTCACAAGGTTCACGACCGCGGTGGCGGAGATCGCGCACGTCGACGAGTCGTCGGTGCGCGACACCCTCATGGGCAACCTGCGCATCGGGGAATTCAAAAACCGCATTTTTTATAAGAATCCGGAGACGTACGAAAGCCTGTGCGCCCGGATCACGGCCCAAGTATACGCCGAGGATGCCGCCAACCAGAGCTCGCGACCACGAACTGACAAAGAGATCGTCGCCGAGGCCAAGGGGAAGGCAAAGGTGGTCGCGCGCGATGCGTATGTGACGCAGGCACATAACCCCAACAACAACAACAACAACAACAACAACAACAACAACAACAACAACAACAGAAACAACAACAATAGCCGGAACAATAACAACAACAACAATAACCGGAACAACAACCGTGGAGGCGATGGCAGAGGCTGGAACTGCTTTGGCAGGAGACCGCGGGGTTACCGAGGCAATGGAGGTCCCGCATATGAACCAAATGAAAAGGGCCGTGCCAACCCCGCGTCGGGATCCAACCTCGAGCCGCGAGGCCCAAGTCAAACCCAGGCTAACAACAACAACAACGTCGAGCAACAGGTGCCCGCGAAGTAGGCCCGGTCGGAACAAGCAACGACGCTCGATGGGTACATCCATACCATCTCGGGCGGACCATCACCGGCTGGGTCAAGCCAGACAGAGCGGAAGAGATACGCGAGGGAAAGCCATCATGAACCCTCGGTATTCAGCGTCGCACAAACCTCGCGCGCCCACGTAGGTTTGTCCTTCTCGTCAGATGATGCCGAGGGGCTTCACATGCCACACTCCGACCCCCTGGTGGTCCACGCGCAGATGGGCTCAAAGATGGTTAAGCGAGTACTGGTGGACAATGGATCCTCCGTGGACATCATGTACTATGGCGCGTTCGAGCAATTGGGCATCTCCGAGACCTCCTTGAAGCCCTACGCTGGGAAACTCACCTCCTTCTCGGGAGACGAAGTCGACGTGGCCGGACTCATCGACCTCTGGATGACGCTCGGCACCGGGTCCACCAGGAGGACCGAAATGGTGGAGTTCACAGTGGTGCGCCTGCCTTCGGTGTGGAACGCAATCATTGGGAGGGTCTCCTTGATGAAGTTCCAGGCGGTAGTTTCTATCTATCACCTGAAGATGAAGTTCCCCGTCGATGGCGGGGTTGGAGAGGTAAAGGGCAATCAGGAGGAAGGTCGCGTTTGCTACGCAACCTCTGCAAAGCAAAAGTGCCCGGTGTTCATGGTGGAATCTCCCGGCGAGGCCGACCTCGAAGTCCGGGATTTCACAGTCCCCACTCCAGAGCTGGAAAGAAGGGTGATATCCCCTTTCGAGAGCGAGTCCGAGAAGATCTACCTCGGGGAGTGCCTCTCGGGGGCATCGGCGACGTCGCTAGAAGCCTTGCTCGCTGGGTCCCGCGACGTGTTCGCTTGGACTGCGAAGGACCTCCGAGGTGTCCCGCGGACCGTAGCCCAGCACTCTCTGAACGTCGACGTCACCACTCACCCTGTGGTGCAGCGACGAAGAAAAATGAACGAGGAAAGGGCAAGCGCCGCAAATGACGAGGTGGCAAAATTGCTGGCTGCGGGGTTTATACGCGAGGTCCAATACCCCCGGTGGTTGTCCAACGTCGTGCTTGTCAAAAAAGCCAGCAGGAAGTGGAGAATGTGCGTCGATTTCAAGGACCTCAACAAAGTCTGTCCCAAAGACAGCTACCCCTTGCCCTTGATCGACGAGCTCGTTGACTCAACCGCAGGTCACGGGGTTTTGAGCTTCCTCGACGCGTACTCGGGGTACAATCAGGTCCTGATGAACCCGCGAGAAGAGGAGGAGACATCCTTCATCACCCAGCGAGGAACTTATTGCTACAAAGTCATGCCGTTTGGGCTGAAGAATGCGGGGGCAACCTTTCAACGCCTCGTCGACCGCGTTTTCAAGAGCCATCTCGGACGGAACGTGTCCGCTTATGTCGACGACATTGTTGTCCGGAGCAAGACCCCTGAGGAGCATCTGGTCGACCTCGCTGAGGTCTTCGCAACTCTCAGGCACAACCGCCTCAGCCTGAACCCCGAGAAGTGCGTCTTCGGCGTGTCATCGGGAAAATTCTTGGGCTTTATGATTAGCGAATGGGGCATCGACGTAAACCCTGCCAAGGTCGAGTCGATCCTCTCCATGAGGTCACCACGGTCTCGCACCGAGGTGCAACGGCTTAACGGTGCTGTCAACTACCTTGGGAGGTTCTGCTCCCGCCTGGCGGAAAGGTCCCTCCCCTTTTTCGCGGCTCTCAAGCAAAATGACAAGTTCGTATGGGACGAGAATCTGGAGCTCGCCTTCTCTGAGCTAAAGGCCTTCCTGACAAAGCTCCCCACACTGTCGCCCCCGTTGGCGGGTGAAGACTTGCAACTTTATGTGGCCGTCAGCCCCGAGACGGTCAGCGCGGTGCTCACCAGAAAGGCCACGCACCCAGTTTATTTCGTGAGCCGTGTGCTCCAGCCCGCGGAGCAGCGATATTCCCCAGCAGAGAAGATGGCGCTGGCAGTTGTGACCGCCGCAAGGCGTCTGCGCCCTTACTTCCATGCGCACCCCATCCAGGTCCTGTCTGACCTCCCACTTCGACAAATCCTCCACCAGCCCGCCCTCTCCGGGCGGATGACGAAGTGGGCAGTCGAGCTCTCCTAGTTCGACATCAGCTACCTCCCAAGAACTGCCATGAAGGGGCAGGCCCTCGCTGACTTCATGGTGGAGGTCACTTTCCCCGAAACAGAAACAAGCTCGGAAGAGTGGAAGGTGTTCGTCGACGGCTCGCGATGTGACGCCGGTGGTGGGGCTGGTGTATTCCTCGCTGGGCCCTCGATCGAGACGGAGTACTCACTTAACTTCGCCTTCGACGCCACCAATAACGAGGCAGAGTATGAAGCCATGATCCCGGGAATCGAGATGACGCTCCTCAGTGGGGCCCGGAAAATCAGGGTCTACACCGACTCCGAGCTGGTAGCGCACCAGCTCAATGGTCAGTACGACACCAAAAAAGGTTCTTGCCCGCGTACCGAGAAAAAGGTCAAAGCCTTGGTGTCATGCCTGGAAACCTTTGCGGTGGAGTCCATCCCTCGAACCTCGAACACCAAGGCAGACGCGTTGGCAAGGTTAGGTTCCGCCCTTCCCCTTGAAGTGGGGAACCGCGTGATGGTAGAGCGAAAACTCTCGCGGAGTGTGAACAGCGAGGTTCTATCTGTCACCGCGGAGGATTGGAGGATCCCGATAACACGGTATGTGGAAAGCGGGGTCCTCCCAGAGGATCCCGCGCAGGCCAGGAAGCTGAAAATGCAGGCAGCGCGGTATTGCGTCATAGGTGGCTGCCTTTATCGCCGAGGCTACGCCGAACCCAATCTATTGTGCGTCCCGACCGAGTCGACGGGGCACATCCTCTATGAGACCCATGAAGGGGTCTGTGGCGGCCACCCCGGATGACGAACCCTTTCGCATAAGATCGCCCACTTGGGGTACTTCTGGCCCACCCTCCGGCAAGACGCAAGGGACTATGTCCAGCGATGTGATGGATGCCAGAAGCACGGTAACCTCTTGCACTCCCCGACCTTGCAGCGTCGCTCCATCCACGCACCATGCCCCTTCGCGATGTGGGGGATGGACATCCTCGGCCCCTTCCCCAAGGCCCCCGGTCAGGTGCGGTATATCCTAGTCATCGTCGACTACTTCACAAAGTGGGTTGAGGCACAAGCAATGGCGAAGATCACGGGGACTAAGGTCTGCGACTTTCTGTGGAAGAACCTTGTCTGCCGCTTCGGCGTTCCCATGACCATCATGACCGACCATGGCCCCCAATTTGATTGTGAAGAGACTCGTACATTCTGCTCAAAACTCGTCATAACCCTCAAGTTCTCCTCCGTGGCCCATCCTCAGTCCAACGGCCAGGTAGAGAACGTCAACGCCCGCATCCTGTCCGATCTAAAAAAGCGGCTGGGCATGGCACAAGGTCGTTGGGCAGAGCTTCTCCCGCTCGTCTTATGGACGTACCACACCACCGCGCGCCGCGCAACCGGAGAAACGCTGTTCGCCCTAACCTACGGGGCAGAGGCCCTAGTCCCGGTAGAAACCCTGGTCCCATCGGCGAGGGTGTTCGATTTTGATGAAAAGAAGAACGAGGTCAATCTCAGGGTCGAGTTGCTCTTCCGCGACGAGCTACGCGAAGTAGCCGACCTTCGCTCCAGGGAATACAAGCGCCGCGTGGCAGTTTACCACGACAAGAAGTTGAGACCTCGGTTCCTGGCCACAGGCAATCTTGTCTTGAGAAGAACCGAAGGTGGGAAACTGGACCCCAACTGGGAGGGACCATACATCCTCGGGGAGGAGGTCGCTCCCGGAGCCTTTAAGCTCAAAGACAACAAGGGGCGAACCCTCAGTAAGACGTGGAACGTCGACCGGTTAAAGAAATATTTCGTGTAAACTCTCTGAATTCCGTTACTGCTTTTTGTGAATAAAGGTTGTGGGACTTTCAAAATCTCTCTCAAAAATAAAAACTCCGGGTTAGGAGTCCATCCCTCGCTTCCCGCTTGGGGTTGGAGATTTTCGTTAAGTCCAAACCTCGCTTCACGCGAGGTGTTGGAGAATCTAGTTAAGTCCAAACCTCGCTTCACGCGAGGTGTTGGAGAATTTCGTTAAAAGTCCAAACCTCGCTTCACGCGAGGTGTTGGAGAATCTCGTTAAGTCCATCCCTCGCTTCCCGCTTGGGGTTGGAGATTTTCGTTAAGTCCAAACCTCGCTTCACGCGAGGTGTTGGAGAATTTCGTTAAAAGTCCAAACCTCGCTTCACGCGAGGTGTTGGAGAATCTTGTTAAGTCCATCCCTCGCTTCCCGCTTGGGGTTGGAGATTTTCGTTAAGTCCAAACCTCGCTTCCCGCGAGGTGTTAGAGAATCTCGTTAAATCCATCCCTCGCTTCCCGCTTGGGGTTGGAGATCTTCGTTAAGTCCAAACCTCGCTTCACGCGAGGTGTTGGAGAATCTCGTTAAATCCATCCCTCGCTTCCCGCTTGGGGTTGGAGATTTTCGTTAAAAGTCCAAACCTCGCTTCACGCGAGGTGTTGGAGTGTGTTGGAGAATCTCGTTAATTACATCCCTCGCTTCCCGCTTGGGGTTGGAGATTTTCGTTAAAAGTCCAAACCTCGCTTCACGCGAGGTGTTGGAGAATTTCGTTAAAAGTCCAAACCTCGCTTCACGCGAGGTGTTGGAGAATCTCGTTAAGTCCATCCCTCGCTTCCCGCTTGGGGTTGGAGATTTTCGTTAAAAGTCCAAACCTCGCTTCACGCGAGGTGTTGGAGAATTTCGTTAAAAGTCCAAACCTCGCTTCACGCGAGGTGTTGGAGAATCTCGTTAAGTCCATCCCTCGCTTCCCGCTTGGGGTTGGCGATTTTCGTTAAGTCCACACCTCGCTTCCCGCGAGGTGTTGGAGAATCTCGTTAAATCCATCCCTCGCTTCCCGCTTGGGGTTGGAGATTTTCGTTAAAAGTCCAAACCTCGCTTCACGCGAGGTGTTGGAGAATCTCGTTAAGTCCATCCCTCGATTCCCGCTTGAGGTTGGAGATTTTCGTTAAGTCCACACCTCGCTTCCCGCGAGGTGTTGGAGAATCTCGTTAAATCCATCCCTCGCTTCCCGCTTGGGGTTGGAGATCTTCGTTAAATCCAAACCTCGCTTCACGCGAGGTGTTCGAGAATCTCGTTAAGTCCATTCCTCGCTTCCCGCGAGGTGTTGGAGAATCTCGTTAAGTCCATCCCTCGCTTCCCGCTTGGGGTTGGAGATTTTCGTTAAAAGTCCAAACCTCGCTTCACGCGAGGTGTTGGAGAATCTCGTTAAACCCAAACCTCGCTTCCCGCGTGGTGTTGGAGAATTTCGTTAAATCCATCCCTCACTTCCCGCTCGTGGCCTCGGCACAATCGTTGTGCGAAGTCCGAAAAAGGCTCGGGACCTCGGCGAATCGTTGTAAAAATCCGAGCAAAGCTCGAGATCTCGATACATAATCAGAAACACCCGATGTGGCCCGAATACCACAATAGTTGTGACACTCGGGCCATGGGGTTGGGTAGATAATATGTGCGAGCATATACGAGAAAGCTAGAACAAAAAAGCAATCACAAGGTAAGGAAAATAACATAAAAAGCTGGGGCATGTGTGCCCAGATGTTTAATTACAGGCCCCACAGGGCCACCAGCAAAACAACAAGCAAAACAACAAAACAAAAAAACAGAAGCAGACAACGACATCCTTTACATCTTCGAGGCTTCGGCGGCAGGGTCGGAGGTTTTCGGAGGATCTTCATGGGCTTGAGCAGTAGGTCCTTGGGGAGTCTCCAGGGCAGGGGCGGCGATGGCAGAAGGCTGGGAGCTAGGCGCATCTTCCTGAGCGATGGCTGCCACGGTAGGCGCCTCGCTAGCCACAGTTCCATCCTCATTGAGAAAGAACTCGCACTCTCCCTCAGGCTCTTCCCCTTCAAGTTCCCCCATAGTCTCCTGATAGTTGGGGATGAAGAACTTGATGCGGGGGTCGATGTGCCCATACTTCGCGACCGCCTGCTTAACCCCCATCCTGACGGACTGCTGGAACATCTTCCTCACACTCTCCACCATCTCGGCCTGAAAGGCCTCGGACTTCACATACCTGGGCCCCTCGAGATCCAGCTCCTTGCTAAGCTCAACAACACGCCCTTGGAGCCTGGTAACCTCCTCCTCGGATTTCCGAAGCTCCGCCTCCTTCTCTCTAAAGAATTGGTGTTCTTCGGATAGCTGGCCTTTGAGCTTTGCGACCTCATCCTTGAAATCCCCGTTCTCGTACTTCAAATCCTTGTTCTCCTCCCTCACCTTCCTCAGCTCCTCCTTGGCCCTCGAGGCGTCCTTGGCCTCGTCCGCTGCCGCGATCTCCGCGGCGCGAACGCGTTTCTCGGCCTCAGCGAGGCTCTTTCCCTTCTTCTCGATCTCGGCGTCCCGCTCTTTAAGCCTCGCCTCCATCGTACCCAGGTTCCTTTGGAGGAGGCCGACGCGGCCGCAGTTGTAGTTCGCGAAGAAGGTATTCTGAAGCAATAAAAGAGCACGTAAAAACAAGAACAAGAATAATAAAGCCAATAAAAAATAATGAACAAAAAGAGCAAGATATACCATCGCGGAGTAGCGGAGGATCTCATCGTTGAGGGCTGCCTCCGAGAGGTTGTTGGCCCATGCAACCTCGTCGGGCCAAACTGTCCTATCCCAGTCTTCGGACACGCCCCGTGAAGGACCAGGGCAGTGGAACTTCTCGGCAGGAGGCCCGGTGGCCGAGATAACTCGGCTCGCGGGCCCAGGGCGTTCGATCGTCACGCCCCCCCGGGGTTTCCCCCTGCCCATCCTCCTTTCGTTTCTTCCTTTTCTCCCCCGAGGAGAACCCTCTTCCTTCCTTTTGGACCCGGCCTTATCCCCGGATCCTCGAGAGTGATGGGAGGACGTCCTCGCAGCGTCCCCCTTGGACGCCCCCCCCCCCGCTCGTCTTCGCCGCCGACGCCTTCAACGTCGGGGCTGTCGTCTTGCTTTGCAGGGCGGGAGGCCTCGCCTGCGAGGTCGGTTCCTTTATGACGACCCCAAGTTGGCCCTGGGGTCTCGGAGCATTGGAGGAAGAAGTCGCAGGCCTTTTGCCCTGTGACTTCGAGGTAAGAGCGCCGAGTAGGTTCACTGTCAGAGAAAAAAAAAAGACGAGAAAATTAGATAAGAAAAGCAAGAAGCAAGTTAATGACAGTAATAAGACAAAATAAGCCAGCGAGGTTATAAACCTCGCCCCCCAACTTCAAAAAGAAGAAAAATCGAATCAAGGAATGTCAGGAAAGAGATTGAGTACCCTCTTTTCCCTCGATGGGAGGGAGGCTGAGGCTCAGACCAGCCCGCTCAAGCTGGTCCTGAGAAAGATACACCTGAAACGGTGCCTGACTCGCTGTGGCGTATCGGACCCTGAGCGCCTTGAGCTCATCAACCTCCAGCGGAGTTACGCACCGAACAAATTCGCCCGACGTTACCGGAAAATTGAGATATCTCCCGGTGGGGTTGCGAACCAAGAACCAATTCGGCTTCCACGGCCCGACGTTCGAAGGGGCCGTGGTGATCTTGATAAGCGGCGTGCTAAGGTTGATAAGGCTTCGGGACCGAGTGTCTCTCCTCGCTAGGAATAAAGCCGACAGGAAGTCATGTCTCGGTCCGTCCCCAAGTTCGCGACTGCGAATCGTGTAGGCA
This sequence comes from Fallopia convolvulus, assembly GCA_964016875.1. Taxonomy (NCBI): domain Eukaryota; kingdom Viridiplantae; phylum Streptophyta; class Magnoliopsida; order Caryophyllales; family Polygonaceae; genus Fallopia; species Fallopia convolvulus. The sequence goes on from OZ024723.1 coordinate 54,321,959, forward strand.
CACAACAACCGCCAAACGTTCGGAAACAGCTGCGCAGGGCAGATCCTCATGGCCCACAGATAATCAACAAAATGCTGGGCCAAGGGCAGCCTGAAGCCCGCCTGAAGGCTGAAGAGGTGCACAACCACGCACCTGTCGTAAGACGCCAAGGAGTGGCCCCCCTCCTCGGGAAGCGCCAACTCAACCCCCTCGGGCCAAGCAAAGTCCTTAGCAATGTCTGCAAGGTCCTTCAGCTCGAGCTCGGTGGCCACCCCCTCGGATAGACGAGCCTCGGCGGAACCCGGGGTCATGGGGATCCGTTCCTCCAGGACACTCGGGACGCGGGACACGGCGTCAGTAATATACGCCGCAGGGAAGCTCAGAGGCACGTAAGGAGGCGGCGCCGAGGTCGTTCCCACAACCGGCCGCGCTTCGACCTCAGTAACAACCTCGTCTGGGGTAGAAGACGAAGCCATTTCAACGCCCGACGACGTTTGAAGATGGGAGAAGCACGAATTAATAGAGACCTCGGAGTCGCTTGAAGAAGGCTCGCTGAAAACCAGCAAAGGGGACCTCGGATTCTGAGAGTCGCTGAGTTCTACGCTTCCCGCGGACTCCGAAACCTCCTCGTAAAAACCCTCTTGGACTCTGAAAGCGAAGCCGGGCGGAGGGCTAGCGGAGGCTCTCCTAGGCATGAAAAGAACGATGTCCAGGCCGCGGAAGGCTAGCACCTGGAAAAGAAAGAAGCATTGAGACGTCGGGCACTATAACCAAGAAAAAACAATGCGAGATCGCAACCTCGGAAGAAAAGCAGTGCGAGGTCGTAACCTCGGAAGAAAAGCAGTGCGAGGTCATAACCTCGTGAGAAAGAGAAATTCCGGATCATAAGAGGCGAGGAGCCACGTGGCACCCTAGGGGCTACTCTGACAAGATAGGACGGCGAGGGAGAAGTCGAAGCGCCAAAAAGGAAGAAGTCGAAGCGCCAAAAAGGAAAAAGTCGAAGCGCCAGAAAGAGGAAAGAGAAGATGAAATGGAAGCCAGCGGTGGAGAACGGCGGTGGAGACCCTAACGTCCCGTCAATCAGTCGTCAGGACGATTGGGTTTCCAAGAGCTTCAAAATTCAAAACCGCCGAAAAATAAAAAGAGACAACCGTCGGTTGGAGGGCGAGGAATCCGAGTGCATGGCGTTCGCCACCCTCACCCCACCGTCCCGCCACCTTGTCGCCGGTGCGAAACGCCAAGGGGCAACCACTACCCGCTAGGGCACAAGGCGAAACGAAAGAGAAAAGAAGAGAAAGGAGCAACGGGAAAACGGCGAGAAAAAGCAGGCGGAAACTCATGCCGACCTCACCACCGTTGTTTCGCCACCGTGATGCCGGCGCGAAACACCAGGCGACACTCCATCGCCTCTCCAAAACACGGCACAAAAAACAAGCAGGGAGAAATCAAAAGCAAACAAGAAGCGGGAGAAGAAAAGTCGAAGACTTACTTGTTCAGAATCGACGAGGAGGAGGCGGTGGTGCAACCGGAAGATGACTGAGGCTCGCCGGAAACCGTCTGAAGAAACCGTTCGCAGGAAGCCAAAAAGACAGAAAGAGAGAAGGCGAAAATCTGGGAAGAAGAGATAAATGGGGAGGCGTGTGAAGTACGCACTTATAAAGGGCAGGCTTGGGCCTCCCCTACCCAGTTAGGCTTATTGGGCTTGTCCCTCCTGCGCGGCCCATTAAGCAAAACACGAAGAGCAAGCCCAGAAAAGCTTTACCTTTTCCAACCAAAGAAAAGCTAAGTGTAGAACCTCGCAAAGGGAGGTCTTCGCAAGATGCTCCCTAGGAACCTCGGAAACCCTTGAAGCCCCGCAAAATGCCTACCCACCTCTCAGAGCCTCGCACCCCGCAATCTTTGAGAACTTATGCCCTGCGACCCTCGGGGCGAGGTCCCCAGGCCATGGGGTTGTGATGATGCTCAAAATAGCGAAGCAAGAGGTGGGCCCGAGGTATGAGGGTCAAACCAGGTCAAAGGGACCCCCGAGGATGATCCTGGGGCCCACAACCATACCCACTTATTTTAACAAAATTCCTACCCCACGAGGTCCCCCTCGACCTCGGAGCGAGGTCTCGACCTCGTAACCAACTCTACTTGCGCCCGCCCACCATGACCACTCAGCAAACGCCGCTCTTCGAGCCAATCACCGGCTGCCTCGCCTCTAGGCCAATCAAAGCCCTTGATCTCGGGCGTCCCACATCGGACAACGACCAAAACTCGACTCCCCAATCCTCTATAAATAGAGGAGATTCTCGAATGGAAAAGGGGTCGAAAAACATCTTGAACTCAAGAACTTTCTTGCTCGTTGAAGATCGACGTGATCGAAACACCGTTAAAAGGCCTCGCTATAGACAAGTGAAGTCCACAAAAAGACTTCAAGTCTCGCAGAGTTTCCGCTCACATCAAAGACCTCGCTACACCACCTCGCAAGCCTCTTACACCTCGCTCTACCTCACATCAAAGACTCCGCAACTCAACCTCGCTCAAAGGGACCGGCAAGTGACACTTAGAGCTAGCTAGCAACTAGGAGATCTCGGACATTGTTAGGTCGAGATCTCGGATAATCGTAGGAGGTCTAGGGTGCAATTCTCAAATAATCTGTTAGCCTCGTGGGCTTGTAAACCTCGCTGTAAAGAAAATCATAAATAAAGAAGCAAGTGTTTGCACTTTTGAATATAATAATCTCGTTTCTTGTCTTCTAGTGAGCCTTTCATTTCGGGTTTCATCAGGTAGATAATAAGATTCTTAATTAATAGATTGTAAGTTCAAATTCCTATATTCTATAATAATGATATAAATACCTCCTATCGGGCTTTAAAAATATAAACAATGACAAAAAGGTGACAATACTTCTTATATGTTGATCAAATTAGATTACATGTTTTACCAAAAAAAAAAAATTAGATTACATCTGTTACAACTGCATTCATTCAAAACTTAGACTAATTTTTTTTATTTAACTTAATTGTACTCTTTAAGATAACTTTCTATTTATCAATTCGTCCTGTTTATCACAACTATAAAGTAATATATTCATTTAACTAAAACACTATACTCCATTCTAAATTTATAAATGATTTGTTTTTTACTTCATTTGTAATCATCAGTAAATAAAACTAATTTACATAGAAAGAGTTAATATGCCAAAAAATTCAATAACCAACCTTGTAACTCATCATTGAATCATTACTTATAATTCCAAAATGACAAATATAATTTTTAACAAAGTTAAAAAGGCTAAAACGATAATCATTTTCTAACATCACTGGTATAAATTTAAGGCAAATAACTTTTCTATGAGACTTTTAGTCAATTAGAAAACGTTGTATTCTATGAACATGAACAGCGTATTATTGAAGTCCATTTTTTTTTCGGTCGGGAAACGGGGTTAAACCCCTGCGAAAAACTTATTAAACTTTAAGAAGAAATTAGTTACCCCTAAAGGCTACAACATCCGCCATAAGTAATGGCACAATACAGTCCGGAGCATAGAAATATTCGATAACAGGGGCTTGGGATTCAAAGGCTAAATTAGCTAACTTGTCAGCTACAGTATTAGCTGTTCTTCGGACATGAACTAAGTTGATTCGTCCAGGGAACTCCGCAATCAACCTCCTACCTTCTTTGATTAGATAAAAGTCCTTATGAGGGGTTAAAATTGGCGCATTTAGCATCTTAACGACTTCAGCAGAATCACATTGGAGCATCAGCTGTGCATACCCCATACGTTTTGCAAATTGAAGCCCATAGTTGATAGCCTTTAATTCTGCAGTAAAAGCATCGATCACCCCAAGCTTGACAGTATAAGCGTGCATAAATTCACCAGTGGAATCTCTGAAAATACCTCCACCCCCTGCTTCACCTGGATTTCCTTTAGACGCCCCATCAGTGTTGAGGAGAATCCAGCTCAAAGGCGGAGGCTTCCACGCAGCTACAACAGGTGTTTCGACAGTGGTGAGACTTGGTGTTAAAAACCCAGTCTTTTGTGCAGCAGCCATGTAAGCTTCCACAATCGAAACAACTCGCCTGGAGAGAACAACAATATCATCAGTGTGTTGAAAATCCAGGTCATTTCGGACCTTCCAAGCTTGCCAAATCATGGTCGAGAAGAGAGTACTCCAACCATCTTTCGCTTTGATGTTATCATAAAGCCATTGATTGATGTCCATAGTGGTGAAAAAGCTTGGATCAAGGCCATTACCACTTAGAACAAGCCAAACCCCTTTCATTTTATCACAATCACGCAACGCATGAAGGCTGGTTTTCTCATGCGAACATTTGTTGCAGCTTGCGTCCTCCGATAAATGCCGCCTCACTCTATTCGAATTGCACAAGATCGAATTGTGAGCAACAAGAAACATGAAGTGTCTTGCCCGTTGCTGAGTAGGAGTACGCCATATAGCATTCCAAATTGGGCTTGGAAACTGATGCTCAGTAGGTTGGATCAGAGCTCGTGCTGATTTTGTAGAAAATTCACCAGAGGGCGTGAGCTTCCAAGAAATTCTGTCAGTTGCATCATCATTAGGCAAGATCACAACAGCCGCTATTTGTTGCAGAATGTCACCAGGAAGATTATTGAAGTCCATTAAAAAGTGAGACATGAAATACTAATAAATAATGGTAAAAAGTCCTAATGACACGTACTGTACAAACTACAATATACCTGTTTATAAACATAATTAATGTTAAAAATTAAACAAAAAGAAAAGTTTGAAAATGATGTATGATGTGCATTAAAAAGTGATGCATAAACAACTAGTTGTGATGGTAATAGTATTAGTTTTGATACACATTCAAGACGAACCATATGCATAAACTACACACACGTCTCTCATAAATAGTTTTTTTTTTTAAATACGAGAATAATTTAGAATTTAAATTGTTATAATAATTATCATGAATAAATGTTTGAAAATAAATTTATTAAAATCTGGTATAAAATGCGAGGCCTGAGACATCTGAACTCACCACTTCTGTTTAATACTCCATACTATCATTATCTAGATCGATAAACCGAAAGTGATTTTTACTTTTAAAATTTTATCCAAGAATGCAATAGATGAGATAAAAAGAAGTGAATGAGTGAGTTAGGCAGAGACATGACAGAGAGAAGTCAAAGATCACATGTAGTGTGTATATTACTCCATTTTTTAGATTTATTTACGTATCTCAATTAAATTTTTTATGTTCCCATATTTCAAATTAAGGTCCTGCTTTTTGAGTTTTGAACCTCCAAAAACCATGATTGTATATATATACCTTAAAAGCCTAACTCGTGATCAAAACATATCTCCCACCTTTCTCCATATATCTTTTTTTTTTTTACCTTCAAGGCATGCAACAATCAAGAAGAGAGGGGCCTCCTTCGCCTTCCCTTTTGATCTTTGCAATTTCGCACGCTTTTAAATAGGAGTATTTCTTGATGCTCATTCCATTATAGCTTAATTATCTAGGTCTAACTAGTTTCACAATAAGTAATACATTGATAATTGGTTTTTATACCGTGGTATAAGTTAAGACCTCTTATATATAAAAATTGTAATATTTTAAGATTATTTTTATAGGATTTATGTCGTGTTTAGAATTTATTTCTTATAAATAAAATTTCTTAAGTTATATCTTTAGCTTTTAGGTCAGAAAGAGGCCGACTATACAACAACAACAACAATAACCCAGTATTAATTCGTCTCGGACGAGGTCTGGGTAACCTAGATATACACACCCTTGCCACAACATAAAATCGAGAGTGTATGTAAAAGATTTAAGTATTATCATTACCGCGATAAACTCGATGAAAACCGCAATTCAGCTAGGTAACAATAATAACTAAATTTAGTAAAATATATGCACCAATATTGATATAGAAACTATATCTATCTCAAATGCATTATATAAAAGCTAATAAGTCTGAGGATTGGCCTTAAAAAAAACTGACTATATATCATCTATTTTTTTTGGTCGAAACTATATATCATCTATTTTAATTAATATTCCATAGATTCACATAATATTTAATATGATTATGTGCATAAGACAGTATTTGTTAGCTTGCCCGAATTCATTAATGTATACTTGCAAGACTTCCAAATTAACATATATACCGGTAAACTCCATACCCGAATTTGGATCTGATTATAAAATATAAATAGTATAAGTTCACGAAAACTTTATACATTAAATAAATTTTTTTTTTGAGAGCACTACCCATAAAAAAACGAATCGGAGACCTCTGAATACTACCATTAAAACTTAACAGTTTGATAGTCCATCAAATGAAACTCTTGCAACCTACTATTGGTTATTAAACTTGGCGATCTAGAAAAGGATTGTTCTCTAAGACACATGCACCGTCAATAATTATAGCTGGGTTGTCACAAATAAGGGTAATGGATCACAATCTATAAGATCTTCCTACCAAAAGCTTTTTTAGAGTGAAACTAGATTTATATCCATGATATAAGGGTCAAATTTGTCACCATTAATCTAGTGCGTCCAAGCTAGGAAAATTGCATATTTCCCAACTTAGTGCGTTTTTATCACATGGACACTCACCAAACATCTACATCACGTGTTAACTTTAAGTCAATAATCGATGTAAATTAGATAAACTTGAATAAAGAGTCCTGATTAAGAGTAAATTAGTTTTACCCGTCGTACCATGTACGACTACGATTTAATATTTTATAAACATTATAAATAAGATATTAATAAATAAATAAAAATATAATATAAACTTTAATATAAGTAATTTATTGCTAGTAGAATTTATATTTTTTTAATCAAATATTATATTCTTCATATTTTATTACTTTTCATTTGCGTAAATTTAGGGTTTATCAAATATTTCAATATATCTAATAAATACTTTATTATCTTTTTTTATTAATTTTAAGAATTATAAATATTTATCATTATTTTTTTATAAAAGAAAATCACTATATATCTATAAATAAATTCGTCAAACGATATATACTAAAAGATTTATATTTATTTTAAAATATTTTATCTTTAATTTTAAATACAAAAGGAAGCTTTCAAAAGATATTGTTATACTAAATAGATATTTGTTAGATGTTAGAGATAAATTTAAATAGCTAAAAAAGAATTTAATAGAAAGAATTTATAATAATAGAAATAAAATTAATTTTTTAAATATGAGGTGGGGCAAGAATCGTTCTGGTGGCGAAAAAATACATTTTTAATATATAGTTATAGATTTTAAAATATTTTAAATTTGTTATCTTTAACTTTAAATATTGGTATAAGGAAGTTTTCAAAAGATATTGTTATACTAAATTGATATTTGTTTGATTTTAAAGATACATTTAAATATTTAAAGAAGAATTTAATAGGAAAAAGTTAAAAATTAGGAATAAAAATTGATTTAATAAATATGAGGCAGGGCCAGAATCGTTCTGGTGGCTCGAAAAGGTATAACTTTAATATATAGTTATAGATTTCAAATACTCCCTCAGTCCTCTGTGATACGCTATAATTAATTAGGGATAATTATTTATTTTAAAATATTGTCTTTTCTTTTAATTAGGAATTTGATTTTATCTTTTAGTAAGGTTATCTTTTCAAGATTTCAGCAATTAGGTTTTCCTAGATATTGGGATATTATTATAAATACTCCTTTTAAGTTGTTATCAAATCAATTAATAAAATTATCCCCTTTGCCCTAAACTCATTCCTCGTTCTTCTTCCCGTGGCAACCAACCGCGCTTATCGAGCCAAACCCACCTCGGGTGCGTCTCAACCACTTGACCAACAAGGTTCCAATACGAATCCACATCGGGTCCGTATCAATTAGTGCTTTCATTGAGAGTGAGTCCACATCGGACCATTCTCGCCTCCTCCTTGACCAATTGGTGCTTTCACCTCGAACGCTACCATGTTCGTCGTTACAAGCTTTCATGCGGATCTCCCCAAAATCCGAGACCTTTTACAAAATCTTCGTAAGGAATACGAGATTCAACGTCGGGATCTAGAGGTTCATCGTCGTCGGATAGATCAACTTTTTTCTATCCTAGGAATTCCTCTCGACGATGCAAACCCGACCTCGTGCCTGTTGCATGCTCGCGCATGGTGCCGCCGCTCTCTAGCAATTTTGGGCTCGGGAACTGCTCTTCCGGCGCCTGGTTCACAAAAGGGAGACCATAATCGCCTCGGTATCGAAGGAAGGTCGTTGTCGATAGGCTCTGACTTGTTTGTCGGCCAACCGTTCGGTGAAATGCGCAGGGCAAACTTCAGTCATGATCTACTGACTCAAGCAGTGCTACATGTACAATGGACCCTGGCGGATTAAGCTCCAAGATACGTTTCATGAGTCTCCTCCTGATTTTCAACTTAAGAACAAGTCGATTCTCAATGGGGGAGAATTGATACGCTATAATTAATTAGGGATAATTATTTATTTTAGAATATTGTCTTTCCTTTTAATTAAGGATTTGATTTTATCTTTTAGTAAGGTTATCTTTTCAAGATTTCAGCAATTAGGTTTTCCTAGATATTGGGGTATTATTATAAATACTCCTTTTAAGTTGTTATCAAATCAATCAATGAATTCAATCAATAAAATTACCCTTTGCCCTGAACTTATCTCTCGTTCTTCTTCCCGTGGCAACCAACTGCGTTTATCGAGCCAAATCCACCTCGGGTGCGTCTCAACCCCTTGGCCAACAAGGGTCCGATACGAATCCACATCGGGTCAGTATCACTCTGTTTCACAATATTTATCAAATTAATACTAAAGTATTTTAAAAATAAAATTCATATATTCATTGAAAATGAAACAACTATTATTTAATTTTAAAAATTAGCTGAGAATATAAATTCATTTTATGTAGGCTTCATTAAATAAAACAATTCTTAATTACTTAAAAAATACATTAAAATATAAATTGAATTTCTCCTTCTTTCTTTTTTATTAAACTTGTCTTAAGAAGCGTTAAAAATAGAAAAAGATCAACTATTGTGAATTAGAGGGGGTAATAATTTATTAAAAGATATATTTTAAAAATATAAAGCAAATCAAGCTTAAAAATTTTATGAAAAATAATATACCTATACTTTTTCCAATTAAAAAAGTATGAATATATATAATTCGTTTGCATCATATCGTTGAAATTATTGCTTCCAAGTCTGTAATTGCAATCACATGGAAGCATGCAGGCGCAAGAATTAGGCCAGAAAAGACATGGAAGAGGCAAAAACGTCACAAAGCTTTAATCAACCAATTACCAATATCATGCAATTTGTGCTTACTGATCTATATATATATATGATGCAATATCACTAGTATTAATCTTTCCTCTTGTTTATACTTTATATTGCATATGTATATGATCCAAAAAAGTCAATCTTGATTATTCATTAGCTATCAAATCGATTCGTTGTAGCTAGATGATACTAGTAATTTGTAGAGCATGGTGAGCTTGGTAGCTAGGCAAAGACCAAACCTAAAGCTATATATATTTTGAATTAATACAATAATGTGCTATACTATATGTAACGTAAGCTTTATTTTTCTCCATTTTAACTATGATAAAGCTGCGGCGTAATTTGTGATTGAGTCTTGATCATTAATTGTTTTATGGCTACCCAGATTCTGAATAGATCAAGTAGAATAAGGCAGGGAGGGAATATGATTTGTCACCTGATGTAACCTGTACGTGAATTTGGAATGTACAGTAAATCAGTGAAACTGTCCATCACTCTAATGAAATGGTAATAATATATCTGAGTTATTTGATCAAATTCAATTAATGCTCATTTTCTGACCAGTAAAAAAATATCTTCACCAGTTTATTTAACATAACAATTAATAGTGTGTATACAATATTCACGTGACATGGGTGAGGAGCCCAGTCGGGCCGGTTAGGCTTTGGGGAAAGAACCTCGAGATCACAGGTTCGACACCCATCGGTGACGAAATTAAAAACTTTAATTTCTCTAAAATTGTATCAGTTCTCACCCGTTTAAGGGTACTCTAGGCTAGTCCAAGTGATACTTGGACTATCCTAAATCTTACCGGATCAAAAAAAAAAATATTCACGTGACATGTAGTATTACATTTTTGAGTCAAGGGAATGGAGGCACATGACATGATTTTTGAGATGGTGCCACGCGAAATTAAATGCTACACAACAAAAACTTTAATCACTGAACTTGCATACGTATAAAATCCTGAATTTGATTTCGGTTTTACCAGAATCATCATATGCTCAAGTCATATAAAATCGGAAAATAGTTGAAAGAATAAAAAAATACAGCAAAAAATACCTATTAAATGTTTTCAGTACAAAAAATACCCATTAACCAAGCTAGAAATTATTTTTTAAAAAAACTACGGAGTATGTTGGTAATTGTCACATGCCTAAATTTTGTCAGTGGTCCTTTGAAAAAGATTGAACATATAGGGAGCATTTTTATCCTTTCTTAGGTTGTTAACATAAACTCCAATCAGGGAGTATTTTATTTAATTAAATTTTAATCTTATGAGGTTTTATAGAGTAGAAATTTTCCATCTTTATTTTGCAAATACAAGAACGATTTTTCTAACCTATGTCCTAAGGACATAGGTTAAGAGCCTTAAAATGAAAGTATTTTGTTGAGTTTTATTAATTTTGATTTAAATGATTTTTTCAATAGGATTTATTAATTTGCTTTTAGGATTTTAGTTTCTAACAATAGCAAGCTTAACCTATGCCCTTAGGACATAGGATAGAAAAACCGATACAAGAAATATCCCTTGTTCCCTTTTGCTTTAGAGATTCTTTAAGCTGCAACTCAGTTTGCAGGCGAGTCAGGTCCAATCAAATGGAGGAAGTTACCTTTTTTTAGTCACCCATGCTAGAATTTCAGTTGAATACGTTTTTGACTATACAATACTCCTAATAAATTTCATATACAAGTTGTAGCATAAAATAATGTACACGTATAATTATGTTACAGTAATAGGATTTGGAGTTGATAAATGATTCATAGCTATGCAGTATTATATTACCATTAGTAGGGATTTAGGAGATAAGGATTGGTATTGTTAAAAAAACAATACAGTAAACGCTTTGGTTCAAAGGGATATGATGATCTCTTTCTCAACTACTACCTGAGATTCAGGAAGAAAAAAAACGTGGAGACATTAATTATTGGCATTCCTGTTTTTGACTAAATGAACTGAATTCGAAGCTCCACGATCAGTGTTTAAAAATTGGGATCAAACACTAATAACCCAACTTACCCTATACGAATCAAATATAAAGCTGACATGTTACATGTATATACTATATTTTGAGACTCCTCTTTCTCTCATGTGCACGAGCATGAAGATGGAGTAACCAGGAAGCATGAAGATTATCATTTCACCTTATGGCAAATGTTCTAGAAAAGATAAAAGGCAAAAAAAAAAAAGCCAGCTTATGAGAAAAAAATTAAAGTGTTGGAATGAAGAGAGATCCAAATCTAAAAGCAAAAGTCTTCAAGATCCACTCCATTACATATTTAGTTATTTACACATACTCAGATACACATTCTTTCTATTTATTTTCCCACTTCCTGTTCAATCCATCAGAAAAGAGATGCTCAAAATATACTGATTACCAGTTTACCACTCACTTTCTTTTTTGCATGTACATGTATATACATGTTCTGGGCTTACTTGTACTTCAAATATACTCTCTTTATTACTACCCATCAAACCCATCTTTTAATTTTGCAGGGCCAAACTCTTCTGTCATCAAACTTTTGACAAAGTTTGAGCACTCCACAAATTACCCTAGACAGCTTTCTGGGATTGAGTGCCCCAGATTTCCTGAGAAGAGAAATTATTACAAGGAGTTTGATTGCCCTTTAAGGCAAAGACCAAAAGCACCGGCCAAGTCTGTCAAAGATGAGCATTATTGAAAAGCTTAAGCTCCTAAAAAAAGGCTTCTTGTCAAATATACCCTAATAAGCTAAGTGTATATGCTGGCATTGAGCACGAGTCAAAGACGCTGAAAATTACAGCTACCGCAGTAGCATTTAGCAGCTACCGCAGTAGCATTTAGCTTAGTAAATGCAGGAATTGATCACTTATACTAGTGACTAGCAGGAAAGATACTACTCGAACCAGGAATCAACAAGGACTCCTGTTCGAGATAGTAGTATGAATTATAGAAGCGCTGTACAAATCAAGAAAGGCAAAAGCAGTTACGGAAACATGATCCGGACTGAGCGGAAGATTTACAGCTTGGGCGGGTTGTTTGAAGATTTATATTGTTCTTCTGGAACATCAATCTTGAGAATCAGTGGCTGCTGGAGATCAGCTGGGAGGTTGGCATCTGAGATGGGCACTGGAGAGTTTGACACTAACACGTCATCAAGATCCTCCACCTCTTCCAGTGCCTTCTCCAAAGCGTTCTTTGCAACTTTAGTCACAGAAATTATCAGCACAACTGCATGTTAACCAAAAAAATATCATTTGTCATACAATGGAAACAGACACCATTTTTAGCATTTTTCAAGATGAGCCAAACAGTAATTATAAAACTACTAGTTTAAGTCGTGGCATACCTGATACCAAAAGACTTGCCACGAGAAATATCTGGATTCATAATTGAGAATGTTTGTCAGAAAAGTAATCGAGTATATATGATATTGCTAGTGAAACAATACTGAAATGAGAAAGTTACGCCGATAGAAGAGATCTTACCCAATGAGATGGTGAGAATTCGTGCCATCCATGTGTTATATCTGAAAGATCCTTCAAGGTAGTTCCAGCATAAACCAATGCCATTGTCATGGGCTATGAGAAAAATAAGGCAAGTCAGTCATTTGATCTGGAAAGCTTGTTATGAACTCCAATTACACCCCTCAAAGTTCATCAAGGTGCAGAATTAACTATGAAAATAATTATAATAATGATCCCCTTTCACACAAACATGATCCATATAATATATTTCAGGTACATACAATGTTTTATCAAAAAAAAAAAGGTACATCCAATGAAAACAAACCCAAATGATACAAGTTTCAGAATAATGCACCAAAAAAGTAGCATTTACTCAAGGCAGTAGATGTAAAGAACTACACTCATGCACAGGATAAAGACAATAACATTTTGGTTTCTCAGGGTCCCTGCACATTATCAATTGCAAACTATAATCTGAAAGCTAATGAAGATAGAAGTACAATTTAAGCAAAAAAGAAGTACTACCATCATTCCTAACCAGGAAGCCAGAATATACTGCCCAATAGGAACAGGGGTCACAGACAATAGGTAATTCAACATGTTGTATGGAAGCAAAGGTACAAGCCGCAGCATCAAAACAATCTGCAAAATGACAGAATATGCAAATGCACGATATTTAATGTCATCATAGATTAGTAGATATGTTGCCATACGTGAAACTAATTTCAGTTAGGAATTTACATTAACCATTATAACACAAACTATTCAAGGCATCTCTAAAAGTAACAAATACATATCAAATCAAGCAAAAGCTGTGGCAAGTTCTTGATAACGAATGATTCTTTGGAATCAACAATACTGCCATTACTATAGATCTCTTAAGACCTTCCTTGTGCACATACACTGCTGAACTAGTTTGAAAGATTTTCCATCTTCAATTAAGTACTACTTTAGTCCCTATATCAATTTGAGATGGATTTAGTCCCTATATCAATTTTGGTGCATTATAACTAAATTCAGTTATTATTTTCACATAGCTGAATTTCAGTTTTTCTTGGGTCTATCGGGCGTACCCCCTTTCCCTTGGGCAGGGGCACCCCCATCTTGACCACCCAGATTCCGCTGTAGCGGAGCCTCACTGGGTTAATGATGATGATGAATTAAGTACTACTTTAAATTAACACATCTATAAAGACATTGAATGAAGAGCAAAGTATTCTGCTGAATTATATATTAACTAGTGAATAGATGACAACTGAACCTTGAAGCCGGATCTCTGAATCGCAATTACAACAGCACGAAATTTAGGATAATCCTCAACTTTGGATAATACATACGGCCTCCCTATCTGTAAAACAAACAAAAGCACCCAAAGCTGTTAAGGTGGCAAAAGCAACCAAAAGTATATGGTTCTTCTAAAGAGCCATAAGAAAACTCCAAGCAGGAAACATTTAATTAAGATGAAATTTGAGTGGAACCAAAATATAGGTGACTGGATGCAATAACGCATCAGCAGCGTACTTGATGCAATGCTTTTTAGTGAGTACTGCTGATTAGTAAAATTCAGATGTACAAACACATTAGAAGCATGCTCTCGCTTTGAAATGAATACTTTCAAGTGTCTTACTGATTTAAGCATCATTGCATCAAAAAACTTACTGTTCTGCCCAAAAGAAAAGCAGCAGTCGCACCAAGGGTAGAACCCAGAGAATCAGCAACAAAGCCCACCACCAAACCATACAGATAGCCACCACCGAGCTGGAAGTCATGTTAATGAATAAAAATAGGTTCTCATCAGTAAAAAGCAAGGTAGGACTACTTATCAATTATGCACTTCTTGTAGGTTTACTTTACATTGTACACCAAGAGACTGGCATACAGTAGCTGAAACACAACTGTCATAGTGATGATTATTATGCATGATTATTGCTTACAAATTAGATGCTCATAGTATGATCAGGGAAGTATGATCAATTATTTGGTTTAACATTCACAAGAAGAGAAAGAAAGATGAATAGACGGGCAAATGAATGCTTACAGTAAGTATGGAGGCAGGAACTGCCAGCACTGTCAATGGAATATATGCAACAGCCCTACCATTGTTGAACACGAATGTATCGTCAGGCTAGAAACTTAAGGTTTTGTTATTTACAGTACATATAATTGTATGAAGGATAATTAAACTGCATGTTTATTAGCATTCAACTTTCCGAAGGACTAGCCATGCTGGACAGCAACTTGCAGCATAGGCTAAAATTATCACACATTGATCAAACACAAATACAAATAAAATAACAACACAATGGCAACCCGGGTAAAAACCAGGCACTTACTATGAACCAAAGGAAAATAACTTTCACCAACATGTGCAAGGTGAAATCCTCCTCAAAATCAATTATAACTAAGACACACAAGGGAAAATTTTCTGTAGTTAAATGTACTCATAGCAATGTATCTTGCAGTTACATTCTTGGAAAAAATATGGTTGGTATCTTGTTATGTTCAACTTGGCAAACATGGCAATTAAGTTCATTTCTGCTTCAGATTTTGCCCTCTTTAACCGTCTGTCATAGATTAAATACATTTTGTATACTAACCATGGGTGCCCAAATTATGAACTTTAAATTATCAATTTTTCCATTGGGGCGCATCCTCATGCTCATTGTCTTTTTTTACAGTGCCTTTGAGATGGATTTAGTCCCTATATCAATTTTGGTGCATTCTAACTAAATTCAGTTATTATTGTCACATAGCTGAATTTCAGTTTTTCTTGGGTCTATTCGGGCGTACCCCTTTCCCTTGGGCAGGGGTACCCCCATCTTGACCCCCCAGATTCCGCTGTAGCGGAGCTTCACTGGGTCAATGATGATGATGATGAAATTATCAATTTTGACAGATTTTGTCTTTCTGTGTCAGTGATTTTTGTCAAACACAGATTCAAAATCTTCCCTGCTAATGAATGTGATAGTACTCAATCACCAGCAACATAATTAGTATTACATTATGAACATGGATTAAATATCCAGAATAGAACGCATGAATATTTTCCTGGTGCCTCATAAGTAAATTCAGAGATCTAAATTTAGAAGTTCAATCTACTTGAATTTAAGTTTTCACTATAGATGCTAATTGAGCAAAACAAAGAGGATAATCATTATGAATATAAATAATCAAAAACATATAAGATAGAGAATCTAACACATTGCATTTAACTTACAGGACTAATGGGCCCCAAGGACCAAGATCGTTTTCCACCCACAATAAGAAGTCCTTGAGCATCTGCATAGCAAATAGAGTACTGAGAATTTGTGATAAGATAAAGCATAATTGCAAAATGCAGACTTTCAGTAAGCACTAAGACTTGGAAATTTACAGCACCTTAAAATTGCATTACATTGCCACATGCACTGCATTAAAACAATTCTAAATTTCTAATGAACATTCAAAATGCCAGCATGATCCTAATTGTTTTATTGTTCATCTCGTAGCTATGAAGCATGCTTAGTCAAATAAATGATATAGAAAATGCTGAATAGTGAACTCCCACTGATAATGATATCATGAGCACTATCTCTCAAACAAAGGCAGTCACTCAATGGATGATGAAAGAAAGGACAGTCAAACTAAGTATGAAAGATGATATTCTTCGACTAAGCAGCAAGCAGCCAGAGTTCAGGACATACGAATTCCATTGAACTGCATGTTTTCAATTACAAACCACCTCTTTTCAGAAGTATAGCAGCTCCAATTAACCCTCTTTGTCACACCTAGAAGAGTGACCATGGACATAACAGCTTACTCATAAAATGAGAAAAAAGTCCAAAGTGACATCCATGGTTGGGCATCAGTGCATCACCTAGGTCATTGCCAGGGGATTAACACATAACAAGTTCATAGGTTTTTTGGAATCGTATGCACTCCATTGACCAGGATCTTAGAGAAACCCCTATTGCATTACGTCTACAATTTCCCCCTTCTATCCTAAGCCAAATTTGTTAAGAGCAACAAACATGACAATAAAATAAGGATGAACATACACAATCCGCCAAAATTGGGGCAATTTCAATTAAGCAAACCCACTTGATTTTATCCATACTGACATCAAATCAATTCAGGAAATCACCGTAATTATAAGGACGCAAACAATTACCGGCATGCCGTTGTGGGATACGAAATGAAAGATGACGAATCAGACGACAAATCTAACCTTGTCCATTGGGAGGGTGTAGCAAGCAGTGACGATGGCGAGCGCGAGAAGGATGAGGAGAGAGATCCTGATGAAGGAAACGCAGGAGCAATCCATGGTGGGCAAAACTCGAATCCTCGCAGCAAAATCAATAAAATTTCTTCTATCTTCCACCAATTTGCCCCCAAAACGTTAGCTTAGCACACAAGGAAACTAGCTCTAGGGTGCGTCGACGCGCCCAACAAAGAATGATTGATTATTGCATAGTTGTTGGATGTTCAATAATTGAGATTGCTCCCCACAATTCCAGTCCTTATCTTCTTCTCCAGAAACGAAAAGCGGAGGCGAATTTGGTGAGAGAATGATGTTCGTCTGCTTATCGCTCTCTTTCCTGATTTCTGTCTGTTTTCGGGAATTGGGGTAGGAGACGCGTGAAGGAAGAATGAAGAGGAACTGACGCCGTGTAATCCCCAACAAGGCCGGCTCTAGCGGATGCATTGTTGACAATTTGACTGGCAGATTTCTGTCTTTTCCTTTTACTTTCTTTTAATTTCCCAAATAGTTTTACAAAATACTAATAAATATATTTTTTATTATAAAATGAAATTTTACATTATCCACACATATTTTTTATCTTATAGTTTTAATTGTTTGATAATTATTTAACAACTTTGAATGATTCATACAGTTTGAAGTAAGAATGTTAAAAAAAAATTGGTGAAGAAGAATGTTACAGTTTATATGAATAACTTTTTAGGTTTAAAGATTATTCAAAACCCAAAATGTAGCATTTAGGTAATTTGCATTGAATGATACAAAGTAGTTTTGGTGTAAAAAGTTATTTTTTTTATGTCTTGAAACACATAAAAAATTGGTGTAAAAAGTGGTTTGCCATTATGTTTTAAGGAACCTAGATGTCGTCGGAGTGAAGGATCGTCAACAAGATCGCGACCATAGTTTCAAAAGCGCGGTTGCGGTTTTACATTTCCAACGATTATTTTTATTTTTTAAAAAGAATGGATCCGGAAACGAAATCGGCTCCGAAACCGACGATTAACCGATTCCAGTCCCGACTCCATGGTTCCAGAACCGTGGAATCGCCGATTTCAGAACCAGACACGTGACTATTTTAACTCTAAAAAAGTGAATTGGAAGCATCTTTCTCTGGGGATCAATTTTTAGTTGAATTGAAAAAAATCTCTATGAACATCTATTGTGAAACAGAGGGAGTATTTCCTTGTGGAAGTAAAAGAGCTTCCCGCGTCTACAAAATTGAAAGATAAATGCCTACTATATAAGCATTTGAGTTACTCCTCATATTGTCAATTGGTTTTAGAATGAAACTCCATAAACTTATGTGCTAAGTCTATAATACACTTATACGTACGAACAGATGTATGGACCCACACTATTATTCCCTGCCCTTGTAAAATTGAGTGTTGATGAAAATGCAAAAAAAATGAATATTTTGCAAATTTAAACCCACCTACCACTCATGCAGAGTGAGATTGAGAGGAAGAAATGGACCAATGGTGGTCATATATTAGTAAGGCCCAACAACAGAATGTAGAGATAAATAAAAATAAAGTCTCAAAAAAAAATATATGAATTGTCTTCAAGCAATCCATTGTGTCATATACTCATATGACATATGCATGACATTGACACCAACATGTGATCCAATATACATCCAAGTACAAAACACATTTTCGCAAATATAAGAATTCAATCAATAAATATAAAATTCTTGTTTACTTATGAAAAATCAAGTCTTATTATTTTTTCTTTTATTAAGTCGAGTTGATCCACGCAAACCAAATTACTTAGTTTGTAGTCTTTGTCGGCTAGGTCACGAACCTCAAATTCACCACCAAAGTTAGGCCCTCGTCTTAAAAAAAAACATTACAAAAACACATATGAACTTATTAATGTTATATTGATTATTTATCCTATGTCAACTAAGATAAGATTTTCGTTTAAGGAAACTATTATTCGAATTGGCATCCATGCACATGGTACACATTAGTTGTAATTAAGTAAATAAACCCTATAAAAATTGTAAGAACTCCTAAATATATAAGTAAAATTCAAGTTAATATTTTTTAATTGAGAATCTTTGGAGATAAAATAGAAAAAAGGAAGTTATAACCCTAAATGAACATGATATCACATTTGGAAACATATTTTTTTAACTACAAGGATCATCCCAGCCCTTGGGAACCTCCCCTCTTTTAACAAAGTCCATGATAGCTTGCACTCCTTCCTCTACTCTGTTTGACAATCCATGATTTCCCCATTCCATTTCTACTTTCTCTGCTCCTCCCATTGCCTTGCACAATCTGCAACACAACACAACACACACCCCAAAATCCAACAAATATTATACTAGCTGTATAAGGAAGTCATGCCAAACGCACCCTTATCAGCTGAAGGCAACATATATAAATACCTCGGCAAAATACATGAACAGACACTTGAACTTGTAACTTTTTTTCAACCAGGCCCCTATAATATAAAATGTTCAAAAAAACACCTCAACTTAACTATTTTAGCACTAATAAACACTGAAGGTCTAAATCTTCTGACCGTGAATATTACGCGCGCTGATGTGTACATTTTTTAAGCCACCTAAGCCAAATTATTTTGCCACGTAAGATGCCTTATTAATTTTATTGCCACATAAGAAAAAAAAATGTAAATACTTTTTTTCCTTTTTTTTAATCTTCTTCCTATTTTTTTAGGAAAACCAGAGAGTGAATGAGGACAGAACGACGACATTGAGTTTGAATTCTTCACCGGCGCACCGCCGCAATAGAAAGGAACCAGAGAGTGAGTGAGGACGGAACGACGACGAACTCGAAGAATTAAAAGGAGTCTTCACCGTCGGATCCAGAAAGGAACCAGATCTAGAATTAGAGGGAGTGAGGATGGAACGGCGAACTCAAACAAAGACTTCGAGTCTTCACGGCCGACAAAAAGAACCAGAACCAGAGAGCGAGTGAGGATGGAACGACGACGAACTCGAAGAATTAGAGGAAGTCTTTCACTGCCGGATCCAAAAAGAAACTAGATCTAGAATTAGAGAGAGTGAGGACGGAATGTCGAACTCGAAGAGAGAGTTCGAGTCTTCACCACCGGCAAAAAGAACCAGAACCAGAGAGTGAGTGAGGACGGAGCGACGACGAACTCGAAGAATGAGAGGAAGTCTCCACCGCCGGATCCAGAAAGGAACTAGATCCAGAATTAGTGGGAGTGAGGACGGAATGACGAACTCGAAGAAAGTGAGGGGCGAACGATGGACTCGGAGAAGAGTTCAAGTCCATGCTCAATTGAATTTTGTTTCCTAATGTCAAACTCTTGCCGTCGTTCTCAGTTGAATTTTGTTTCCTAATTGAACCAATTGAATTTTGTTTCCTAGTGTGTCCATGTCAACTGTGTTGGAAAATTGTAAAAGAAGATGAACAGTGATGGCAATTGGCAAATTGTAAAAGAGGAACATTAGATGGGGGTTGAAATTGGACAAGGGCTGAGGAAGAAGATGAACAGTGATGGCAAATTGTAAAGAGGATGACGAAGGAGATGAACATTAGATGGGGATTGAAATTAATTAATTTTTTTTTTTCAATTTTCACTCTCAAGTTCTGATTCTCAAAGGAATACATTTTTTTTAATTTAATAATTTGCTATTTCAGTTTTCACTCGCATGAAGATACGTGAAAATCACGTACTTTGCCATATCAGCAACCAGTGTTTACCCGAACAAATTTAGCTAACTTAAGGTGTTTTTTTGAACATTTCATATTAGAGGGGGCTGGTTGAAAAAAAGTTACAAGTTCAAGTGTCTGTTGATGTATTTTGCCTAAATACCTCTCAATTTGTGCTTTTTTGTCCACATATTCAGGAACATGTTCATCTTCCATAGAATACACAACCTGCAAAATGTTTCAAATTCTAACTCATATCAATGTCATGGAAGGTTAGAGTATGGTATCAAATCGATTATTTGATGCGTAGTACCTGAGAAGGCGTGTTGGACATATGCCCAAGTCTGGCTCTTAATTGCTCCTCACTAAGACGCGAGCTGAACATATCGTGGTCTCCCATGGACTTACAATGGGAGTGATACCTGCAATTTAATTATTTGCATTTCTTAGTTCATCAAACAACACAAGAAGGATTGTTTCTTTCGACCAAAAACACGTACACACCTTGTGGCGGTTATAGGTGAATCTGGATTTGCTTCCCTGGACATGAATTCCGATCATTTGCCTTCCCTGATCATCTTGGAGGCCAAATTCATGAAATCAGCCGTTTTAGGAAGAGTCGCTCTGTACTCGCAGTCACTTACTGGAGCCTATTCAATCCAAATTAAACCAAGAAAAGCTATGAAATAACAAACTAAAATATCTTGCACTGTCATATTTTTATCCCCATGCCAATAACTTCCATTTCCGTTTTAATTAACACATTTCGAAGAAAATATGTACCAGCTTAGTTGGTGATGACATCGATGATTTAAGTGCCTCCTAACAGACCCCAAAAAAATAGGCGAATACCTGAAGTATGGCGGCACGGACAGCCTTGGAACATGCTGAATTTCTTCTCATATAATGGACAATGGCCTAAAAGTATGTAGAAAACCATATATACATCAATTGGAGATTGATTCATCTTTCAAACAACACATAGACCTTTCCTTTTTTACTATACAGATGAACAATTAAATGGGGTTACAGAAACGTATTTGCCTGACACCCAGTACCGTGCCCAAGTAGCACTACGCCCTCAGAGTCCTCCTTGTTGATCAAGTGACTGATTAACTCATCAACCTCCATGGCATCCTTAGTGTTGTACATGCCAATGAACAAGGTATTATGTATAGAATAATATTATTCAATATTGCTCCATTTTGGAAAGAAACATAAAATTTAAAAGAATAAACAAAGTACTTGATCAAGGGTGGAGGATCCATATCCACTGTAAGAAGATGAAACAAGTGTTTGGACAAGTGACCACTTTTCTTTCTTCAGAGCAATTGCTAGTGGTTCTATGTAGCTAGAGAGTGGACAACTCCATGTTAGCATCAAATGCTTTTAGAAAAAACTTAAATAGCTTATACAACAAAAAATGAACACAATTATAAGTTCTTTTAGCAGCATATTGACGTACTCAGTAGCCATAAACCCAGTAGTCAATCCACCAATAAAAATGACATGTCGTTTATATTCACCTGTCGCAAATGCAATCTGCGCACAAGCCAAAACAGAGCATACTGAATATTATGAGTATGAATTTGATAATTAACCTGTTAGGCTCTAGTTTAGAAACAACTCCAGCGCATTTTTGTAACTATCTAAAAGTTAGGGTCAGATATTACAAATAGCTATAAATATCCTTCTAGGGATCGATGTATAAAGGGAACAAACCCTTGTTTTCAGGGATATTGAATGTGCAGCCGCAGGCTTTTCACCAACCTCTTTCTCAAGATAGAAAGTTTCCATCTTGGACATTCAATCCACGTTTAAATGAAAAGCTTCATTCACTGTTACATTGAATCCATATTCGATCAATTTTAGCCCAAGTTTACATGGTATCAGAGCTATGGATGACCGAATCCAGCCTCCTCAACTCCTCACTACTGGGGAAACAAGCGAGCTCTACTTGCATCATTCCGATCATCCCAACTATGTCTTATCAACGAGCTTATTGAACGAAACCAACTACAGTCGTTGGAAGCGCTCGGTAGAAGTATCCCTAATGGCCAAGAACAAGCTCCGAATCGTCAATGGCGAGTATCCGAGACCAGAATTGACGTCACCTCTGCTGGGACAGTGGGAGAGAGTGAACAATATGGTAATTTCTTGGCTTTTGCACTCAGTAGAAAAGGATATAGCTGAATCAGTTTTATATTGCAAAACGGCGAGCCAAATCTGGAATGAACTTCATTCGAGGTTTGGGAGATCAAATAGGACCAAAATTTTTCAAATACAGAGAGAGTTGAATTCTCTAACCTAGGGTAGCATGACTGTCTCAACTTACTTTACCAAATCAAAGAAACTCTGGGATGAATACACAATGTTGCTGGAGGACTGTGTGTGTGCTTGTGGTTCTAGCACTGTTGTAACCAAAGTCATTCAAGATCAACAGGTAATCCAATTTTTGATGGGTCTCAATGAAAATTTCAACACTGTGAGGGGGAACATACTTATGTTCAGTCCGCCACCGAATCTAAGCGAGGTATATCAGCTTGTCTTACAAGAAGAAGAACATAGACAACTGGGGACAACCACCAAAAATGAGCAAGAGTCTGTTGCATTTGCAGCACAGAAAAGTGGAAACAGAGATGGTCAAAAGGGATCCTCAAAATACTGTGATCACTGTAAAGCAGGCAACCACAACACGGACAAGTGTTGGAAGCTCCATGGGTATCCACCCAGACCAGGCAATGAGAACTCAGCTTACTGTGATCACTGTCGCATTCCAGGGCATACCATTGATAAGTGCACGAAAGCTGGGAAGAACACAGTCAACAGCAACAACAACAGGCCTGCAAATCCTGAGAGTGGCAATAGATATTGTGACCATTGTAAGATGAACAACCACAACACGGACAAGTGTTGGAAGATTCACGGGTATCCGCCTGGTAGAGGCAGATTTGCTGCACACAGCTCATCAAATGATAGTAACAGTGGGCAAGGACCAAGCAACAACATGGGGTTCACACAACAACAAATTGAACAGCTTGTCAATCTCTTCAACAACAACAAGTCTCACAATGATATAAGTAATCATGCAGCCTTCTTGGCAGGTACAACTTTCTCTCTTTTCTCAAAGGGCAATAACTCTTTTTGGATCCTTGATAGTGGGGCGTCTGATCATATTACCCCTAACCTGTCCTTGTTCACTTCCTATCATCCTATATCTAAGCCAATTAACATAACCCTACCTAATGGTAAAACCGTTGCTGCAACACACAGTGGCACTGTCACAATTTCTGATCAACTCTCCATTTCCAATGTTTTACATGTCCCAGATTTCCAATACAATCTCCTATCTGTACAAAAGCTTGCATCACATTCTTCTTCTAACATCATTTTTACTCCCTCCTTGTGCTTGCTTCAGGACCGTTCGATGAACAAGCATCTTGTGATTGGCCATGAAGCAAACGGTCTTTACATCACAGAGAAACCACCAGCTGCCACAACTTTAAAATTTCCTAGCATTTCTGTTACAGACAGTGTTGATTCTCTATCAAACACATGTAATGCTTCCATTTCTAAGTTCAGTCCTGAATTATGGCACTGTAGGATGGGACATATCCCTTTTCATCAACTGCAATATATCTCTCATCTTAGCAATTTACATAAGTCTGATTTCATTTGTAAAATCTGTCCACAAGCAAAACAACAAAGGCAATCTTTTCCTATCAGCCGAACAGTTGCTTCAAAACCTTTGATCTAATACACATAGATACTTGGGGTCCATACAAGCAACAAACTTATAATGGATTCCGATATTTCCTTACAATTGTGGATGACCACTCAAAGTGCACTTGGACCTATCTTATGCCACTTAAGAGCCATGCTTTTTCCTTGCTCCAAAGTTTCATAAACATGGTCAAAACCCAATTCAATTCCCAAATCAAAACCATTAGGTCCGACAATGCACCTGAATTTTGTGGCATCTCTGCTCAAAGCTTTTACCAAACACAAGGCATCCTTCACCAAACTTCTTGTGTAGATACTCCTCAGCAAAATGGGATTGTTGAGAGAAAACACAAACACCTCTTACAAGTAGCTAGAGCCCTTTATTTCCAATCCAACTTGCCATTATCTTTTTGGGGTGATTGCCTTCTCACAACTACATTCCTTATCAACAGAAGTCCCTTACCTTCCCTTCAAAATCACTCTCCATATGAGCTACTTTTCCACAAACAGTCTGATTATTCTTTCCTTCGAACTTTCGGGTGCCTCTGTTTTGCTAGTACTCCCAACAAAGGCAGGGACAAATTCCAACCTAGAGCCACAGCTTGTGTTTTTATTGGGTACCCTTTTGGCAAAAAGGGTTACAAAGTGTATGACTTACACACTAAAACTACTTTCTTCACAAGAGATGTAGTCTTTCATGAAACCCACTTCCCATTTCATCTTTCCACAACACAAGACCATTCTTCTCCTCTTCCATGTCCATCACAAGACTTCCCACCACATATATTCATACCACAACATACTGATCACCAATTTTCTCCTCCAGATCCAAATTCACCATCTTCTTCTATATCTTCTAACTCATCATATTCTTCACCTTCTCCCTCTCCACCTCCACCACCTATAAATCCTTCACTACCTATAAATCCTGAACAACCAAGAAGGTCCAACAGAGTCACAAAGCCACCAAGTTTCCTAGCTGATTACATTTGTTCAGCTGCCTCTTCCTCTGGCATTATTCTTCACATCATCTCCCTTCATCACATCATGCTCTCCTTTCCCACATGATCTCCTATTCTGAACCATCAAACTTTCGCCAAGCTTCTAAGGATCCAAAGTGGGTTAATGCAATGAGAAATGAGATTGAAGCTTTACAGTCAAATGGAACATGGTCACTTACTTCATTACCACCCGGAAAACACCCAGTGGGATGCAAATGGGTGTTCAAAGTTAAACTAAAAGCAGATGGTACATTAGAGAGATATAAAGCTCGGTTAGTGGCAAAGGGCTTCACTCAAAAGGAAGGAATTGATTTCCATGAGACATTTTCTCCAGTGGTCAAGATGACCACCATCAGAACCACCATTGCTTTAGCAGCAGCCAAACAATGGCCTTTATTCCAACTTGATGTGAACAACGCATTCTTGCATGGTGATCTCTACGGATCCAAACTGGGTTAATGCAATGAGAAATGAGATTAAAGCTTTACAGTCAAATGGAACATGGTCACTTACTTCATTACCACCCGGAAAACACCCAGTGGGATGCAAATGGGTGTTCAAAGTTAAACTAAAAGCAGATGGTACATTAGAGAGATATAAAGCTCGGTTAGTGGCAAAGGGCTTCACTCAAAAGGAAGGAATTGATTTCCATGAGACATTTTCTCCAGTGGTCAAGATGACCACCATCAGAACCATCATTGCTTTAGCAGCAGCCAAGCAATGGCCTTTATTCCAACTTGATGTGAACAACGCATTCTTGCATGGTGATCTCTACGAAGATGTCTATATGACAGTACCTGAAGGCATCCCAAATCCTGAAAACAAAGTGTGCAAACTTCACAAATCATTATATGGTCTGAAACAAGCGTCACGCCAATGGTTTCACAAGCTTACCAGCTCACTTCTACTACTTGGCTTCAATCAATCCAAAAACGACTATAGTTTATTCACCAAGAAGGAATCATGCCATATCACCATCGTAGCTGTGTATGTTGATGATCTTTTAATAACAGGATCAGATCCCACAACAGTCTCTCAACTAAAATTATACCTAGACAATAAATTCAGCATCAAGGACCTTGGTTTGCTGCACTATTTCCTTGGATTGGAAGTGAGCTATCTCCAGTCTGGAATTGCTCTTTCACAACATAAGTTCACCAAAGAATTATTGCAAGATGTTGGTCTACCCAATGCTACTCCAGTCAGCTCACCACTCCCTCACAATCTAAAACTCAATGCAACAGATGGTGTACCAATTGACAATGTCACCCTTTATAGACAGATTGTAGGCAAACTCAATTTCCTGACGCACACAAGGCCAGACCTCAGTTTCGCTGTGCAAACATTAAGCTAATTTATGCAGAATCCCAGGTCTCCTCATCTTGTTGCTCTACATCATACTTTGAAGTACCTCTCTGGCACAGTTGGACAAGGCATACTCTTGAATGGTTTTGACTCACCAAAACTAACAACCTACTCCGATTCTGATTGGGCTGCGTGCCAAGTCACTCGCAGATCTGTTAGTGGATATCTAATTCTCCTTGGCTCATCCCCAATATGTTGGAAATCTAAGAAACAGTCCACCGTGAGCCGTAGTTCATCCGAAGCTGAATACAAAGCACTTGCACAGGCTGCTGCAGAAATAACATGGCTAGTGCGATTACTTCAAGAACTAGGAGTCTCAATCATCAAACCAGTCGAATTATGCTGTGACAATAGATCAGCCATTCAAATTGCCCAAAACCCTGTCTTTCATGAAAGAACAAAGCATATCGAGATAGATGTGCATTTCACACGAGACAAGGTTTTAGAAGGCCTTCTTCAACTCAAGTTCATTCCATCAACTTCACAACTGGCCGATGTCCTCACAAAAATTTTGCCTTCAGATCAACAAAATCTTCTTCTCTCCAAGCTGGGTCTGCATCAAATGCACCCTCCAGCTTGAGGGGGGGGGGGGGGTGTTAGACTCTAGTTTAGAAACAACTTCAGGGCATTTTTGTAACTATCTAAAAGTTAGGGTCAGATATTACAAATAGCTATAAATATCCTTCTAGGGATCGATGTATAAAGGGAACAAACCCTTGTTTCAGGGATATTGAATGTGCAGCCGCAGGCTTTTCACCAACCTCTTTCTCAAGATAGAAAGTTTCCATCTTGGACATTCAATCCACGTTTAAATGAAAAGCTTCATTCACTGTTATATTGAATCCATATTCGATCAATTTTAGCCCAAGTTTACATAACCTTAAAATTAAGAGAGCGAAAATTACAAAAAAAATAACCACACCTTAGAGGATAGTTGCTCAAAATAGCCTAAAGTTTGATTTTTTTATTTTTTTAGGAAAATAGCCCTAACTATAAGTATATGTTGCAATCACTACTAATTAATGGTGAGGACTGAGGAGCTATCATGTTTAACTTTGATGTTACTAATAATCAGTTTGGACTAACCATATATGACAATGATATATTATCCTAAACCCTAAAAAAAAAAAAATCATATGTGACAATACTTAAGATGCTGACCTCTATATATTTGTCATTTGTTTTTGGGTAAATATGTCATTTACATGCCTTACTGGGACGAAAGATGCTGACCTCTATATATTTGGATTTTGGAGCTATGTGAAAATAAGTCCTTGTCTAATGTCTATGTAGCACGAAAACAGAAATGGTACGGACAAAGTAAAAACGTCCAAGATTCCCACGAGAATGAAAACGATAAAGTTTACCCACCCTATTAGAAATTTCCACATAACATAGGTCCCTCATCAAATGAATAGGTAAACATCCTGGGAATCATATCAAAATACATTACTGGGAGTATTAATTTATACTCCATGAAATATCTTGACCAATTAGAATGGATTAGATGAGGAATGGACAAATAAATGGTATGGTTTAACATAGAGAAATCAGATTGAACATGGAAATCCGAAACAAAATTACGAATCACAAAATCAAATTGCACGGATTTTAAACCGAAGAAGAAGCGCGGACCTGGATCGGCTTGGGACCGTACTTGAAGAGCACACCGGGGAACTGGTTTCTTACGGGGCCGGTGCCGGAATCACCGCCGAGAGAGGCGGATGACGCGGCGGCCAAATTCTTCTCGGAACGGTCTTGGACGGTGCCGCCAGAGTACCAAGAGGTGGCCGAGGATGAGGCGGGCGGGAGAGGAGCCGATGAAGAAGAGTCCATCGATCACTGTAGGTGTTTGAAGAGAGGGACCGCGATGGAGATGATCTGATGAACAATCAATCACATCGGATAATCCGCCATGGAAGAAGTGATGTGAGCCATTTAATTCGGGGGGTAAAAAGATGACAGAGGTAGAATTCAGTGCTCAAGCTAGTACGAGTCTCTCGGGGATTGGTTGAATTCAAAACAAAGAGGAAAAATGGATAAATTTACATAAACCGAATTTTAATTCAATCCACTAAATCATGTTTTACGGTTCAATATTACTTTTTGTTATCAATTGAGGCTTTCTACACTTTATTATAATTCTAACCCTCGTAATATATTTTCTTGGAACTATGTTTTAGGAAAATTCTCATGTCATTCGGTGTTTTACTAACACTCCTTCAACATTATCAATTGAATTAAAATCATAATAATTGAGAGGTATTTTGATAATTCTAAAATCTTGTACAATCTAAAACTATGAGAAATGTAATATGAATTTACATCGTGTGAGAATAGGCATGTATGAGAAAAATGAGGACTCATGAGAATCATTTGATCTTGAAAAATTGACGACATCAATATTTTATTAAATTCGAAAAAACTCGCTTTTTTCAAAATATATAAATTTTATAATTGAATGTGCAAGATTTTATAGATGTATATGTATGATTTTACTATTGAGTGTGTATAAACTTATGACTAAATACATACGATTTTATAATTGAGTCTGTAACGAAGTGTGTAAGTGAATATACATGATCTTATAGCTTAGTGTGCAACTTTTCTTAGTCAATGTGCAATATATCTTATGATCGAGTGTGCAACGTTTTATTAATGAATGCTCAAAATTTTATAACTAAGTGTCCAGGTGCATGGCTTGAAAGTGTGCAACACTCATTACAAATTTTTATTTATAACTGTGTACAACTTTTTCTATTAATATAAGATCAGGTACACCAGTTGTAAGATCTTTTAAACTTAATTATAAAATTTTGTACATTAAGGCATTAAGTTATAAAATTTGGTCGTGTCGAATTTTTTATTTACTGAATGTGTGATTGGAGTCGTTAATTTTTTTAAATCTAACAACGCGATTTTATTCTCAATTGTTTTCCATGTATTCTCGCCTGATCCGAGCCCATATAGAATATCTGATCATTTAATAAGAATACTAAAAAGTATATATGGACAAATCAAGCAAAAAAATAGTATAGTTATAAATATATTATTATGGAGCCCTCATTTGGTTCAACATAGAAATTCAATTTGCGGAAACTTACCTTCCTAAGAAATAATTTCATGGGAATTAAAATACATGGGAAGTAGAAATTTATGTTTCGTTTCAAATATGTAAATTGAGGAATTGAAAAATTATTATTTAAAACTCATAAAAAGTAGATCTTATCGTACCATGGTAAGTACACTTCCTATAATTTGGAGGAAGTATAAATTCATGAAAACTACATTTCGGCATTTATTTATGAACCAAACACAAATATTAAAAGTACTTTTAATGAAAGTTGAACTTCTTGGAAAATTGATTGTATGATTCAAACCAGAGAGTTAAAATATAAAAGAACATTAGATAGTAAGATACTCTTCTCTTATTTAAGATATTATAATTAAAGTTCATCGAAGAGAGACGGAAAGTGAGGATAGCACATATTTACATAAATATTAGCAAGACCCGATCGTACCATGCACGATGATGATTTGAATTTTTTTTATGTAGAATTGTACTTGACGATTGAATTTTACATAAATTTTATTTGATAAAATAAAATAATTTCCTCAATAAAACTTTCAAGCGAGAATTATTATAATACTTAGGAAATGTAAAAAAAATATTTCTTTATTTATAATAGGATATGTTATTTAATTTTTGAATGAGATAATATTATTATAATATATAGGTAAATAAATATAAAAACTGAATAATATTTTCATACTCATTAATTGAATATGGTAAGTATTTTATACTCATTAGTTAAATATGGTAAATAATATTAATGAATGAGTGAAATTTTTCAATGAAACAGATAACTTTTGTCCATAAAGATAAAGTTGTAGATCTCCGTAATAATATAGTGTATGTAGTTATTATTTATAAGGATACAATTGTATGTTAATAACATTAGCAATATTGTTATATTTTATATATTATTATTTAAATAGTGAAAAGATTAAAAAATTATATATAATATTGAAAAAAAAAGATAAAAATGATACGATATTAAAATTTATACCGATAAAAACAAAATCATAGAGATATTACGTATGGATAGTTTCATACTTGCCATTGAAAAAAAAATAACGATACATATTAAAGATGATGATGTACAATTATATAATATGTAAATTTTGTCCATAAAAAAGTAGTAGATCATTGTATATTAGAGATATTATTTATGGATAGTTTCATACAGTATATATTAAATATAATATTTAAATTTTGTTAATAAAAAAAGTAGTAGATCCTTATATATTTTTAAGGATTGTAAATATTAAAAAGAAGAAATGATAAATAAGTAAATTTAAAAATTAAGATGTTTATGTGGCATAGTTAGATGAGTGACAAATAAGATAGAAAGATTCGAGTTTAGTACGAGTATATAGATAAGTTAATCTTACTAGCAAATAATTTAAAAAGGAATGTCATCTCTCTGATCTTGTCCCACATGGGGTGACCTAGTGGTAACCCCTTCACTTGCGTAAAAAAACAAGTCTCATCATCCTCTCTACCACTAGGTCGACCTGGTGGGTGCAAGCCAATTTACTTGGTCTGGGCGGGGGCCGGTGCCCCCACTTCCCTTCGACTAATTATTTATTTGTATTATTTTAATTTTTTTAAAGTATACAATTAAAAAAAACTATAGTAATACTATAAGTATTAATTAGTCTAGTTGGTCTAGTCCTCGTTTTAATAACGGAGAGTATATTGTTCGAATCTTATCTCTTAGCCATCCCCTAAATTAACATTTCTAGTTTTGTTGGTATTTTACTTGAATATGTTTATCTGTCATGTTATTTATCCTTTTTTATTATCCTTCCTTAGTATAAATTAGTCTTTTTTCGATTATAGTTTGTTAAGTTTTTAAGAACTTGAATTATGTTTTCTCCGTCGATGTATATGTTAATTTTAAAAGTACACTATGGAACGACTATTTTAATAAAGTGTATTTTTTTTAAAGATTTAACAATCATTTTTATTAAAAAAAAGTAAAAAAAAAAAAACCCGAAAACAATGTCACTAGTATCACCGTTTCACGACCGACAACTCCATCCTCTCGGATAATATAAGTTGTGCCCCCGCTTCCAGAAGATCCTGCATCTGTCACTGTTGGTCCATACGCTTTGCCGGCTAGTTCACAAATCCGGAATTTATCACCAAAAAAGTGAGTTCCTCGTTACTTTAAAAAAAGTTGATCTTCTAGCTACTAAGATTTTTATTAAAAATAAATTGGACATATTTTAATTTTATTATTATTCCACCTAGGGATGGCAATGGAACCAAAATCAAATGGTGAAATTTACCAGCCGGGTTGGGATGAAAAAACCTTATGGGAATCCCACCAAGCCTACATTCATCCTAAGTTTCTAAACCCTAAATCTCAAATTTTTATATCCTAAACCCAAATTCCAAACCATTTGAACAGTAAACCTCATACTTTATCTATTTCATAAACCCTAGATAATTTATCATTTTATTTTTTTCTAAGATTTGAAACAGTTGGTGAAGAATTGAAGCTTTCTTGTACTTTTTTTTTTGATTAGGTAAGAATTAGGAGACCCACCCATCAGGGCGGGCGTCCTAGAGCATCCTGACGGATGAAAACTTGAAGTTCTGGGTGATTCGGTATGGCGTCAGCAGGTAAGTTGTGGCCCAACTTAGCAATTTTGTCGGCCACAGCATTACAAGCCCTGTTGACGTGAGAAATCCGGACTTCCTGGAACTCACGAAGGAGCAGTTGGATGTCCGCAGAAACCATTTCAATATCCCAAGGGCAATTTCGGATTCCTTGGGCAACTTTGATGACTTGAATATTATCCCCCTCAAATTCCACGTATTTATATTTCCTCTGTCTTGCCAATCTAATCCCATCTCTTAGTGCCAACTCTTCGGCCTTGATGGCAGATGTCCTATCGTATACTTGTGCTATTATTTCAATTACCTTCCCCCTGTGGTCACGTAAAACACATCCTCCAGATGATTGTCCATTTGGTAATCTAGAGCCATCAAAGTTACATTTAATATATCCCATATGTGGTTTTTTCCATCTATGCATTTTAGTTTGTCTTTTTCTAGTGTATGACTTGTTTCCGTTTTCTTTTTCTTCATCCTCATTCCATTTAGATGATCGATCCCATTGTTCCATTTGACTTTTAATGTGTCGGGCTAAATCGGGAATAAAATCGTTAGGTTCTTCTTGAAATACTAATTTATTTCGTTGATGCCAAATGCACCACCATGTAACTGCTAATGCTGTAAAATCTTTTCCACCGATTTGATGATACAATTCCGTAATAATGGTCTTAGATTTTTTCTTGTTTGTGTCATAATTCCTTAGAACTTGTTCAATGTTCGGGTTAATTTGTTTGGTTATGGCTAAAGTATGTGGACATTTTATAAATAAATGCTGAAAGTCTTCATAAGTACAGTTACACATAATACATCCTCCAGGTATTGGTACGTGTCTTTCTTTAAATCGCTCTTTGGTCGGTAATCCATTAGCACCCACTTTCCACAGGAAGTTTTTCACTTAAGCTTTCTTGTACTTTTAAACTGGGACGGAGATTCCCAACAGAAAACAAAACGAAGACGGAGAAGACATTCCACACTCCTAACCGGCCTAGTCGTCATCCCTAGTCAAGACTCCTAACTCTGCATTGACTGTATACATGAATTAGGATTGGTGATGGTCCGAGGCCTTAGAGCCCCATTGGTGGCTCAGGAAGGGTCCCTAGCCAAAAAAATATATATGAAATTGTATAAAAATATACTTGGGCTGAAGGGTCCTTAAGGATCTCGCATTTAAAAGACTTTGAGAAACTCTAAAAATTTTAAAAATATAAATAATATTAGTCAAAGATTCTCACCAATGGAGATGCCCATATGGTAGTTCTAGCCGTTAATTTTGTCATAGTTAATTATAGTTGATTAGAACTTTGTTAAAAACTTGATTTTTGAAAGTAATTGCTAGTCTTTCACCTAATATGCTCAGATATTATGGATCAACCAGATATTAACAAAATAATTAATTGATAAGTTTTTTAAAGAATGTTAACTGATAAGTTTTTAAAGAATTTTTCAGACACTTGCTGTGAGGATGTTTGGCGGCCAAAGGTATATCGGAAACGTATATCAGGATTCTTAAGGATATGTACGAGGGGTCCTTAACCAGTGTGTGTAGCCCAGAGGGAGATACAGATTGCTTTCAGGTAAAGGTGGGGTTGCACCAGGGGTCGACACTTAGCCCCTTTCTCTTCGCACTTGTTATGGATGTGCTGACGCGGTAGATCCAAGGAGAGGTATCGTGGTGCATGTTATTCGCGGACGACATTGTACTGGTCGATGAGTTGAGGGCTGGAGTTGCTAGAAAGCTTGAAGCTTGGAGGGAAAAGCTCGAAGCAGAGGGTTTTAGATTGAGCAGGACAAAGACAGAATATGTGGAGTTCAAGTTTGGTCAGGTAGAGGAGTCCACCGAGGAAGTACTTTTAGGAGACGTTCTCGTTATGGAGAAGGAGAGTTTCAATTACTTAGGATCGATTCTGCAAAGTGACGGGGACATAGACAAGGACATCAAGCATCGGATTCAGAAGGGTTGGGAAAAATGGAGGGCCGCATCGGGGAATTTATGTGACAAAAAGGTCCCACTTAAACTGAAGGGCAAATACTACAAGACAGTAATTAGACCCGTAATGTTGTATGGTTCAGATTGCTAGCCTACCAAGAAGGTGCGGGAGCAAAAATTGATGGTAGCAGAGATGCGTATGTTAAGATGGATGTGCGGGCACTCGAGATTGGACAAGATCAGAAACGAGGTGATTAGGAACAAGGTCGGAGTGGCTAGTATAGGACAGAAGCTGAGAGAATCGAGGTTGCGATGGTTCGAGACATACAGAGTAGATCACCAAAGGCCCTGGTACGTAGATGTGAGGAGTTGGTTTTCAACGATTTTCGCCGGGACAGAGATAGACCAAAGAAGAGTTGGAAGGAAGTCATAAAGCAGGATCTTGTCATACTAGACATTTCAGTGGATCTGACAAACTGTAGGGATATTTTGAGGGAGAAGATTATGGTGGAGGAGCGGTAGCTGGCGAGGAAGGGCCCTCATCATGCGTCTCAGCGTTCTCTCTCTCTCTCTCTCCCTCCGATGTCGTTTTTCGTTTTTTTTGGTCTTTAGGCCTATTTTACACACCCTCTCGATTCTTAAGTTGAGGGAAGGGTGGGTACATCCTGACCTCCCAGACTCTGCCCAAGGCAGGTTTACACTGGGTTGTTGTTGTTATATGTTATGCTCCATTGAATAATATTTATAGTATTCCCCCCTAGATGATGATGAGCTGATGATTGCACATCCACTGAAAACATGTAACGCTAATAATTGTCCTTTTCCGCGCATGGCCTAACCAAACAAATAAAAATAAATGGTTTGCTCCACGCTTGAACAGCTACAAATTAAGAATAATCAATTTATCAATATAATCTAATCTAAAACCAAGTGGTACAAAACTATTTGTCAAGTTGGTCATGCTAGATAATGTTGTAAATTAAGCCTGTCTAACTGTGTTTATTGTTTTTGTGAAGATTAGACAATGCCCCAAAGGACCACAAGAGCTAAAGCAACCAAAGCAATCATATGGGCATGCAACATTTCTAAATGGGCTGGTGGGCTTGTTTTTTATATCCTCTATAGCTCACCACTAAGGTTCAGTGGTGACTCTTCACACGTGTGATGACAAATTGGACAATTATATAATGCAATTTCCCCTTCTTTTATATAGAAATTGTGCTTTCTACAAAGAAAAAGCCCTAGTTTTATAACTTGTTCGATTCGATCAGTCAATACCACTCTACATCCAGACTAACTAGATATTTTATAGACCAGTTTCAGGGAAGATCTAGGTTAAATGTGCAAATCACATTACTCAACATTCAATAAAAATGTTGGCCACAAGTGTAAAACAAGTCATGAACTCTTGCATTAAAAGATCTATTATCTTAACACAACTTGTGGTTGCTTTCCTCTTATTGGTTAGAGTGATTTTATTTTTCTATTATTCTTTCCAAAAAACCGTACTACTTTTTTTAAGATTTTTTTAATATTTAATCTATTAATGGGAACACAATTTTAGTCTCTCACTTTGACTGGCCTTAGCTAAACACTGGACAGCTTATGACGGCCTTTGAAGTCCTATAAAGCCTCTGATGTCCCACTGCATTTTAATTAAATCACCTAATAGAAGAACATAGAATCAAGAGGATGCCCTTAGGAGCAATTATAAGCATGAAATGGATACTATAATTATCAAGATGATAAAAAAGAGACACATTAGCCGCAATATTATAAATTATTTAACTTAATTCTAAAGCAAACCTGAGCAGCGAGCATGCCAGTTCATAGTCTTCTTGAAACCTAAAGGGATTAATTAATAAGCAATATTTTGGAGAAGATAAAGTATAAAAAAAAAGTTGCACTCTTTTGACAAGAGATGTCAAAGCCTCGTGGTTCTAGGAAAGTAAATTAGAACATATTCATAAGCCAATTGGACCATTTTCCATGGATTGGAATGTAGCTGAAATATATGCAAAGGTAACATAATGCCTTTGCATCACATCAGTACATCACAAAGAGAGGTAATAATGGAAAACAGAATTAAATATGGTGAGATGTATTTGTTAATTGTTATGTCAGTCTCATCAGATTTAGGTAATTCTCAAAATCAACAACACATGTATTTTTTTTTTTTTTTTTTTTTTGCACTATGAATTATACTACTAGTATATAGTACTTGATGAGCTGATGCTCTCAATTGCACTCCAAACAAAAGGCCAAAGTAGATAGATAATATAAAATGAATGGAACATTAAATGCAAGTTAGCACGGAAATTCGTGGATGGATTCATCAAATATAATAGTATTATCATAGCTATCAAGTCTGAACAATATGTTAGATTCTTGAGAATATATTCATCCATATTCCAGATAAAAAGTACATAATATTCTTATAGTCCGGCCTTCTGAAAATGGTTATCAAAATGTTACATTAAAGAGTACTAAACTACCTTGAAAATCATTAGCAACCTAAAAAGTGATTCAGTGAACAAAGCATGGCATTAGTGGAGTGGAATCTCCTTTTTATGGAGGTTAAAAAGAAAATAAAAATTCCATTTCTACCGTTGAGTGCAATACCTTCCAAAAGTATATTGATTAACTTATCCCTCTTTGCCTTTGGCATCTATCTCTTTAAACCTTATTAGTTTCCTAAGCATGCTAAAGCATCACATTAATGTTATGAAGATCAAAGCTTCAGTAGAAGTGGCATGTAGTCAAAATTCATGTGAGACATTGGTACCGAATTCTCCATGAATGGAGAACGCTTTTCATTTCATGGCCAATGAATTTTGAGAACAAGCCGCCGACTGATTCTTTGTAAAGTCGATTCTTTATGATCATAAACATAAAATTATCAATAAATAACACTGTGGGGGCTCTATTAAAACTAATTTAAGCAAATACCTACGAAAACAAGCTCTAACCCAATTCTGGAACCCGAATTTTGATAAAAATAAGAGGTATAGTTCTTCACTAATGTCTTTGTTTAGCTACTTGACCTAGGTGTAGCTTGCTCTTTCATGAGTACATGGTAAAATGTCACTTTGCAAGCAGCTGTTCATATAATGATCGATGCAGTGTAATAACTATCAATCATTATATTCACAATTGCACTAAAACTGGAGTACAAATTATTCACAAGAATTGGTGTCTTTTCTCCGTCTCTTGTCAGAGCCGTCCAAATCTGTTGCTCTTTAAATCTATGTTCACTTATTTTCATTTTCTAACTTTATATACTCCCTCAAATTTATCAATAGTTGTCTTGTCTCTTAGCTATTGATTTTGTTTCCAAATAATTGTCATTTAAGAAAATTTTACCACCTAATTTCCAAATTTTCTCATGTAATTACTAAAGTTTTGAACAAATTAAAAAAGCTACAGATGAGGATACGTTTGTATTTTTATTACCATCATTTTTTTTAATCTCTCGCATAGGGC
Organism: Fallopia convolvulus; assembly: GCA_964016875.1. Taxonomy (NCBI): domain Eukaryota; kingdom Viridiplantae; phylum Streptophyta; class Magnoliopsida; order Caryophyllales; family Polygonaceae; genus Fallopia; species Fallopia convolvulus. The sequence goes on from OZ024723.1 coordinate 54,359,728, forward strand.
CATTCTAAGTCCAAATCAGACGAGGTACTATCAGTATGTACAAACAAACAGGCATCTATTAAAAAAGAGGGTGCTTACATTATTCCTAGATTATAGTAATAAACTTTTTATTTAATTTTAAAGCAAATCAGTCAATTAAGTCGAAGTGAAATAATATAAGGGTACGGGTTTGAGAATAAATTATTTTGTCTGTTATAAGAGCAGTTCCCACCACTATAAATACGCATCTTGTCTCATTTTTTTTTTCACAGGCAACTGAAATTGAGGGAGATGAACCTAGTAGTCTGAGTCATCATCAATGAATCCTGCTACAACTTGCTTCTAAAAGAGAAAGAGGAAACTTCTCCCCCTTCTTGTATTGTCTTTACAACTGTAAATTCAAGATAAGAAAAATTCCCAGGTTGTTTGTTGTGCCTTGATTAGACACACACACAAAAAAAAAAGTTGCTCACCACATATATAAAAAGCCTTCTACTAGCTTATATCTTGCCACCTGCTTATAACTCCTAAGAACACACCTCTATCACACTCAACAATGGTGACACAGGTATTTTAATTTTTACTTATAAAGGTCATTTCAATTCCATTGTACTTTTAAAATATTTGTTACTTACCTGTTTTTGGATCCACACTTTTCAGGTAAACACCATGAGTTTGCCACTCCCTCCTTGCAGACAAGCCGAGCCGCTTCTCAGCTTTCCCACGGGGCTCAACATGGGATCCTTAAACTTCCAAAATCACAAGGAAAAAGTGATCATTGTAATGGGAGCAACGGGAACAGGCAAATCTAGGCTCGCCATCGACTTAGCAACTCAATTCCCAGGCGAAATAGTCAACTCTGATAAGATTCAACTCTACAATGGCTTAGATATAGTCACAAATAAAGTCACACCAGAAGAGTGCAGAGGAATACCTCATCATCTTCTTGGAACAATAGATCCTAACTCTGATTATACCACAACTGATTTCTGCCATGATGCCAGGCTTGCAATAAGATCCATTGTTGAGAAAGACAAGGTCCCAATCATTGCAGGTGGGTCCAATTCCATGATTAAATCACTAGTCAATGACGACCCATATTTCAGGAGACGATACGAATGCTGTTTCATTTGGGTGGACGTTTCATTGTCCAACCTCAGATGTTTCGTATCAAGGCGAGTCGACAAAATGGTGGAAGCTGGATTAGTTGATGAGGTGAGAAGTTTGTTTTATCCAAAAGCCGATTGCACAAGAGGGATAAGGCGCGCAATTGGCGTGCCTGAAATGGGTGAGTTCCTTCAAGCTGAAAGAGACAATGCTGATGAGGAAACCTTGGCTGAGCTTCTCAAAGAAGCGGTTGAGGAAATTAAAGACAACACTTACAAGTTAGCTTGTAGGCAGCTGCAGAAGATTCATAGGCTAAGAGATTTCTGGGGCTGGGATTTGCACCGTATCAATGCAACAGATGTGTTCAAGAAACAAGGGGATGAAGCAAATGAGACCTGGGAGGAATTCGTGGTCGGTCCAAGCTCCATCATAGTGGATCACTTTCTAAACAGAGTTGAGCCAGGCTACAGCAAGTTTTCGAAATTCCACGTGGCAATGAGATAGTAGAGGCTTTTTTAATATTCCCCCTTCCACCACTTTCTTGATTCCTTCATCTTTATAATAACCTAAGAAAATATATTTTAAAAAAGGAAGCATAAAGGGAATGCATTAAAAGAGTTTCTACATGTATTTTTGTACAGCACCAACCTTTTTTTTACACTTACTTTCCTGAGATTCCAAAGGGAAAAAAAGCAATAAAAATTTGGAGTCTTGTAAGTTTATGAGCCATTTGACAACAAAAATGAGTGGAGTCCATGTTTTCTCTTATCTCAAGAGAAAATGGAATCCTAGCACTTTTGGCTTTACCACCGCCCATCCCCAACCCCTATGAATTCCCTCTTGTAATTTTATTTGCTATAGCTGAGAAATACTCACGCCTACCATGGAATGTCTAATGAAGTATTTTATTATACTATCCATTTTATTCAATGCTTGCTTCTCTACTTCTCTTTATCAATCAATTGTAAAATTACCCAAAGTCCCACTACATATAAAGAGAATTCAAGATATAATAATTGTAAAAGACTAAAAGCATTACAATTACAATCTCAACTTCAAAGAAGTCATTAAATTGAAATTTTAGTTGGATGGCCACAAACTGAAATGGAATATACACTAGAAGCACAATCAGACACCCGGAGTGAGTTTTGTGCATTCATTGTATAAAAGTCATTTTTCCAAACAGATCCTGTGTATTTTTGTCTTTAGTACAAGCTTAATCGGCAGCCTTGGAATTAATACCCAATGCTTGATCATGACAATGTATTTTGTCTTATCACAAGAGTGAGCGTTTATAGAACAAAAACTTGATACAGTAATATATTCTGTACACACAATCAAGATGTGTTTATACCATGATATATGACTGTATTGCACGGAAGTGGCAAGAAAACTACATTCCAATCACAATCATTCCTTAAACGTACTGCAAGAGCACTGCATATGCAGAAAAGACAAAATGATTCTAAAAAATAGTCGGATGTCATATTTTGCCAATATCACTGTACTTTCCCAGTTAAGGGCACAAAGTATTCACTTATGAGTTTCTTGAAGGTTCAATTTTTTTAATGGTTTCCTTTTTCTCATTAACAAAGGAATTAAGATATTAGTTGTATTAATTGCAACCATTGAATAACAACACAACAAGGTCGGAATTGAACATTTTTGTTTACCACAATGTAATGATTCAGAACTTAAACATGTATGTTGTTTATTAAAAAAGAACTTGCTTTTTTTAAATCAAAGAAGAAAAAAACTCATCTTCAGAAACTAATGAGAGGCAAAAATTTGGTGTGAGCATCTAGCAAGTAGCAACTAGTGGAATTATGGAAATGATGGGAAGAAAAAAAAAGGAGAAATACAAGAAGGTCAACTTGTTCCAACTTTTCCTTTTTCAGATTTGCTACTTTACTATCTTCAGTGTTCCAATACAAACTTTTTTGAAAGGGCAAACTGAAGGGGGCACAAAATTGATTTGCCAAATTAGCTCTCTCTCCTTCGGAGTATACATGGTTTTCCAAGGATAAAATACTACACTGAAATTAAGTTTTCCAAGGATAATGAAAATCACAGCAGAGTAAAACCCAAGCAATTGCAGTGCAAGTTAATCACATTCTTAATAAAGAACCTTTCTTCAATCCAAGAAAAGAAGATTATGAGATACATGAATTACCTTAAGAAAATGATGGCACAGATGAAAAAAGAATCAAATATGTCCCTGCAGTGTCTTTGTGACCATCAATTCTGGTCAATGAATGGAACATGCAGCTGGTTGACACTGCAAATGGATGCAAAAGGGGAAAAAACATAATGGAGGAAGTCAAATGTGAGGACAAGACCAGCTAGGGAGCACTTGAGTTTCAGAAGTATATAAAATAAGGAAAAGAAAAGTAAAGAGTACTAATCCAGCACATATAATGTACGTTTTACTTCTCAAGAAAACTCAAACTTCAGTCAATGAATATAATTCAAAAGTGTTCTCCAACTTAGCCATATATTAAACCAAACACATCAAACAATAAACAATCTTTGACATCCTCTTTGCCTTTTCACCTTCTATTTTGGGCTAATGGGACCCCAGATCCTTTGTGCTCATGACCACAGCCAGATATTAATGGAAGCATGTAAATCACTCCCAAAAGTAAGAAAATCTGCAGATAGATTTACACTCAATGGGATGCGGCGGCACACAGATACATTAACGACAAATTTCTCATAATTCATAACTTTTTATGAAGGGACAATATATTGACCAAACGGGGCAAAAGTCAGCCACTACTCAAGGAAACTGGCCAATGAAGCATGGAAAAGGCATCCATTTGACTTCACAAATTTGCAAGTTTGCTTATTATACAGCTAGACACTTCATCTTGACTTCGAAAAGGAGTGATATGCTCCATTAGGTCACGTTTGTCAACCAATTTCGCTGTACTAGTGCTTACAGGAATCTCTTTCGGAAAATTATTGATGAAAAGTGAAAAATCGCTCCACAGTCGTCAAAATTCAAAGCCACTATACAATCAAAAGGTTTATTTTGTGTTGTCGCGATATTATCCATTGACTTCAAACATAAACCAAACCCAAATTCAAACCAGAACATCACAAATTGGGGCCATGAATTAGGTCAAAACTTGCAACAACTAAAAGAATATCGATACTAAGCACTTGCAAACCAAAAAGAAATTAGGTCAGATTGGGAGATTACCTTTCTTCGGAGATTCGAGCGCGAGATCGGGAAGTTCTTCCCCAATGGGGAGTTTTAGGAGCTTTTTGCCGGGAGTTTCAATTCTCCATCGTCAAGCAAGAGAGAGCCCAAAGGTGAATAACGCATTTCATTAAGCCCAGCCCAAATGGTACGGCTATATGGGCCGTCCATTATGCTTTGTGACTCTCCACTTCTCCAACCATATTCATCAGTTTTGACATATATAAAGGTCCTGATTCAAAATTTTATTTGACAAATGTCATTGAGGTGACATTATATTTAAAATGTTTTTTGCTTTTGGGCATTTGGTTCAGCGGTTAAGCTTTGGGGTGGTACCCCGAGGTCACCGTTTCGAACCCCAAGGCAAACCGCCCATTCTTCTCTAAAATTGGTTAGTAACCATTCTCATCCCTGGTGGATGCTCTAGGCGATTCTAAATAGTACTTGTGGCGGCCATAATCCTTACTCTATCAAATATATATATATATATAGAATGAGGTTCTAGAGAAACCCCTTACTAGAGAGAAACCAGGGAAATAATTTGGGCCATTAGATGAGAAATAATGGATGGACGAGATTTAATAAAAAAGGGTGTAAAAGAATAAAAAGGTGCATAACACTAGATTATTTCTAAAAAGAGAGATTTAAGGAAATTGTTATTAGTATCTTTTCTCTTCCCATATTAGATCAAATCAGATCCTCTCTTCCCTAAAACTGCTCAAAAACCTCCATTATCTTCTTGTATAATCATTCATCATCGTCATCTTTCTTACTCCGCCTCCGAGCTTCCACTTCTGATCGTCGTCCTGTCTTCCACTTCCGACCGCCATACTCGTCGTCGTCTCGTCTTCCACTTCCGACCGCCGTACTCGTCGTCGTCCCGACTTTCACTTCTGACCGTCGTACTTGTCGTCGCCCTGGCTTCCACCTATGACCGTCATCCTTGTTGTTGTCTTGGCTTTCCCCTCCGACCACCTTCTCCAACTAGTATGTTAAACCTCTTCGATTTTAGGTTTTAAACTTATTAAAATTTCTACAGGTTAAACTTCTCGTTCACAATCAACAATGACTTGGAAGAGGCAGATCTGTTGAGGATTGACTTCTTGTTCAACATATCAAGTGTGGATTTGAGTTCCGCCAACGCTTCTTAATTTGATCTCAATTGACGTTATCCACAAAGAAAAGTTCATGAATCTTGTTGTGTTAGAAGTTCGTGAATCTTTTGGTAATTTGATCTTAATTTGATATCAATTGTACAAGTATATTTTCTCCCCACGTTATCCCACTCTTCTATTTGTAGTAACAACTATTCAGATATTTTGTATACATGTTCGAGATTGTGTACTTAATTTTCAAATACATTGTATATATATTCGAGTTTTTTGTACACATGTTCAAAGCTGTGAATTTTAATATTCAAATATATTGTGTATATGTTCGAGATTTTGTACTTAATATTCAGATCTATTGTATACATATTCGAGTTTTTTTGTACATATGTTCAAAGCTGTGAATTGTAATATTCAAATATATTGTGTAGATGTTCGTGATTTCGTACTTAATATTCAGATATATTGTATACATATTCGAGTTATTTTGTAGTCATATTCAAAATTGTGAAGTTAATATTCAGAAACACATGTTCTCGATTTTATACTTAATATTTAAATATATTGTATACATATTCGAGTTTTTTGAACACATATTCAAATCTGTGAAGTTAATATTCACATATAGTGTGTATGTGTTCGAGATTTTGTGCTTAATATTCAGATATATTATGTACATGTTCGAGTTTGTTTGTACACATGTTCAAAACTGTGAATATTCACATATATTGTGCACATATTCAAAATTTTGTACTTAATATTCAGATATATTGTATACATACACGATTTGTGTTCCATATTCAATCTTGTACGTGATAAGTTCGGATAATATTTATTCGTTATGTGAAACTTTTCAGCAATAAATTAATTTTTTTTATTATCAATTTTTATAAATTCAAGATCCTCTATTTTTAAGGAAACAACCATTAATATTGATTTTTTTTTTCTTATTAATTTCAAGATCCCTATAATTTAGGATTTTCCATTTTTAAAATCGTGGCTGTCATATTCAAGTGTTTTCTCCATATTTCTAATATTATGCACCTTCAATCATAGTCATTGATTACTACAAATCCAACGGCTCCTATTCATTCCACCGTTTCTCTACAAGAGTCGTTTCTATTGAACCCTCCCCTATATATATATATATAAATTTTTTTGGTCGAATTATATTTACAATGTTTTTACTTGCATGAAACTTAATTATTTTCAACAAATGACACGTATAAAATAAAATTATACAAAAATATCCAATTTTAGATTTTTGTTTTCATAGGATAAGCACAAGTCTTTGTATAAATATTTTTTAAAAGTTGCAATGAGCGGCATTGTGTAATTTGCCTCTACACTAAGTCACTAACTATTGGGTGGTTTTACGTAATTTATTGTTTATGCGTAGTATTAGTTTGACCAAAAACAAGTGTCAAAGTCTCAAAGATGATAGATCTATCGAGAGATAATAATGCGGACAACAAAGAGAGGAAAACCGGGAGAGGTATAGTACATCACGTGTGATTACTGATATGCGTCCAAATTGGGTCGCTGAAATTTCAGAAAGAGACAGCAAGCTCTGTCCTCAGCAGCCTCGGCGAGAAAGCGATGCAAGCGATCAACGCTTTCGTGGTGGCTCGATTGGCGATGAGGAACACGGCGTTGCAATCGGACATCGCGTTCGGAACGGCCTTGTGGTTCATCTACGCCGCCGTCTGCTGCGTGCTCGTGCTTTTCGCCGGAATCATGTCTGGTTTGACTCTCGGTCTCATGTCGATCAGCCTCGTTGACCTTGAGATTCTGAAGCAGAGTGGCACTCCTACTGAGAAGAAGCAAGCAGGCAAGAATCCGATCATTGAAAACCCCATTTTCCCTCTTTAACTCAGTTTTCCTGCTTGTAAACTCGATTAGAGGGAAACGGAAGTGGAATTGGATTCTGGTTTTATTTATTTTTAGTTTGATATGATTTTCTCAATTATCGGTCTTCGATTGTGAAATGGATTCTCTTCGGAAAGCGATGAATGATCTTACTTTTAATGGTGTCATATTGTTGCTTCTGGTGATTTCTATTGGATGTTTGCTTTATATTTCTGTTGAAATTTCCAGCAAAGAGAACTGTAAGATTCGTTGAATTTGATAGTTTGCTGCATGTCACATTGTTGGGGAAAAAGTGTTTTTTTGATTGAATGTATTTTCTCTTGAAATTCATCTTCGTTTCTTGCTATAATGTGAGATTCTTTGTTTATTTGCAGCTACTATTCTACCTGTAGTTCAGAAGCAGCACCAGCTTCTTGTGACTTTGCTCTTGTGTAATGCAGCAGCAATGGAGGTAACTGTTGGGACTTAGTTCATTGCATTTCATGTTAAGCTTTGGTTGTTGGCTTGCTCTAGCCTTCTAGGCATGCAAAGGCGAATTTCAAATTGAACTGAATGGCTTCTGTAATTGATTAAAAGGGCTTAGTGGCTTACTATTTGATGCTGGATTTAGTGTATATAATAATAATAATAATAATCTACATTGTGGATTATGATTGAGTGTTTCTGGTAGATGATCTTTCGTAATTTCTATGTTGTAATTATGCTATGAAGACTGGAATAGAGAGTTTAATTTTTAGTCATAGTTTAACCAACCATAATGGCGTATTTTGGCAAGGTTACAATGATGTGAAAGGTAGAAGCATTACTGAAATGATTAAATCTTTGACATACATTTTAACTGCATAATTTTGAATATAAACAACTAACATTCCCTTTTCATACATGATATTTTTTAACAAATTGTTCTTGCATGAATATCCACTTAATGCTTGAGCTCTGCAGGCCCTTCCTATATACCTGGATAAGCTTTTCAACCAGTATGTTGCTATTATTCTCTCTGTAACTTTTGTCCTATTTTTTGGTGAGGTATACTCTTACTCTTTTCACTCAATTTTTATTTCCTTGACACATTACTTGCAGTTGAGCTGCATTCCCTTTCATCATGTGTTATTACTTGTCAGGTCATCCCACAATCCATATGCACAAGATATGGGCTAGCTGTTGGTGCAAACTTCATATGGCTTGTGCGTGTTTTGATGATTATTTGCTATCCAATTTCTTATCCTATTGGGAAGGTAATTCAAATCATGAATCTTTTCATAGCTTTGTGGATCACATGCCTTCGCATGTTTGCAGTATACTAAATCATCCTTGTCCTAACACTTTGGCTAGTAGGATCCTGGTTTTGTACAGTTACTTATACAAACTATTGGTTTATTCTAGGTGTTGGATTTCTTACTTGGGCATAATGAGGTGCTGTTCAGGAGGGCTCAATTAAAGGCTCTTGTATCAATCCATAGCCAAGAGGTAAACCAAATATGTGTTCAAATAGAAAAGTTTGTAAACACAACTCAAAGTTGTTTTTGAAACATTCAATCCAACATTTTTATCTGTAACTCGTTGTTCCCCTTTCATTGTTAGGCTGGGAAAGGTGGTGAACTCACACATGATGAGACGACAATTATCAGTGGAGCATTAGATTTGACAGAGAAGGTATGACAAATTAGGTGGCACTGAGAAAATTTAGTTCCTTAATATGCATAAAAGTATCTGAATTTGTCTTATCACTTTTGTGTCTGCCGATTTGTGTTTTGTTTACTCTGAAAAATGCGCTGTAGTTGTCAGTTACAAATACCCTTCTATTCAGCATGTGTTTCAGGATGCCAATATCAAATCAGTCCAAATTATCAGAAAACTGATGCCTCGATTCTCGATTTATTATGCTCTTGATTCTTGAAAAATCCAAGGTCTAAGGTGAACGCTTTTTTTCCAGGATGCTGAAATAGTCAATTCATTAAATCCATGTTGCTCTTCTCACTGAACCATGTTCTTTTTTTTTTGTATACTCGAAGAAAAAACTGCACTTGTTATAACTTCTATTTTTTGGCTATTTGTTTAATTGTTTAGTGTGCTTAGTTCAGATGAAGCTGTTATTACTCTGCCAGTTGGTCCAGTCCTACATTCTTACATCTTTACATGTGATTTATATTGGAAATTGGAGTTTGTTCATTCTAACTCTGTTAGCATTGTCATAATATTCTATTTGTGTACTGAGCAGACAGCTCAGGAGGCTATGACACCTATTGAATCAACATTTTCATTGGATGTCAACTCAAAATTGGACTGGTAAGTATAAACAAATTTCTGTTGCCTTTAAATTCTTATTGTCACATGAATCGGTTATAATAAGCCTAGAAAAAGGATGGAAATAGCTTGGTCCTGTATTCTAGTTTTCACATTTCAGTTTTGCTTGTTTATGTGATTAAATTATTCTAATAACATAATTAAGCTGCCATGTTGAGTTAAAGGATGGACGTTCACAAAATTTTGGTCACTTGACCATTTTTATTTGAAGGTGAATCATACAAGATAGTATAATATAAAAGTCTAGTGTAGTTGTCTTGATTAAAGGGGAAGACGATGTCATAGGTCACATTTTTACGGGGTGCATCCTCTTGCTCATTGGCTGTTACAATGCCTTTGACATGGATATAGCCCCTATATCAATTTGGTGCATTTTAACTAAATTCAGTTATTATTGTCACATAGCTGAATTTCAATTTTCCTTGGGTCTTCCGGCACATCCTCCTGATCATGGTATGGGTGCCCCCCATCTTGACCCCCCAGATCCTGCTTGTGCGGGACTATACTGGGCGATGATGTTGATGTTGATTGCTGAATCCCTTTCTTTTTCCTCTGTGATACTTATTTGTTCAAAAACGTGGGCTGTGTATCGCATAATCACCTGATTTCTTTTTCTCTTAAATTTGGGGTTACAGGGAGGCAATGGGGAAAATTCTGGCACGTGGTCATAGTCGAGTTCCTGTATATTCTGGCAATCCAAAAAATATTATTGGACTTCTTCTGGTGGGTTTCCTTATCTGAAAACGTTTAATATTTTACTTTACTCCTATATTGTATAAGATTGACCTTATTCTGAAATTCTTAACTAGTCCTTCTCTGTTACTACTGACTAGCTCCTCTACTGGAAAGTTAGAAACTAGTGCATGTGCCTTATGCTATCTGCTTATACTTGAGAAGGATGACTTATTTTCAAATAATTGTGTGACAAAATCTAAATCTTATCCCAGGTAAAAACTCTTCTGACAGTTCGACCTGAAACGGAGACTCCCGTGAGTGCAGTTTCAATTCGGAAGATTCCAAGGTAAAAGCCATGTTTTTTTTTTCTATTTTGAGTGTTGTGATAGATTTTTTTTCTCTGATAGCTATAAGCGCTTAATTTGACAGGGTTCCAGCTGATATGCCTCTATATGACATACTGAATGAATTTCAGAAGGGTCACAGTCATATGGCAGCCGTAGTGAAGGCCAGGCCTAAAAATACCAACACACCAACTATCATTGATGTTGAAAAATCTGAGGATGAACACACTGATTTGGTTACTCCTTTGCTATCCAAGCGTAATGAGAATCCTGATAGCATTGTGGACATTGATAAGATATCCAACCAAAACAATTTGAACAAGTACAAATTAAATCAGCAGGATATATCATTGCCAGGCTCAATTCCTTATTCCTCTGATGATATTGAAGAAGGTGAAGTCATCGGTATTATCACCTTGGAAGATGTATTCGAAGAGCTTTTGCAGGTAACATGATTTGCTCTGAGACGATGCCCTTACCGACAAGTATATAAAGTTACCAACAAAATGCTAATGCATATAATTTACTTGACAATTTCAGGAGGAGATTGTGGATGAAACAGATGAATTTGTGGATGTCCATAAGAGGTGTGGACCATTAGCAATTAAACATATTAATGACACTTTGACCTACATTTGTTCATAAAAGTATAGTCTTATGCCTCTTTGTATCTTGTTTATGCAGGATACGTGTTGCTGCAGTTGCAGCTGCTTCATCAATCGCTCGAGCCCCATCAGCTCGGAGGTTAAAGGGTGCTGTAAGTAGTCAGTTTGTTTCTAAATTCTTATCACCTGTATCCTTTCTCTCGCTTAGACAGAAATACACATTTACATTCAGATTAAGATCAATTCCTGTTAGTCTGTGCAATATGTCTATATCTTTTTCCAAACAGAAATTGGTGACAAATTTACAGATGCTGCTTATTTTCTTAATGAGTGAATATCCAAACTCTTAGTCTAGTTTTATAAAATGTATGTGGTTTCCATATTGTTCAAACTCTTAGTCTGGGCTATGAAGCGCCGGTTCGGGATTTACCTAGTTTAGGTTCTGGTTCCATGGGACCGCAGACACCTCTACTCCAAGTATAGGTTTCACTCGACTTATTCTGTTGTGTTAATTTTTACAGGGAAGTAGGCATGGGCAGAGTATGAAGAAGGCAAGTGAAGACGAAGTAGGTGCAACCAGATAAAGCAAGATGATTGGTCATCTCCTCTTTAATGTCCATCATAACTAGATTTGTATGAATCCTCATCAGGGGTGTACCTTCTTGAGAATATTAAGCTTTCTAGATTACTTTTAAGTTGCCAAGATATGGCCCAATGTTCCATAGTCTGTAGGGTGGAGTGATTTAGATCAGTGACTAGTCAGTTGTTTTTACAAGTCTTTTGCATGTATTGATGCAATAAGCTTCCTCTTTATCGTTCTTCTTCTCTGTCTTGGATTTTTGTAGGGGATTGAATAATATACCGCCACATGAGATCTCAGAAAGGAGATTCTCAAATCAGAGTGGCTGCCCAGACGCGTGCCTGCCTTGCTGTCTTCTGAAACAAACTGTCAAGTTCCGACAGTATATATTTCTTCGCATCAGAGTAAAATACTGATACAGAATTTCTGTATCTAAGATCGATTTGATAGAAATGAGATTAATGTTCACAGAAAACACCAGCTCCCATGTTATTGAAAGAGAATTGAGAAAATTACAACAATATTCACTGAATCTTTCATCTCTGTCACTCCCCTTCTTATTATGTTCTTACCCGTAACAACCAACTATCCATTTTACATTTTTAATCCCTCAATTACAAGATTTACATTTTTGACCCCCAACTTTCTAAAAAATACAATTATGGACAATTGTCTTTCCCTGCATCAAATACGCTCGTCATAAATCAGAACTAGTGTAATTCCCGTAAATTTACGGGTAGTTTTAAAAATTACTATATAATGTATTATAATAAATTAAAGATAAAAACAAAGATAATGTATATTTTAATAATTATTCTATTATTATAGTTATTAATGATATTTATATAATATTTAATAATTTTTTTGTTTTCTAATCTTTAAGATAAAAACAAATATATATGGAAAATATTTTTCTATATCAAACCTTCTACATTCACTTTTAAGTATAATAAATAAAATGAAAGAACTAATTGGTTCTTAAAGTGTCATATTGCGCAAATTTTATAGATAATTTGCTTCTATTTTATAATGTATTAGCGTTAGACCTATCAATCTGGTCGGGCGGGTTCGGGTTTGGGTTAAATCGGGTTCGGTTCGTTTCGGGTCAGGTTGTAGCGGGTTTTCGGTCGGGTCGGGTTGAACAACGGGTCTAAAATATCCTTTTTTATTGATTATTAAAATTAATTTTTAATTTAACAATAATATTTAGTTATAATATATTATTTTCATTTATTTTGATAATAAAATATATTATAATTTTCAAAATAAAATTTAAAATTTTTATAAATATATTAAATCGGTCAACCCAACGGGTTTCGGGTTCAATCGGGTTCGGTTGATTTCGGGTTTCGGGTTCAAATTTTCGGGTCTTGAACCTAAAATTATCGGACGGCTCGGGTCGGGATAGCGTGTTAGGTCAGCTTTTGACCTCTAATTAGTGTAGATATAGATAGAAATTTATATCGGTAATTTTTTTTCAACAATCCGATAAAAAAATTTTAGAAAAATCTTGAGATGGAATATATAATATTGCTTATCAATATCAATAAACAGAGATAGAAAATAATATAGATAAAAAATTATTTTCATACATTACTTATTTTATAAAATCTCAAATACCCATTTTTTATATTTAGGAATTTTTGAAGAATAAAATCAATATTTACATAGATAGAAGATTATATATACATACATTTATCTATTTTATAACATCTAAAATCTTACCCTAAAAAACCTTCAATCTTTATAAATTCATTTTTTATTTAGTAATGTTTATTATTTAATTAGTTTTTTTAAATGTGTGTATATTAATTAATATTTTTTATTTTTTAGTATGTGATATTGTATGAAACAATCTACGCATACAATATGGTATCTATTCATTATCTATTTTATGAAGTAGTTAATATAAATCGTGATTTCTAGAATTATTATTAGAGTATAATGTGAAAGGGGCTTTCTAGAATTATTATTTAGTTTTTTAAATTGAAAAAGGTTTTTTCATTATTTTATTCAGGTTATGCCACGTGGCGCAAATTTTTACACAGACTTGATTTCTACTTTATAATATATTAGGGTAGATATTCCTTTAATTCTGAAATTAAATACGATCTACTCCGTATATTAGTAGTTATAAATAAGCAAAGCTATCAGCTTTTATTCTTCCCAAAATGGTGGATATGTACCATTGAGAATTTCAACATGAAAAAATCATGAATATTGTGTAGTAGATGTGAGCCTTAAAAGGGTCGAAACTCTGGGTCCGTAATAGTTGGTATTAGAGCGAGCCCGATTTCTTTCCAATTGGGAACCAAGTACTTGCACAACTAAAACTTGTCAAGTAGGCAGGGGGTGAGGCATTGTTGGAGTGATCCTTGGGAACCTCTCGAAAATTAAAGTGTATGGAACACTGCCGAGAGCAGGAAGAGTGCTATGGGAGCGCATGTGGGCTGCCGATTAAAGTTAGCATGTTTAAAGTTCCAATTCACACAAGTTACTATGACTTAACGCATCTAGGATTGAATCAAACAAAGTTTCAAACTTAGACTGTGCAATTTAATAGATTTGTCTACCTACACATCATGAGGTTGATTCACATGGAAATGGGGCTTATCATGAAAACTAAGAACAAATGAGGACCCTTGGATTTGAGAAATGGATGGCTAAGATTAGAAGAGATAGGGGCAAAATGGTAATTTTGAAAAAAATAAAAAAAATAAAAAAAATAAAAAAATAAAAAAATAATTTTTTTTAATTTTCTTAGTTTCGCTTGTTTTTGCCAAAAACACGAAATTTGATTTTTTACGTTACGTTCACGTATTTTATGCATATGTTCACACTATTATAAGACATGTTCACATATTATCACATTTTTCAGTTCAGAAATTTTATAATACATTCACATATATTACAAGTGTGTTCATATATTATTACTGTTTGTTCATGTTTTATGGTCATGTGTTCATGTTCGATTAAATCATAATACATGCGTTAAACGGCTTAAAAAAATTTGAGAAAAAATTAAAAAAAATATTTTACTTTATTTTATTTTATTTTATTTTTAATTTTTAATTTTTCGCTTATTTTTTCCAAAAACACGACGGTTGACATTTTACGTTCTGTTCACATATTTTATACACATGTTCACATTTTTACAAGGGCCGTTCACATATAACCGCATTTTAACTTCAGAAAGTTTAGTATACGTTCACATATAATATAGATACATTCACATATTAGTATTGCATGTTCACGTTTTATGGCCTTATGTTCATACTCGATTTACATCATTTTACATACGTAAAAAGACTTAAAAAATAAAGTAAGAAAATAAAATAAAATAAAATATTTTTTTGTTTTTTTTAATTGGATGGCCTAGATTCATTTCTAGTGTTTCAATCGGATGGTCCAGATTTGTTCTTAGTTTTCATGATAAGCCCCATTTTCATTTGATTCAATCTCTACACATCATTGACCCCAATCTTAAATCAAATTAATAAATCAAATTAATCTAGAAATGGAGAAGAAATAAGTCAAATTAATAATGAGAATAAACATATCGGATTGAAGAACTTGATAGGCCAAATCCGTAAGTGTACGGGATCCGTTGTAATACTAGATGTCGAACTCTGAGACTAAGTAGTATTAATTGCAACTTAACATTAGACTAAGTCGTAAAAATTAAGAAAATATTGAGAGATGATGTGACTGAAACTAATTAGACAAGCAAACAGGGACGAAACCAAGGTTGGCTAGGGTTTGCTCTAGCCCACCCTAAAATTAATACTAGTAGTAGTAAAGGGGCAAGAGTAATAGCTTTTTACCTAGCTCATTTGGTTAAGCCTCTCTCTATATAATACAGGGCTCCGTGTTCGAATATCTCTACCAACACACCTCTCTTTCTTTTCCTCCTTCTATTTTGGCTCTTTTTAAATTTGTTCACCCACACTTTTGTTAATTATAATTTCCACCCCATCTTTTCTTTAATTTTAATTTTTACTTTATAATTTAGCCCACCCTAATTTTCTTTTGGGCCCGTCCCTGCAAGCAAACAAGTAAAATATGTGAACTATCAATGGGAGAAAAGCTTCTAAGATGAAGCATCCCACAACAATGCTTTGCTAGATTTTTGAGGATGGTTGTAAAATCTTAATTTCGTCTTTGTTTGAAAGCAATTGTCTAATACATTCACTAAATTCTTTCGAATGTAGCAAATATATCTAGATTCAATTAAACATTCACTTTCATGACTTATAAATTAAAATCTAGACCTTTAAAAACTTATAATTTATGATCAAATTGATTCAAAATTCGCTAGTAATTGGAAAATTCCAACAAGCAAAATCATATGATTATAGTCAAATCACTGCATGGCATTTTGTTTTTTTGTTTGAAAGCATAGATTTGCGCTTTATGTCCGTTGGAACACAACTGACCTAAAGTTATCGTTAGCCCATCAATATTATAATCATATACGGATTACAGTACGGAGAATTTTATCTTAAACAGAATCAAAAAGGGTAATTTACGAAAAGCACCCCCATAATTCTGCTAAATTACAACCATCGTTCTCCATTCTGTTGGCGTTTTACGCATGCTACTCGAAATTAACGCTCGTCACACCCGTCGCAGTCTAATCTCATGCCATTTTTATCCACCCAATCCAACAAAAACTAAAACCGCCTTCTCTCTCTTTCGCTCTATCAATGGACTTTTTATCTGCAATGGCGGAATTTGTGCTCTAAAGGACTACAATTTTCATAACACAAGGAGAAGAAAGGGTTTTCATTTCCGCAACCTTTCCTTGTTTTGCACTCAGACCTCTGCTTTCTAGTTCTCCGAGCTCTTCGAAGGGGCATTCGACATTAGGGATTGAAGAATTTGGGGGCAAAATCCAAACTTCTCATTCTGCGAAAATTACTCACCGATGCATCTTTTCTCTCGGGTCCGTCCAGTGCTAACATTCCGATCAGTTCCAGAGCTGTGCAACGCCGTCTTCCCAATTTTGCTAGGGTGTATCTTGATGTATTGCGATTGGAGCCTGAAGATTCTCGCCCATATGGCCGATTTGGGATACGGGTTTTTCGATTTTGGGTGCCGCTCGAACCCGGGGAGTTTTCTTCTGATGTTCTTTGTGGGGATGGGGCTTAGGGTTTTGCAATGCGGTGGATTCAAATGGTTTATACGTGAGTTCGTGGGAAAATCACGGGTTTTCAAACATGGATTCTTTTCTAAAAGGTCTTGCAATGATGGGGTTCTTGTAAAGGTGGAGGCCTTAAAGGATTCGAGAAACTCCACTAGAGCAAATGGGGACCACTCTTTAGAGAAAACAGATGACGATGATGATGATGAATTTCATGGGGCAAATGAGGATTTTGAAGAGGAAGAAGAAGTGGGCAGTGAAGATGAGGTGTTCAGTGTAATTGCTTTGAGGAAAATGGTGAGGGATGAGAGGAGGAAAGCAAATGATGCTTTGAAGGATCTGGAGAAGGAAAGAATGGCTGCTGCTTCTGCCGCGGAGGAAGCCATGGCCATGATTTTCAGGCTCCAGAACGAGAAGAGCTCATTGCAGATCGAAGTGAATCAGTTGCAGAGATGGGCTGAGGAGAAACAGATTTATGATGAGGAAGTGATTCAGTCACTTCAGTGGAGTTTAATGCAGTATGAGGAGGATAAGAATCTTCTGGAAGAGGAGTTGAAGTTTTATAAGAAGAGATTGAAGGTGTATGAGCAAGATGATGAAAGTGAAACATTGGACTGTCTTAGTAACAGTCCTTCTACACCTTGTTTGTCTGAGTCTCGTTTGCCAGGCTGCAAGATTGATGATTTGAGGATGGGCTCCCTTGATTGCAAAGCTTGGTCCTAATTAGAAGCAAGGTTTTATTGCATGAAATTGAGGGTGCAATTTCATTTCATAACAATGCCATTGCAAAAGATGGAGAATTGTTTATATATCATATGGCTACCCATGTGTGTATGATAATTGTTAAGAGGTGGTCATGCTGAAAGGAGGAAGAAATGATTTGCAAAATATGGGTTTGGGAGCTGTAATTCTTGGCTGAGTCGCTAGCAAAAATCCTGAACTGAATAAAGATGATATATCCTCACATGTGAAATGACTCAAGGACAAGAAGGGAGTCGAAGAGGAAGCAAGGATTCTTGTTTTATGCAAGCATTGACAGGAAACAGTAGTATTAAATAGGCATGTAGAAGATTTATTCCAGTGGTGTCTTCTACTTGAAAAGTTCATACTATTCGCTGTTTTACTTGCTGGTTGCTTGTAAATTTTTGTTAGCTATGCTTCTTTTCTATGTTTTCCTGGGAAGGATATCCTTAGGATCTTATACTTGACTTTGGCCCTTTGTGGCCCCATCTTTGCCCAGTTCATGTGAAATCTGATTTCTGAATAAATATGAACTGAATAATCTGTGATTGTGTCCGCGAGAGCGTTGCAAACTTTCATCATCTCATTGTGATCTTCACTTTTGTCATCTCATTCTGATCTTGTATTTCTTATTTGTCTTATTTCTCCTACTTTTCTCCTACACTTGCATTGCTGTGGTATCTTAAAACACCACATTGTTGGCTGCTGAATTTCAACGCCTGATGAATGTAGCTTAAAACCTCTTAACGTAATTGTTGAATTCCAATGTCTGCTAATCCACAATCACTTAGCCTGAAGGTTTTCAAATACAGGGCCCTTCAGGCTGAAATTGAAGGATGGAAACTATGAGCTAACAGGTCATGAAAAACTATGTAAACAGGCATTAAAGCCTTCCGGCTGTGGTTCGGGCTGGTTGTAAAGCCCGTGCAGCGCATCAAGAAACATCATTAATCTTTCTGCAGTGGAAAAAATTGTTGGAGATATCATTGATGTTTTTGTTATGTTTCTTATAGAGAGAGGTGTTGTAATTATCAAATTGAGAAGTACAGTGAATTACATCAAGAAAATGTCATTCAGTCAGGTACCCGTTAGAACTATTACGGCGAGATCAAACACAAATGTGTACTTAACATGGATAATGTATTCTACAGCATTACCATTAGTTCCCCTAAACATAAATGTCTCCCAAACTGCAAACCTTTATGCTAGGATAATGCAATCTACAGCATTTCCATTGTCAACTCACATATGGCACTTCCATAATAAACATCGATACATGGATATTTTTTTGTAGTCAAATTTTAGTTCCAAGGTACAGTTCTATGTACTAACCCCATACTAGGGTTTTTTTTGGCTCTTAATAGAACTCACGATCAGGCATGATTAACGGGGCAACAAGAGTCCAGACATAGAGCCCGGCTGTGACCCACTCTGTGCAGATTCGAACCCAAACTGAAGTCCAACCGACATCGATCAAGTCAGAGCTCTCAGAAGTGCTGGTCCATCCAGTTAGGAGCATCCCAGAATACATGCTTGCCAGAGCAAATATGAGGTGGAAGAATGTATAAGAGTAACTAACTGGCCTGGCTTCTTCCTTGTCCTTCTTTGCGTCCCCACTCTCTTCATCTTGTGAATCCAATAGAGGCTTTTTTGAATCTGTAATTATTGTTTTGCAATTCAAAGAAATTATAGCATGTTGAGAGAAAAAAAGACGTTTCAGGAAAAATGAGCATATTTTTGAGGCTTCATATGAAAACGTTAAATCAAATGGAATTTTTTTTTGTAAATGATTAATTAATAATACCTGCTGCCCTTGGTGATGAAGGTGGAGATAAGAAGGTGGTTGAGGATCCAGCACGAAGAGCAGAGTAGAGTATAGAGAGGACGGTTGTAAGCATCCCAAGGATAAGGGTGCCTGTGGAAACTGCTGAGGATTTACTCAGGTGATTGCAAGCGTAACCTCGAGGCTCACAAGAAAGAGCAGAATAGCATACATAAGCACAGTAGATGGATATCACTGATGCTGGCAACATGCTGCCATTGACCTGTTAAAATTTGGTATCATTGTGAAACAATTTTACTTAACCGGCGAAAAAAATCATATACATGAAATCAGACCAAGTATCAAGACATGAGATAAAGAAACATTTTCCTTACTGCTGGATGTAATGCAATAACTGCAAAAGCAAAAGCTAGAACCATGGTCATGACGAGGAAAAAGATGTTTAGACCACAATCTTCACCAGATGGATTGAACCAGATAAATAGAAGCCCAGAAATAGTATAAGCTCCAATGTAGCATACTGCAGATACAACCAGCAAAGCTATATACCTGAAACACCCATCACGCCTTGTTAGGACAAAGGAGAGGAGAAGCCAAGAAGGAAACCAAAAAAGGTTCAACTCAACAACTCTGGTACCATTTTTGTTCATCTTTTGCAACCCAAGCATCATTCCATGTGTGAGTGAAATCCAATAATATAACCACTTGAACAAGCAAAAATAATCCTGCCCCAAACTTTGACAGGATACCTAAGAGTAACATGGGTTTCATAGATTAGATAAAGTATATTGGCAAAACAAGATATATAATAGGATGAAGGATCAAACTAATGGAAATGACAATGCAGCATAAGAACAATTTCTTAGCAATTCCGGCGAATAAAAGCAGAAAAGAAAAGAATGAACTGGAAGAGCACTGAAAGAGTAGAAAAAATATATTTCCGAAAGTAGTTGACGCAATGAAATTAAAGAATAGAGTTTCACCAAGCTCACCATAAATTTCAATGACAATATTTGGCATGAAAAACATAAGAACAACGAGCAAAAACCAGATTATCATCTTTGCAATCCATCCACCATGATGCCATCCATCTCGTCTGTCATTTTGGTCCTTTATACCAATCATTATCAAGGCGAGTCCGGTAAAAAACAGGAAATTTCCCAAGCTGACCCGAAGAACTGCTTCCATCTGATACCATTCTTTCGTGTGAGAAGAGGTATTTATCCCTGTATGATAAAAGGACAAACTGAGGTCAGAGACTTACACATAAATACTACCAACCTCGGCCAATCGGCAAGAGCAGTTGTCATATAATGCTGAGATCCTTAGACCAGTAGTCAGAACTCAGAAAAATGCTATTTTTCATTGTTTGCACATTAAAGATGTATCACATATTCACGGCAAGGTCTGAGGAGTTGATGCAGCCGTAATCTCTTGCAAGCACAGCTGGAAGGGGACTGTCGAGAATGACATTCAGTAGACCCACTATATCTTAGAAATTCAGTTTTCTACTACCTCCAAGAATTAGAACATGGATAGTGAAGAAACAGCAAGTGACTACCATCAAATACTAGACAGAATCCAGGACACAGAATGTAAAACACTAAGTTTTGGGTGGCTTTAAAACAAATTCTTCACTCTAACAGCTAAAAATGGGTGACAGAAACTTTTCAACGAGAAGGTTTCCTTACCCTCTAGAACAGTAGAACCTAATCTAAATTCTTTGAAATGATCGCTAGCTAAAACTTAATCTGATTTTTTTTGTGAAGAATCCTTTTATACAGAATTAAAATCCTTGTTGATAAGTTACGGATAAGGTTTTTTCTAGATATCCAAACCGAATAAGAAAAGAGCATCTTCCACTTAATTTGCAGTACATCAGCAAAATTTTGCAAAGCCCAGAATCAACGCAGATAAGGGCAGTTGAGAATGTCCAATTCATGTTGTGATGAAAAAAGAATCAGATTCAAACACTCAAAATTGCCTTCAGAACAGGCCAGAAAAGCTCGACATTTTACTAACTCAGAACAAGCGTAATCACAAAATGGGGAACTTGGAAGTCAATCTGTGGCATGATAAGAAGAAATAGAGAGCAATATCCAATTTCTCAGCAGTCGAATGAAACGAAGAGAATCAGAAATTGAATAATACATAGGATAATGAAACAAGATAAAATTGGGGCTCACAGGAGATATGTTCAAGCAAAGGAGCGGCGACTTCACGGAGAATCCAGGCAAGGATGAGAGAGAATCCGAAGAGACCACAGTAAGCAAGGCGAGCTGATCGCTTCGAAATCCCCGACGCCACACATGAGCAGCATCCGCACGCAAGCGATGCACAGCATCCACACATGATCGCTCTCTCACTTTTTTTTTTTCCGTTTTTCTTGTTTCTACCTTCTTCTTCTTCTTCCCCTTCTGGATTGTGCTCTTCCTGTCTTTAGTTATCTAAAGAAGGCCTTCTGGGGATTTCGATATCGTTTTCGTTTGTCAGCGATCATATGGTCAAAGTTGGACCAGTAGGTGAACGTTCGGTTTTATCGTATCGGTGATTTCTGTTGGTAATCGCTACCCATCTTTGTTTTTGTTTTTTCCTTATTTTTTTATGTTAGTTCATTCCAATGGACAGATACTCTCTCTCCAAGTGTAACATGATCCAACAATTTTCCTCATTTTTATTTGGTGAATTAAACTCACAAGGACATGAATATAGTTAGGTCATGATGAGTATGGATCATGCTCGCTCGTGGAGGGGCAAGCGATGATATTTTTTTTTCGTCATTAAGCGGGACTTAGCCCGTAAACTTTATTAGATAAAACTAGATTTACCCTCCCTTATAGTGGAGGGACAAGCGATGATATGAGTTTGTAATTCTAACAAATCATGGTCTAATTTTTTTTTTTAATTGTTCAACTATGTTACTAAAGGTGATTTTGTTCTATTTCTTGGCATGGTGTTTCAGCAATTGCGTTTTCTTAACAAGATTTTACATGTTAGATCTATCAAAATGGACCCTCTTTTGACCAAAAAAAAAATGAACATTTTTTAAATTTATTTCTGTTGCATCCACATCTTTTCAAACTTAAATGGTTGTGTTTTTATGGTCGCTTCATTTTCGATCTCTACGGAAATGGGGCATAGTCGGGAGATATAAATGCATGGTTTTTGGAGTTTTGGTTATGATATTCGGAAACCATTGTAAAATTCGGTCATGGATTAGAGTTCTACCATTTTTTTCATAGACATTATCAATTTATGTTTTGTTCTTTTTTCATGTAAATTTATTCCCTTGGGGTTGGAATGTCAAACAACTCACAATCATTTTTGAACTAGGTGTGTCTAGAGAATCTACTTGGATCAGTTTGAGCACCACCCAATTTGTCGTCCAATCATTAAATCTCATTAAGATCCCCGAAAATGATAAATGTTAGGTGTAAGTGACTAATTGTTTGAGAAAATGCCAGAATGCGTTTTTTTCATTTTCTTGAGGCGGTGAATAATCCAAAACAATAGCTAAGACATTCCGAGAGGCAAGATTTGTGTATTTTAGTAGAAAAAATCGCTTTTCTTGTGTTAGTACTTCAAAGGTTTTATTGTTTAGGAGAAAATCCTTACACATGACGCAAATATCTCTAGAGCATCTTGAAGTAGTGGACCAATGGAAAGTATTTAATCTCGCTTTTTTCACACTTGATTGGGAGGTGGAGTATTCGTTTTTGTCTCTATTATTGTCATGATGTTAATTCTTTCAATTTTGCGAAGTGTTTCAATCTTAGTCTAGAAGGTATTTCGACCTATTCCTCTACTATTCCAAAGGCTAATCTTCATAATAACATTTATAAGGCATTCGTTCCCTAGGATCTACTGATCCATATAAATATTTGCAATGGTTATGATTAGCTTTTAAAGCCTTGTTATTTGGTATCTCCTTTGCATTTCCTTTTTGATTTCGTTGGATTTCTATGCAAAAAAGACTGTAAGGGGTCCGAACAATGTTCTCGAGGTAGAAGATAGGGAGTTCAATCCAAGCCAACCTATTTGTAGATGTGAAAAGCAAGCTTAACCCACCAAAGTCTGATCTATTACAAAGTTTATAGTACCAAGTTGTAACATTAAGTTTCTGATTCTGATGGACCAAAACTATATGTGATTTTAGCGAACTACATTTCCATTTGAGACTTGGGTTTTGTTGGACCAATATACACAATGAATTCATGTGACCAAAGTTTCAGGTGAGTTATGAGCTCATTTGACACATATAATGGGTTCGAGAGTTGTGTAGTCTTCTTTTTACATCACTGCAGAGACATTGCAAATCAGTTCCTGTTGTGATGGTTTCCCACACACTCGCAAGAATACGAGATCTATCGTAGTATTAGATCAGGATCGAATCATGGGGATTATGTCTGCTTTAGCTAATTCTAGAAACAAGTTTCTAAGCCAAATATAATGATTATGGAGTAATTCTATCTAAAGAAAGCAATTAAAACAAGTAAATAGCGATGTAAAAATGTATGAGAATGCAAAGTTCCAAGGCAAGGAATTCCCACAACTTTGATCCACAGAGTTTGAATCTCACTTCTACCTAAACTGAGTTGGATATTTTGTTATGAAGATTATTGTCTAATGTCATAAATTAACTTTTCTCAGAGTTTTACTTAATGTACTTCTATCAAATTAAGAACCCACTCTCGTGACGAAACAAAACTGATAGAAACCCTTTAAGCACTTAGAAATCTAGATGGTAAACCAAACTTGCCCCACTCTCGTGATGCATCAAACTTGACTCAAACACCTAGAAGTTCTATGACAATCAACCACATGAGAAACTAATCTCAAGTTCAATTCTAGTTTTTTCAAATAGATAGAACCACCTCTCGATGTGTTCTCTCTATTTTGTTTACTTACTTAGACTACCATATCTCGATGCACAACCTAAACAAAACTCTAATAAGTTAAACCTATTAGATTAAGTCCCTAGAATCAAATCATATTAGTTTCCAACTCAATTCAAGCAAAAGGTATTGAATCTAATCCGCTTCACATTGTTGGGATCAACCAAACCCTAGAACTAGAGAGTTTAGCTTAGCATAATGGAATTCCTAACCAAAGCAATAAATTTAAACATGGAATAGAAATAAGAACAATAATTGAAAGAGAAACTTACTAGAGATTCAATTGAAAGAAAACAAAGTAGATCCAAGAGTACAATTCTCCAAATTAAAAGAGCGTAAAACTAAAACCCTAGAAATTCTCTTCTCTCTAATTGAAACTAGAATAATAATAATGCATAAAGTCCCCCTCAAAGAGTTTTCGAAAGAGTATTTATATTAAAGGCTAAAAATATCCAAAAATGCAACATACAAGATGGCCCCACGCGCAAAAAATCAAAGTCTCGAAGCTGCATGCCGCCGTCTCGACCGAGACGAGCTGTCGAACCATCGTCTCGACCGAGACGGCAAATGGTCTCGACCGAGACCATCACTTGGTCAAATTTCTCCTCTTTTCTGGTCTCGACCCTCATCTTTGGCTTGTTGGCTCGTCTCTAGCACCTCTTTAATCTCATATTCTTGTCCCGTAAGCATCCTCAAAGGCTTGTTTCACCTCTCTTTGACTCCTCTAATACCATTAAGCTCCTTAACCTTATTTAAGACCCGAAAACACTTCCAAAAGCCTGAAAATGCAAAAAAAGCTTGTGTAGACATCTATACTACGAATAATACTAGAAATCAACACAAAATGCAAAACCTAAGCTAGAAAAGGACGAAATCTAATCCTAAATGCTAATGCAAAACCATGCAAAACTCGATGACATCAAAATACCCCATACTTAGACTTTGATTGTCCCCAAGCAAAACTTAAAATTAAACCACAAGTGCAAGAAAAGACATTTTTGCCTCAACTTGTTCAAATTCTTATAATCATGCTAATTGAAAGATCAAAGACAAGTGCCATCATAGCATAATCATTGTCATCAAATAAGACAAGCTCTTCTTAGTCCCTAGACTTCACAAAGGTAAATGTGTTTCACTCACTCTCAATGTGTTTATGGTAATCAATAAATGTTCAAATATTAACTTTGAAAACCATCTACCATATGCTTGCATCAGAGTCCTAAATCTCCACCACTTGGGACAATGCACATGACACAAATCAAGAGGACTTTTATTAGGTTGTAATGGGGCCAAGGTAAGAGAAAAAGGCAGGGAATTATTTGGTCTCGTGGTGCTAAATCCATGAAAGAGAAATCTAACCAAATTTAACAACACACCAAACTTAACTTTTCTTCACTTTCTTCTTTTTCACTACCTTCTCATTAGAAAACTTCAACTCCATTAACAACTTTATTTATTCACACTTTTTTTTCTTCTTCTTCATTGCTTTTTGTTGAGAGGGTTTCTTGACAACAAATAAATTTATAATCAAGACCCCGCTGTGTATAGCAGAGTCAGGTTCGTCCACAAGGAGAAAGTCAGTGCTAAGTTCTGTTACTTGTCACGCAAGCAATCAATAAAGTAAGGGTTTTTAGCAAGGAAAGAGAAAATCTAAGGTAAAGGTATCCCCACAACAATAATTATGCATGCCAATGCTATGAAACATAAAGATCATGCTTTTATCACATAAAGGTGTTAACTTTCATTAACTTTAAGCAAATAAATCAACTAACTTTCGTTTAATCAACAAACTTACTATCTAATCTCTTCTACTTCAACTAGGATAGATCCGTTTTCGCTTCAAAACCCTAAATTGACTATTCTGATTCAAGGTTTTCGCTTTCGCTTCAACTATGAATGAGAAATCCCCTTCAACTTTCGTTTCAAGGATTAAGAACAAGAGAATAGATTCATGCAATAAAAACAATCAAGACATGATCATAAACAAGCATGCACAACCATTGTTGGGTTCAACCCCAACCTTAGAGAGGAAGACTACTCACTAATCATGATTAAAAACATCTTAAATTAAATAAAAGAGAAAGATTACAACTTTGAATCAAAAACTTGTTTTCCACAATCTCCAAACTCGTTTCTCTTCTCTCCCTACACCTCCTCCCCTCTCTCTCTTTTCTTCTTACTTGCCCTCCAAGGCAATTGATTGTGTAGAAAAAAACAAATGGTAGACAAGAGTATTTATAGAGGAACTAATCTATCTAAAAGTTATCTCTAAGGAAATAAATCTTCTAATAAGATATATTCCTTCTATCTATCTAATAACATAAAAGGAAATAGGATAAAAGCCTTTTAATTACGCCGACTCAGTCTTCGCTACGACACGGGATGCCTCGGTACCGAACTGTGCACCTCGGTACCGACCTGTGACAGCACTACGAACAACCTTGAGTAAAACTTGCGTAGCGGATTCGTTACAACTCCGTTTGACTCGATTCTTTTTCCTATGTTCTTGTAACGAATTTCTCTATCTCTTTCCAAGCTCAAACATGATCTTTAGTGACTTTATTTGAGTGCCTTTTTTCGGCCTTCACTTCATTCTTGAATGCTATCTTCAAGTGCTTCTCCTCGGTTTTGCTCTTTTCCTCAAAAGTGCTCCAAATAGCTTCTAAAAACCTACAAAACACCACCAAAGCTTATGTAGACTCCATATCTTAAGAAAATACGAAAACCTACACAAACGACTCAAAACAAAACACAAAACTAAAGAAAAAGACTCAAACACACTAAAAACATGACTAAAAAGGCAGACATCACTTTTCTGATTTTTTTTCATTTTTTTTACTAACTACTTGCTTTATTTCCGACAATCACCTCCAAAACCAAAAACATACAACTTCTTCAAGCTTTGCTCTCACTTAGCATACTTCAACAAAAATCCTAATTCCCGGATGGGTATAAGGCTAATACTTAGGCTCGGAATGCTTTTATGGAGCTTCAAAAATACGTCATAAAAAGGCTAGAACATGGCTTGAAACTAGGGCTGTCAAAACTTGACCCGACCCGAGAAACCCGCCTGACCCGCCTGACTCCGAACCCGACCCGACCCGAGAAAAAAAAGAAAAAGTTTTGTACCCGAGACATGTTTGACCCGAACTGATTTGACCCGATTTCGAAAAAACACGAACCTGAGATTAACCCAAAACCGATTATACCCGAATGAACTAGCCTGATGCAACCCAATATCTGATGCTACCCGACCCGAAGTCATCCGAAAATCCGAATTTACCCGACCCAAAACCATCCGAAAATCCGAAGTTACCAGACCCGAAACCATCCGAAAATTACATTATGTTTTAAAATATTAATAATAGTGAATATTTATTATAATTATGTTTTTAATTTAAATGTTACACTAAATATTTAGACCCTAGAGTAGTTAAACTACAAAAAATCATCATTCGATATTGTCTGAATCAAAATCCGGCTTACTCGAAACCAAATTAACCCGAAATTCGGCCAAAGTCGAAATCCGATTTACCCAAAATCCGAAAAACCCGAAACCCAACTCACCCAAAATCCGAAAAATACCGAAATCTAACTAAACCCGAAACCGAACTTATCCGAAATCAAGTTGGACCGAAAACCGAATGACCCGACCGAAATTGACCCGAAACTCGACTCTGCCCGATTAATTGAGCACCCGACCCGAAATGATCCAACCCAATTCGACCCGATTTTCAACATATCCGAATTTGACCCGAATCCGAACTTACCCGAGACCGAATTGACCCGACCCAAACCCGACCCGACCCGCCTGATTGACACCCCTACTTGAAACACAGGAAATTATATGTAAAGGTAGTCAAGGGATTATGGCTAACAAAACAAATGCCTCTATCATTTCTATGTCATGCACAAAAGTCATATATGTGGCCTTGAAAAAAGTTATAACACAAGTTCTAGAGATTAAGTAATCAAAGCAAGAATCACACACAAAGAATGCAAGAGGACAAATTTGTAGTCCATTAGGCTCAAAATTCTCACAAGGCTTTTTGTCTAGGGACCTATTCAAGCTAAAATCTTATCAATAACTCCATGCTAGACAATTCATCAAAGAAATATCAATGCAATCTAGAGAAATTCGAAAACTTAGCATCATAGACAAATATCCAATCATTGTGGTCAATTTTCAAGTAAGGATATCTATCAAATCATCATAAAACTCTTTTTTTCCATTTTTTTTACTCAACTAAAATAAACATGCAAGAAAAAATAAACATGCAATGCAAAACTATCTAAAGTGAATACGCCCTACCCCATACTTAAACCCTATATTGTCCCCAATATAGAAATTAAACAAGAGGAAGAACGAAACTCACAGATTAAAAGGGCCGAGTTGCCTCCCGAGAAGCGCTTCTTTAAGGTCAATAGCTTGACCTTTCACCAATGTCAAGTCTTCGGATCAGGAGGGTCGGTGAGGCCCAACTCAATCGGATCAGGTTCTTTGTAAGGCTTGTGTCGAAATTTACTAACCTTTCAAGTCTTCGGATCAAGAGGGTCGGTGAGGCCCAACTCAATCGGATCAGGTTCTTTGTAAGGCTTGTGTCGAAATTTACTAACCTTGAAATACCCCAAGTTCTTATGCCAAAGCTCAACAAAATTATCTCTAAGAACTTGGTGTAGGAGGTATGGTCCTGACTTTCTTGTACTCTTGTTTCTAGGGATCATATTTGAATTATGACGAGTAAGAAGCACTTGATCCCCGGGCTTGAATTCAACTTGTGCTCGATCTTTAGAAAATATGGGCTTCATGCACCACAAAGTAGAGGTTAACGGCTTCAACTCTAGCAATGGGACTTCTGGCTCGCCCAACGGAACCTTATATGCAACTTTTCGACGCACATGGGATTCCATTGACACCTCTAAATATGGATCTTGAAGCTTTGGTGGTAGAACATATGGAACTACTTTCTCCATGGTGGGATAAGAAGGTGTTCCGTCCTCTTCAACAAGGCAATCAAGTTTTGTGCTCTCTTTAGCTTTCATTGGTTCCACCTCTTTAGATTGAAGTTCCTTGTGATTCTTCAAATTCACAACTAGAATTTGACCTTTTAAATTCTCCTCATGGTGGCCAGGTAGAGCACCCAAAGGCCTATGAGCATTGGCTGCGTTTTGATCCACTTGAGTTTTCATCATCTTTTGTTCTTGTGCAAATGCTTGCACCTTATTAGCCAACTCCTGCATCTCAACCATCATATTTTCCATAGCAATCAACTCATGAGATTTCTTAGGAGACATTGGTGGAACCGGGGAAGGTCGAGCTTGATAGCCCGATTTCAACTCAAAGCGATGAGTTGTAACATGAGGAAACACGACCCTTGAGATTGGGCCACGACTAGTGAGCAACATATACTCGCGAAGAGTATTGGGTTGTGGTGGAAGAGGTGCCCTTATAGCTTCAACTTTTGATAGCTCAACCTCACGTTGTTCAAAGCCTTGCAAGTGGGCATTCATTTCAGAAACTGTATGTTGCAGAGCTTCCATGACTTCGTCACGGTTCGCCATAAGAGTCACCTACAACCAAAGACAAAAAGAAACAAATGAAAAAACAAAAGGGGACTTAGATGAACTAGTCCGTTAGAACCAACTAAAATATCAATAATCCCCGGCAACGGCGCCAAAACTTGTTGTGATGGTTTCCCACACACTCCCAAGAATACGAGATCTATCGTAGTATTAGATCAGGATCGAATCACGGGGATTATGTCTGCTTTAGCTAATTCTAGAAACAATTTTCTAAGCCAAATATAATGATTATGAAGTAATTTTAACTAAAGAAAGCAATTAAAACAAGTAAATAACGATGTAAAAATATATGAGAATGCAAAGTTCCAAGGCAAGGAATCCCCACAACTTTGATCCACAGAGTTTGAATCTCACTTCTACCTAAATTGAGTTGGATATTTTGTTATGAAGGTTATTGTCTAATGTCATAAATTAACTTTTCTCAAAGTTTAACTTAATGTACTTCTATCAAATTAAGAACCCACTCTCGTGACGAAACAAAACTGATAGAAACCCTTTAAGTACTTAGAAATCTAGGTGGTAAACCAAACTTGCCCCCACTCTCGTGATGCATCAAACTTGACTCAAACACCTAGAAGTTCTATGACAATCAACCACATGAGAAACTAATCTCAAGTTCAATTCTAGTTTTTCCAAATAGATAGAACCACCTCTCGATGTGTTCTCTCTATTTTTTTTACTTACTTAGACTACCATATCTCGATGCGCAACCTAAACAAGACTCTAATAAGTTAAACCTATTAGATTAAGTCCCTAGAATCAAATCATATTAGTTTCCAACTCAATTCAAGCAAAAGGTATTGAATCTAATCCGCTTCACATTGTTGGGATCAACCAAACCCTAGAGCTAGAGAGTTTAGCCTAGCATAATGGAATTCATAACCAAAGCAATAAATTTAAACATGGAATAGAAATAAGAACAATAATTGAAAGACAAACTTATTAAAGATTCAATTGAAAGAAAACAAAGTAGATCCAAGAGTGCAATTCTCCAAATTGAAAGAGCGTAAAACTAAAACCCTAGAAATTCTCTTCTCTCTAATTGAAACTAGAATAATAATAATGCATAAAGTCCTCCTCAAAGAGTTTTCTAAAGAGTATTTATATTAAAGGCTAAAAATATCCAAAAATACAACATAAAAGATGGCCCCACGCGCAAGAAATCAATGTCTCGCGGCTGCCTGCCGCCGTCTCGACCGAGACGAGTTGTCGAACCACCGTCTCGATCGAGACGGCAAATGGTCTCGACCGAGACCATCACTTGGTCAAATTTCTCCTCTTTTCTGGTCTCGACCCTCCTCTCTGGCTTGTTGGCTCGTATCTAGCACCTCTTTAACCTCATATTCTTGTCACGTAAGCATCCTCAATGGCTTGTTTCACCTCTCTTTGACTCCTCTAATACCATTAAGCTCCTTAACCATCTTTAAGACCCGAAAACACTTCCAAAAGCCTGAAAATGCAAACAAAGCTTGTGTAGACATCCATACTACGAATAATACTAGAAATCAACACAAAATGCAAAACCTAAGCTAGAAAAGGACGAAATCTAATCCTAAATGCTATTGCAAAACCATGCAAAACTAGATGACATCAGTTCCATCAAACCCACCGGGGCATGTTGACATAGTAGATGCCAAGGGAAAGGGGTGTGTTTAACTCCGCTTCACTTGACAACTTACTTGTTGAATCCATATTACTAATACAATCAGTTCTTCATGGTCCATTGATGAGAATGAAACTATTATGGATGTGGTCTTTTTATGTATTGAACAATTTTATTCAGACTTGGATACACAAAATAAAGTGATAAATGTGGAGTTGGGGAAATACGAGAACCGGGAAGGAGCATTTGGAAGACCTTTGTCGACGTAAGGATGTGAGCAAAATGATGGTAATTATGA
Organism: Fallopia convolvulus; assembly: GCA_964016875.1. NCBI lineage: Eukaryota > Viridiplantae > Streptophyta > Magnoliopsida > Caryophyllales > Polygonaceae > Fallopia > Fallopia convolvulus. The sequence goes on from OZ024723.1 coordinate 54,391,551, forward strand.
TCCGGGTATGATTATCTTTCTCTCTCTTTTAGTCTTTTTTATAGTTTTATGTGTTTAATGCAATAATGTCTTATTAATTCTAATGTTTTAATGTCTTCTTTATAAATTTATAGTTATAAGGTGGTCTAACTACGGCAATGGCGTACCTAATATCCAAAAAGTTGCAAAGAGGATTCTTTGTTTGACAACAAGCTCATCCAGATGTGAAAGAAATTGGAGTGTCTTTGAAGGGGTAATTAAAATCTTTTTTAAAAGATTATTATATGAATATGATGAATAATTTTCTAGTACTCGCAAATTGTTCATTTATTATTTATAGATCCACACAAAAAAGAGTAATAGACTAGAGATTGGATGAACAAGTTGCACAATCATGAAAATGAAGAGTGTGAAAAATGATGTGCTTGAAGCTAATGATTCTACTTATGCACAATCATAGATGGTTGATGGAGTAGGTGATGATGAAGATGATGTCGTGAGTAGGTCACACCCGGTTTGAATCTTACATGGGATATGGAGAGTGAAACACCGAAAGCAAATGAAGAATTCCAACAAAGGAGTGCTCGCCATATGCAAGAAGTGACAAGCCCAAAGAAGTATAATGTTGAAGCCGATTACACAGAGGATGAGGGAGATGTTGATGAAGAGTTTGAGTTTGAGTTAGACAAGGAGTATAATGTTGAAGACTATGGAAATGAAGAGATGGAAATTAGTTAATATATGTATTTGATTATTAGACTATATGAACTATTTGGTATTTCGAGTTTATGGGATATTCTAGCATATGGATTTTATGGGATATTAATTAGTAATTAGCATATGGAGTTTCCCATTTGTCTACACAAAATTAGAGATTTTGAACAATAGGACAAGCTTGAAATACAAGAAAATAACTAATATCGTCCTAATCCACCTAAGCCTTGCCTAGGTACTAGGCCCCCACTCAATGCCTAGCTCCTACATAGCATTTTTAGAGCACTAGTTAGGATTCACCATGTTGGTAAAGAGTGTAATGTTGTGTGACTTGTGGCTGATAAAATTGCGAAGTTAGGCCACAATTTCTCTACAGAACAAATTCAAAACCATCCAATTTCTCTACAGAACAAATTCAAAACCATCCAAACCTGCAAGTTCTCAACTGAAAAGGATGTCCCTAAAAAAAGGATCACTGATCCTGATCTTGTCAAAAAAAAACATTTATTTTGATATTTGATCCAAGCAAAAAATAGGTATATATTATTATTATGCAAAAATAGGTTTTTTTTTTGAAAAAAAAAAACTAAAAACGGGTAACCTGGCCCTACGGGTAGTTATTGGGCCCGAAAGCAAGCCTAACCCCGGCCCAGCCCACAAAAGTGAGGTGAAAAGTGATGCCTAGCCCGGCTCATATCTACCTCGAGCCTGCGTTTGATCAGGTGGTCTAGTATGCATGTTCAATTGATTAACCATTTCTAGAAAGCTCAAGGTTCACATGACGAGCAAAACATATCAGAATTCAGTACCTATTTCTCCTACCTCTCACATACAAGCTCAAGCTTCACATCAGAGAGCAAGCAACTCTTCTACATTAAAACATATATACATTCTACCATCTAACATTCATCGTTAAAAGCAGATTACGTCATGTTACCTATCACTTAGAATGATCAATTCAGCAGCTGCACCCATTGAACCAATCCCTCCAGCTGCAAGCAAAGCAACAGCAAGCTCCTCTTCCTCCATCTGGCTTAGTCCCCTACTCAATCTCTTCAACACATCCACATCAACCTCCATAACCCAACTCGGAGTACAAGCAACCATCAAACTCAAGAACCCCGATACATAACCGCGCCACACCACCTCATCGCACCCAAATGAGATCTTCCCATCCAACGCACTCGCCAAAAATTCCATGTGGGACCCGAGAACCTTCAACCGCCGCCTTGATGAGCAAGGCGACGTGGGGTCCACTCCCCAAGCAAAAGCCACACAAAGCAAAGCAAAGTAAGCCAGTGCAAACCCGCTGAAAACTGAATTGGTGCCGCCTGATCTATGGACTGAAATGAACCAAGAAGGCAAGGTTTCTTTTATAAGGCATTGAACCAAGTCGGGCCCACCTGACAGCCATAGAAGAGTGGCTGCTAAGGAAGATGCAACCTTTAGCCTCGTCATTGCTGAAGCAAGCGATACTTGCCCGTATCTCAGACCGAGTTTCGTCTTCCTGAGCTTCTCTTGCCTTCCTTTGGAAAACCAAGAACCGGCTATTTCTTGGACAGATTGCATGAGTAAGGAAACAATTTCTTCTGGCAAGAAAGTGATATCTCTAAGGGAACGGTAAACTCGTAAATAGAGGATTCCAGGAGCAACAGGAGACATGCCACCATTGATATGAGAACCGACTCCATGGCCAAGAAGTGGGCCCACGACGCCCTCAGTTGAGCTTAGACCGAGTGTGGTGGTGAAGCAACTTTTGAGGAGCTGGACGATGGCGTTGTTGTTGTGAAGGAAGACGGTGCGGGATGCAGAGAAGACGAGGAAGTCGCTCCAGCGTTTCGCCTTTTGTGTCCAGAGCGATGTCACGATGGGTAAGCATGGCCACGGACACCCGGCTGCAAGAGACTCCATGCAGGGTCCCGCCAGGTGGAGGAAACGTTCTGAGGATTTGTCGATTTTGTAGGTTATGGTGAGGCTTACAAAAGCAGCTAGTGGAAGTGGAAGGGTAGCTGCAGAACTACCACCTGAAAACAATAAACAGAAGAGTTGCTTGACATCCTCATTTTAGGCTAAATAAAGAACTCTAATTGATTGTCTTTGGTCTTTTATTTATTATGTTTAATGGATCAATATAGCCATGTAATTTGAGCAAGATATCTCAATTGTATCAATTGTACAGGGAGCCAATATTTTTTTTGGTCAAGTTAAGAATTATGTCAACCTTAGCAACGAGTTGAAGACATCCCTTGCGGATGAGAACATGAAGTTCTAGATTCGTCAAAGCTTCTTGTTTTTTTATTGTATTTTCTTGACGAAATGAAAATTCTTTATTTTTATTCCGAAAGGTTTAAATTAAATGAAAAGGCAAAGGAGCATATTATCCAGAAGGGTGAGTTACCTGCAGCAATTCTTGGAACATCAACCCCAGTAGCAGCAAGAATCTTCTTGATTTGTTCCACCACATTCGAAAGATTGGCAATGGGGCTGGGCCAATCCGTTCCATTCATAAGAGCTGGTTTCCAAACGCCTCGAGTGACTTCAGCCGAGAAGTAACTCACAATGGTTGCTATAGACGCAGGAAGAAAATCAGCCAAATTCTTCAACCCTGAAACAGAAAATGAAACAACAAAAAAATTCACTTCATATCTCATTCCATTTTCAAGAAGACACGAAACACAAACAAACAAGACAGTACCAGTTGCCAGCTCACGTGGAGACAATTGCTCATATGCACAAGCCGTCAAAGCAGCGTCAACTACGAATGGAACGGCTTCCATAATAACCCATGCAGGCAAATTTGGTCTCAAAGTGTCGTCTTCACTACCCTGTCCAGAGGAATTGCTGCTTCCAGAAGCCATAGAATTCATGGACTGAGCTCCCTTTTTGAAGAACATGCCAAGAAGTACATCAACTAGCTGGTGAACAGGGGTCCCACCAACAAGACCTGTAAGAGTCGAGGCTATGCACGCCCGATGCTGCTGATACCAGAATTTGAGCTTGGGAAATTGGTCAAGAAATATGGGTTCTGGAGACAGTGAACAAGCAACTGCTGAGAGTTGTCTTTTGTGATGGCTCTTCTGGAAGTTTCCGGATGATGGTAGATGGCAGTTTCGTGCTAATAAGAGGTATTCGGGAGTAAGTTGGGATCCAACTGGGGGTACATCTCCAACACCGTATTCCAATGGTGGATGATTAAACCTCCAGAGTTTTAGAAGCTCAGCAAAGGCATTTGAGAAGACAGCATGCGCATAGATTTCTTCTCCTGTTGGAAGCTTCCATGAAGTGTTTGGTAAACAGGAGCCGAAAACTTCACAAATTGCCATCAAGGAAGCTGCAAGATGTGGAACCTACAAGGAGGGTGAAAAATACATATCTTAAAGCAAAAAACAGTCACAAGAAGCTGAATCTTTTTGGAGCTAATTATAACTTGCGGTTTTTAATATATATCCAAACCCCAAAAGTTTTTAGATGCTTATGTGATGAATGGGGCATTTTAGAAATTCCAACGTGCACAGATGGATGTTTAATTTGTCCAACAATATTATTAGCGGTAATTTAAGCATCAACACATCATCTATCACAAAAATGATTGTTTGTTTTTGGTTATAGTGCAGGATAAACATACCAAGCCGTGCAAAGAGAAGATTTGAACACAATCAATGGAGTCTATTCCAACAAGAAGTGCATTCAGCATTGGAGCATATGAGATCAGATGGCTTTCACCTGCAGCATAATCAGCAGGAACAGGTGGAGACAACAATCTTGTGATAAAATAAAGAGTATGCTCCTACAAGATCATCCCCACAATGTCAAAGTAAGCGAAAAGAGTTGAACAATAACAGAACTTAGCTTTGTAAATAATAGAGAGAAATTCTGGTTAGTACAACATTCTACCTGAACGTTCCAGCCTTGAAGCAAAGAGGCTCCACAAAGGATCGTTGCAGCAAAAAACCGCTCATCATCAGACCCATTGATCGCCAGCTCAGATATTCTCTCAAGCTCTGCTAGACTTCCATCAAATCCATGAGCTTAAGTTCAGTTGCTTGCCCTTTGGTAAATGTACCAAAAGAAAAAGAGTATATGATAAAGAGCCTGGCCTCACAAACAAGAGCATATCATTTAGCAAGACCTATTTGTAAATGTTTTAGATCTAGACCAGCCCCAACTTCTTACAAATCTAGAGTTTCTTAAGGGAGTTTTGCAATATTAAACAGGGTTACTCAATGAAACTGTCCTTCAATTGCTACATCACTCTGGAAAAGTTAGTGCGGCTTTTCAGCTACTAACTAAGGATGAGCTTAATCTTGCTAGGAGGGATTTCTCCTTCTTGAACAGGGGATTAACTCTAGTAACATATGTTGATCAGACCTTACTAAAAGATATCACTCACCAAAAAAATCCGTCAGTGATTTATATTAAACTACTCCAGTTATTCCCTCAGTTCCTTTACAAGGCAACCGGTAACATTAATTTCTCACTTTTTTTAATTACTTCAAGAAGAGTCACAAATAAGATTTTGTCTTCCCTCTATTTATAAATGGGCCCTGATGGATATGATCACTAAATCTGAATAAACATAAGCACTTAACAAGGAAGAGCATGACCTCATTAGAGACCCAGTTCCACAATGCAAAATAGTCTAATTATGTGCATGAACTTCTACAGGAAGAAGTAGAGTTGCACCTTGAAGCAGGAGTTGCAACCATGGCTTTTATCATCATTGGTGCAAGTGGAGCTCCCTTCATAAATGATGACCAACCTGGCAACTCAGAAGGTAGCAGATCAGGTATTTTGTTGGTTCGGCTGTTTACATATCCCGGCCAAAAGTAAACTGATGTATCAATTAGGTTCCTGGTTATGCAAGCTTCTACTATCAAATGCAACATATTCCCAGCTGCAATTTACAATTAAAGAATCATTAGAAGGTAGCTAAATTATTCAGCCAAGTTCTCATATAATAGGTACAACATAACCAAATCAAAATTTATATGTAGGCTAGCAAGAGAAAAATATATCACTTACAACAATCAACAGGCAGTTCTTTCAGGTTCATGTACTCAAAATATTCACTTCCAACATTTATGCCTGAGATGGCCATCATTGCTTTAGCAGCAGCCAAATTGGCTGCAGAAATAACAGACTGAGGTGGATTCAGCAAGCTCGTATAGTTGCTTAGCATTTGCAAGGAAGAAACCAAAGCTTTGCGACGATTTCCAGGAATTGTTACGTCTTTCCAGTGATTGGTAGAGCTACAATTTCTCTCATCAAGTGGGTTTTCCTCTTCATCAATGAGATCGGCCACCACCAGAGTAGTAATAGACAGCAACATACACATGCGGCTATCAAGTCGAGGCATTGGCCCCTCAATAGGATCCCTTTCCTGAATAAATTAACAAAAACTTTGTAAAATATATAATCCTTTGCAATGGAAAAAAGAAGAATGAATTGTCAATTCTTTTGTACCCTTTGAACAATACGAAGAGCAGCAATCCATAGAGCCAAAAAGGTGTCATGCCAGGTGCTACTATTGACTGCTTGAAGGATCTTCAGTACACCTTTTATTAAAAGAAGCATAAATTCAGTGTCCACATAACAAAAATACCACTGTATTTATAAGAACGCGCAATTTGGCTAGAGAGAAATTTTTAGTACCAATAATAATCTCAACAGCACTTGTAGGGGTAACGTGTGGGCCGATCATGGCATCTTCAAGAATTATATCAAGAGGAATCCATAAAGAAGAAGGACTAGCCCCATGACAAAGACCAGAAAAGGAGGCTAGAGATCCAACTACATGGAGCTGTCCCAGAGACTTTGTTCTGCATTTTCTAGATACTTCATTACAAGAGTCTGAGACAAACTTATATAGTATCTCTGCATTAATAGTTTTTGAGCTTCTTAATGCCGAAGAGTTTGCTCCAAGCAGCTGTACCCGCTGGATAAAATGTTCCCAATGTTTTGGCCTGAAGGATACACAAGGTAAAAAAGAGCATAAATTTCAGCCATTATAAAGAAATGAAGCCAAAAAAAATAATGCTATGATACTTGAACATATTTTTGGTTTTGATTTGTTCCTTACATACAGCCAATCAAGTGGAGTTCGCATTCAAAATTTTGTATGCTACTCCATGCTGTGCTTATTATCTACTATGATTTTGCTGATAAGAGTTAGATATATTCAGATAATGTATAAGCTTACATGTTTTTGTGAGCCAAGTGAAGAATTCTTGATGTAATACTACTTTGAAAGAACTGACCAATGAGCTCTACAGCCATGATAGTGTTTAGATTCCGTAATTTGTCACGATGTTCAAACATATTCTCTTCATAGTTATCAATATCCATTTCCTGATTTCTTGTTGTCCACATAGACTTCTTTTCTGGTGCAAGTTCTAGCCAGCCTTCATCATCTAGAGATGCATCCAGCAGTTGCCAGACAGTAGCAAAGACAAACCCAACTAAAAGAATCCCTGGTTCACTTGCAATTGCTGGAAGTCCATATTTCTGATTGAGATCAAGTTCTTGACCAACTGATGTCATAACACTGAAAGAAAAGGAAAAGTTATAGCATATACAATATCAACATTTAAGACATCAAATAGCAACAAGAACATATCTGGGGGAAAAACATACCATTAGAGAGTCCATGTAGTAAAGATGTTGGTACTAAACTAAAATGAGGCTTTGATGACAATGGTGTATGTAGTAGAAACTGCTGAGGTTTTGTTTGGGCCCATAGCATGACCATAAATCCATAATTATAGGGGAATTGACAAAATTTAAAATTAAAAGAAAAGATTTCTGTTTTCCAGGAAAGTTAAATTTCAACAATAGCAGGCTGTAACTGTAGAATTTGGGAACCCATTTATAAAACCTTAAGATTCTGAGCTACAAGAACCGTTAAATCTCTATCGTTGCTTCTCATCCTTGCAAAACCTCATCGCTGCCCCTCCTTTGATTCCGATGACATATTGCTTTCGTTTTCAAAAATTGTTGCGACCCTAACTCCTAAGGTTTCAGATTTTGAGCAAGACAATGAAGGACCGAGGGAGTCAGGGGAGTTGCAGCGCCCTTTGCAATTTGTGGAAAATACAGGGTCTAATTTGAAATTATAACTACGCATGGTGCGCGCGTCCGAAATTTGATGGGATTTGATCCGGTACAGTACTGCCTATTTTAATTAGTAATCTTTCACAATTTCTATTTCTCCTCTCAAACTAAAGTACTTATTTTTAAAAAATAAACCGAAAAAATGACATTAATATATAAATTATTTTAGGAAGAAAACAGCTCCCTTTGAAAAAAATATTAAATATTAAACTAGTAATAGCTTGCTTGTAAGAGAGAGGCATATACTAAAAACTCACTTATGATAGTTCGGCCCACTTATATGAGATTTGAAGTTGAAAGCATGTCTCTTTACAAGTTCCATGTAAATCCTGTAAGCTGCTGGTTTAGAATTTCGGCATGAAATGACCCTACACAACAACAATAACAACAACAACAACAGCAGCAAAAGTCAACATTTTCAAGCATTTACATCATGAAGAGATCTCTAAGATAAGTGCAATATGACATTTCAATGCACTTCAAATTTTGCAATTTGTCAATGTTGTTAGGTTGTCAAGTACTTCAACAACTACACACTTCCAACTTTTTACTCATTTCCACATTCACTTCATTTTACCCCTAAATGTCACAGATTCATTGCCATTCAGAAAGGGGTAAAAAGTATAGGCAACTTTGAAAACATGCAAACAATATTCAAGACGCTTTGAAAACATACAAACATACCCAATCAGATTAATCCTTCTTCACAAAAAAAATTGGAAAATTTAATGACATTTTTTCATCAGAACAGGAAACCCAAAGAACCAAACTACAACTTCCCCCAAAAACTGAAGGAAAAAGAAGAAGATGATGAGAGAAAGGAACCTGGTGGAGAGAAGAGCAAGAACAAGAACAGGAGGAACAAGGTTAACCACCATGGATTTTTCTAGAAACTTCCACGCAATGGGCAGATTGTTGTCCCAGCAAATGTAGGACACCAGCAAATGAGCAAGCTCAGGAGAAGGCAAAGAAACACCAGATAAGCTCAAATTGGAAGACAATTTGACAGCCCACAAGAAAGGATCCAATTCCTTCTTCTGGGCAGCCTTTGTTTCCTCCAACACACTTTCCCACAACAACTCTTTGCTCTGCAAGGAAACCTCCATTGTTGCAATTGATTAATTGAGAGAGGGAGAGCAAATTGAACAGTGGAATATTGTTGCTGGTGGTGGGTTTTTAGTTTTTAGGGGGAATTTGGTTGTGGAAGAAAGCATGATGGGATTGACATCATTGAAGGCTCCTTATGGGGATATGAGATGGGGGTGGGGGTTGATCTGCTGCTTTATGGTGGGAATGTTGATGAAAAGGTCAAATTAGTTATGTTGAGTTGGGGACCTTTGGAGGGGAGGGGATTGGAATAAATTATTATCCTAAAGTTTCTTTAGTACTCCACTATTTAAGTAATTGTGGATCAATGGAAACACAGGATTAAGGCTCTTTTTGTTGCAAATTTGTCCACGAAATTTTAAACTGAAAAGGGGATAATTGGGGGTATGGTATGGAATGCACCAAACCCATGGGACCCACTTTCTCCAAAGTACAGGTCCCAAATGATTTGCAGTTATCATGTCCAAAATTTTAATCTTATTTAGTTGTAATTTTTTACTTAATTTTTATCATTCTTTGTTTGTAAATTTGCATGTATATAACCAATTCTGAAATCATTCTTTGATGTAGCTTCCATGGCGTACTCACCTTGTTAAGATATTTGTGCCTCCCTCGTTACTAAATGAAAAATGTATAATTGTGAAGAATTCACTACTTTATTTTTTTCTTAGCTCTATCGGGCAGAGTAGAGGACAGAATACAGGTTGATACATTTTAACTCTCTAAATCTTACAATAATGAAACAATATTGGAACAAATATATCGCTTCTTTACGACTAGTTTCTTACGCAACTTATGTGGGTTAATCAACTAAATGAAAGTAGAATATAATGAGATTAATTTTGACGATTTCATTTGATAACGGGTGATTAGTACATGATAACTATTTTTTTTTTGTAATTTTCTCAAAATGTGTATGGATGGGATGGCAATAGGAGGAAACTCATAGTGGTTAGGTTAGGTGGGGAAAGTGACACTACGGACTATGAAGATGGAAAGGTGGGGTTGAGATTCCCTCCTATCTCATCTTGTAGCCATGCTCTCATGATGCTACTTATTTTAGGTCTCAAAAGTGATCTCCTTTGTTTTTATTTGTCTAATTTTAGCACCAAAACTTGAAGTTTTATCTTGTAGGAATTGAATAGGTTGATCTTATAAGACTTATGAAATGTTAAACAGACCATGACGTTTATGACTTGAGTGTGAAAGATGAACAAAGAATTGATGAAGATCGAGTGGAAGAACTAAGAGAAGAATTCCAAAACAAAAAGGATGTTAATTCATTTATGTCTTACCAAACCAAACACAGAGCGTTGAGAAATGCTCCTTTAATTTTATAGGGTGTAATTAGGCATTAATATAGTGAATTAGGTTGCATGCTATGTTCGTGGTAGGTAAAGCCTCAAGCAAGTGTAGCTGGTTCTGTTAGGCTTTTTGATCACTTCCACACAAAGTTTTGCAAAGAGTAGTAATTATGGGGGCCCAACCTTTTTGTTTTTTATCCGTTTCTTTGATAGCTACCACCAACTTAGATTTCGAATGAAGAAAGGATTTAACCTGTTCTTTATACAGTAATGAATTAGTACGTACTATATAGTTAGCGTCTTTTACTTTTTTTGGGTGCGTATTGTTGCATCTAACTCCACCCACCCGATAGTATATGAATAAAATATTGAGTGGGTATCGTGGAACCGTTTTATTTAAGCAAAATGTCAAACAATTTAACTTAGCTGAACGATTTCACGATCGATATGTGTATATCTTTTTTATAAGCTATATCATATTATTTACATTTAATAAATATTTTCCATCAATTATTCATGTACACGATCGAAATTTTCTTCATGCAATGCAATCAAAGAAATTGATCGCGAATGAAAACGTGAGTGAGTCTGGAAGGAGTTAGAAGAGGCCATATTCATGATAGAGGTTCTGCTTCTAGTGTCTAGTGATCAAGGCAAAACAACAAGAGCAAAGTTAAGGTGAACATAATTCACTTCCATAGTTCCATACTGTCTAAGCACATAATAAAACTAGATTTAAAAAAAAAAAAAAAAAAAAAAAGTAACAGAAGAAATTAACGATTTTTCCAACGTCAATAGGCCCGGTTTAGGTAAAGGCTCACAAACATACCTTAAGAAGAGTGGTGGACTAAAGAAGGCCCAAATTGCAAATGCAGGCCCATGAGTGGTGCATTTGTTTTGGATCCATTTCAAGAGCAACTTACGAGAGACCCATGTTGCTTGCTCACCGAAATTGCAACGAGTTGATTTTTTTTTGGAGGAAAGTTGAAAATGCATAATGTGAGATGTTAATATACTTGAATCTGTTGTTGATCGGTACACGTCAGAGGTTCTAAGTGGAGCCCCTAAGCAGGGGGTTCGGGAGACATCGTTCCACGACATTGGTATGTTATATGTTCTATTAATGGGTTTATCGTGATCTATTTTGGGTTTATAGTTATAACCTATAATCTGATTAGAGTTTCATGAGTCGCTATGTACTCATGAAATGTTTTACTATTGTAATATGTTTTATTCAACCTCCATAATAAAGAACTCATTTTCTATGTCGTTGACGTAGCCAACTCACCGTTGGTGAACCACGTAAATATCTGTGTCTTTCTTTACGCTTTTATCATTCTTGTCACAACATGAGATAATCAGGGGGCCATCAATCTAGGGATGAGCACGGGTTGGTCCAAACCGAAAATTTAAGTCGAATCGACCGATATTATTCAGTTTAGGAATTTTTTAAGTTTCAGTCCAGTTTGGTTTCTGTTCAGGTTCGGTTAAATTTCGGTTCGATTTGAATTTCGGTTCACCTTAAACCAAAATTCGGTTTTCAGTTCAGTTTTTATCAGTTCGGTTTTGAACCAATGTTCAACCCTACATCAATCTATGTGTTTTATAACTTTTATTCTAGGGTTGTTTTTCGGCATAAATTTTCGATTTTTTTACAAAGATATTTTCATTTTCATATGATTTTCACATTGATATCTTTAGACTGTGAAGTTTGAATCGATCGTGAGATTGTGGAGTTTTATCATTTTTTATCGGAGTGGAGTTGAATCAATTAAATCGCACGCAAAATCAACTTCTCCCTGTTTTGTCTCTTTTCCTCAATGTATGGTGATGTAGTCAATTTATTACTTTCTCTAAATGATTTTTTTTGTTATCATAGTATAAATTATCGACCCTATCCCTTTTTTTATTAATTGAATCGCCAACATGAGCAATTTCGAAAACTCTGGCAAAAAATTATCGATCATGAAAATATGACGAATGACGATGGTTATCAATCTGATGTACTCGACTACAAGGATCATTTGTTTTTTTTAACGAGGGACCCACTTTTGGTGGTAAACTCCGGATCCGTGAACTAGTCGGCAAAGCGCACGAACCAGGTAAACCGGCTTGCACCGACCGGCTCGACCTAGTGGCGGAAGAATGGTGAGACTTGGTTAAGTGTAGAGGCGGAGGCAAAGATCGAACCTGGGACCTCCCAACATCCCCCATGCTTCTTACCACTAGGCCACCCCATGTGGGGCTAGGATCATTTGTTTTTCCTTCCAACAAACATCCATGATTTTTTCTAGTTTCATAGGTCGTTGATAGATAAAATTTTGGAGAATAGCAAATTTCAATGAAAATCACAATATTTGTTAAAAAATAAAATTGGTTTCATGAATAAAACCCTAACTCGACTTGCAAAGAGTGATCGATCATAAATGCACACTTAGAGATATTTGCAACATAGTATAAATGTACACATAGGTGAAAATAAATGAATACACAAGTAAACATCCATGCACATATAATATAAAATTTACAAACTCATGTACATATTTGTTTCTCGACCTCATGAAGAGTGGATTAGTCGAATGAGGTCGAAAAATAGATGACTACATGAGTTTTTGTAAATTATAGATGAAACCTCATTTTTGTGAGGGCTTCAAGCACTTGATTAGTGACTTCAAGGACATAAGAATAAGGTCACTTCAGCTGACTTCTATTTTAACCCATGCCCTTCCCGTTAGATTTTGCCTTCAGCTGAATTGAAGTCATCATCTTGAATCTTGATGAACTATGGGCGTGTATGACAACATATCATTATAATCTACTATTCGAAATACAAGTTAAAAGAGAGAACAATAAGTTGCATTTACATAGTTCAACCTGAAAGAAAATTCTCTTTACACTATGTCAATCAACATGATTGCTCATAGGAGGTTTCATTTCCCTCTTGAAAGCTGCCAACAGATCAATGCCAAGACCGACGTTGAGCGAATTCATTCCCACCATTCCTAACAGAGCTAAAGGGAGCTCAACAATTCCCTTGTCAAACTTGGAGCAAACGTCGCCCAGTTGAGAACCCACTCTGCATTCACAATTTTAGTCTTGGCGTCTCGAATTCCTAGCATCCTTCTCAGTTTCCTTATATGCAGAAAGACCGAATCCAGCTGTTCCAATGGGGGTTATTATTGGGTGTACTCTTCAGTGTTGAAGATTCAAAATTTTGAGAGTAATTTGTGCTAAAACGTCGCCCAGTTGACAACCCACCCACTCTCTGCCTTCTTTGGAATTCAGTTGCATTTGAATATTTTTTGCAAGTATATCTTACAGGTCAGGAAGGCCGAGAATTTATCTGTAAAGCTTAAACCTTTGAAACCAATTGGCAATATAAATTTACAAGGCTTGCAAGATAAATTCTTGCATTTACATAGTTCAGCCTGATTATGATTATTTTTACAAGGCTTATAAAAATAATAATTCATTTATGTCTTTGCCTTTGTCCTGCTTGATGAACCACATGTAAATGTAAAGGCTTTCATAACATTACCAGTGTGATCACGGATTAAACCTCCACCACTTGCATAGTTGCATTTCCGGGTTGCCTTTAGAACATCCATCAGTGTTTGGTTTGTACCATAGAGGGGGCGGCCCTTTCCAAGATGTGGATGTCTCAGCAGAGGGTGGCTTAGCTGTAGAGCTGTCACGATTGAGAGCTGCCCAATACCGGCAATACGCCTCAGTCATGGAGCAAACAGTCGATGTAAGGCGTAGATGATCGTCCTTTCCTTGAAATACTGATCGTCTATTATTAATCCAACAGTCGTGTTCTACTAACACTAGCCATTTTTATATAAGTTTACAATACTCGTAGATGGTATTAGATATTTATTATCCTTGTGACCTTGTATGTTAGTTTTAATTTTACTCATGTTCGTAGCGCAAGAAATATCATGCCCCTCTACCAATTTTTCGTCTGACATTCGGTCATGATTGACTTTCAGATGACTAGCCAAGTAGCCATACTATCAATGGTGACGACCGGGAAGGGTCGTTGGGCGAATGATGACGCGAGCAATGACGCCCTGCCGATTCTCCATTGCTGCGCTTTATATAAAACTTCCCCCAGTCTCAGCTAGATATACTGAACTCACTACTAAATCCGCCATTGAAGATGTCAAGTGAATCTCAGTGCTTGCAGAATCCCCCAGCTCTCAGCCCCACCTGTGGATCCGGCGTCGTCAGTGAGCTCGGCGGCCTCAAGGCTTACATTTCTGGTCCCGCAGATTCCAACCGAGTCATCCTCCTCATCGCCGACGTCTTTGGTATCTAATCTCACTTTCTCTGACCTAATCATCTTTAATTGATCAATTTATGTGCTTCTCCAGATTCCTTGGATTTGCGATTCATTTTTCTAGGGTTTAGACATTAATCCGCATATCGTAGTCAATCAAGCGAATATCCAGAACGAAACTATCGAATTAGGGAAGACATTGCTTGCGTATTCTAACTGGTGAAAACTGTGTTGCTCAATAATGATTAGGATGTTGTGATAGCTATCTTTATAATAATGCTCAAGAATTTCATCTTTGTTTGATCGAAAGAGCATTTCAACCTGAGGTCCTGAGCCATCTTCTTCACCAGAAAGAAGAAGTTATTTGTCACTTTGTTATTAGCATAATAGAACAGATCTGTGGGCACATTGTTATTAGCATAATGGCATTGCTTTTTGCTTTTTCATTTGTTTTCATATTTACACTGTTGAATTTGTGATTTGCACAGGATATGAAGCACCAATCTTGAGGTAAATCTTCAACAATGCATTGCTTGTATTTCACTATTCTGTCATAAATCTTGATGTAGTCTTTCTTTAATACTCTGCTCTTTGTCCTTTTCAATCTTTGCATAACAAAAGAACTGCAAGGAAAATCCAAACTAGTCATGCTCAGAATGTTAGTATCCATATTATGTTCCATGTTTCACTTCACCATAATTAGCTATTGTTTTGCATAAATTAATAAATGGAGCATAATTTCACAGGTTAAGCACCAATGTTTTCTTTGCTTGTTTGATGATTATCTAAGACCTCATGTTGCTTGCTTAAACTGAAGGAAATTAGCGGATAAGGTTGCAGCTGAAGGTTTCCTTGTCGTAGTTCCTGATTTCTTCTTTGGTGATCCTGCAAACTTTGGCCAACCTGGATTTAATTTCCAAGCATGGAAAGAAATTCATGGAACAGTTAGTTTTACCATCCTTCATTTTTGTTTTGCCTTCCCTTTTCTATCTTACTACAATTCATTATGAGCTGATTTATTTTACCAGGGAATGTTACTTATTTATCTATAACAAAGTGTTCGTTCATGCATTAGTAAAAGTTCTCAGAATTGCCTGCAAACTTATGGTGATTAATGAGATGCCAATATTGCTAGTTTTAAGCTTAAAGAAATACATTCATGCATTAATTTGAGTACATTATATTAGTCCAAATTTGCCACACTCTGATGGCTTGTTTCCCTAAAAGGCACTGGATAATTACTCGGGGGAGAGAGTGTTTCATCTTTTCTTGACAAACTTTATAAACAGATGAAATTGTGATTGTTTTAGAATTGAACTCCAGCTTCTTGAAATACAGTTTCCTGTGTTTACATTTTGCGCTTTGACGAGCTAAATCAGAAGGTGAGCTGAAAATGAATTCTCTGATATTAGGACAAAGGATATGAAGATGCAAAGTCAGTCATTGCTGCATTAAGAAGTCGAGGAGTGTCTTCTGTTGGAGTAGCAGGCTTTTGCTGGGGCGGTATAATTTCTTCACCCTCATTTAATCTCAATTATTTTGCCTGGAATGTAGCTAATGTGAGTAACCAATCATGTTTTTCTTCTTCTTTTTTTGTATGCAGGAGTTGTTGCAGCTAAGTTAGCCAGGTCTGATGTCATTCAGGCTGCAGTTGCACTGCATCCCGGTCTTATAAGCATTGATGACATCAACGGTAAGATTGTCAACTAAAGCGTAACAGTTTTAAAATGCATTCTTATTTGTGTGCTATGTAACTCTGCCCTTGCTTTCAGAGGTCAAGGTTCCAATTGCATTCTTAGGAGCTGAGACTGACCATATTTGTCCAGCTGAACAATTGAAGCAATATGGAGAGATTTTGTCATCAAAACCAGGGGTAAGATTTATATGCAATCACAAATTACAATAACTCAAAAAGTATCATCTCTTAAGTAGAGAATTGTCCAAACATGCTTGACGTAAAAATCCTAGATGATTAGGTTTAAGAATGTGATACAACACCCCTAAAGACATATTATAGGAGGAAAATTAAAAATCCTACCTAAATACTTCTAGAAAATTCTAGGATTATCCTCATATAAAATAGATATTGTCTAAATAATTCTAGAAGAGTCTCTAGGCACTATTCTCCATAAACATCTACTTTTACTAGAAATATCTTGTACTTTTGTAAATCTAGAGCTTTCAACTCTACAAATCTAGAATGTTCCTAGGATATTATGTACTTAGAATTCTCCTCTAGAGAATTCCTCTGGCTAATACCCCTAGCTTCTCCCTATAAATAGGCAAGAAGCTTGCATTGTATGGCATGTTTTCCACTCAATAAAAATCTAAAGTTCCAATATCAAGCTTATTTTGTGAGATTCTTGCAAAATAGCCTAATTACCCAATACCATCTTGTTAGATCCTAACAGAATGCATACAGAATGCATACAAACTTGATCTCAATGGTAAGGGTTAAGCACCTGATTTCAAAAATTCCCAACTCATAAAAAAACTGTTGACTAATTACGAGCCTCCTGATCTCAAATTAAACAAATGGAAGATTGTTATGAAGCATTTGGGTTGATAACTTGGAACTCTGAATTGAATTATTGCTCATTTGGAGTGATAATCTCTGTCTTGGCGCAGATCGATAACTTTGTGAAGATCTTCCCTGGGGTTTCTCATGGATTTGCTGTAAGGTACAATCTGGAAGATGAATCAGCTGTGAAGAGCGCTGAAGAGGCCCAATCTGATATGATGAATTGGCTTACCAAGTATGTTAAGTAACCTCTTGGCTGGCACTGCTTATAATCAAGTTTAAATAAATGGTTGTTGGGGGTTTGCATTTGCATGATCCGCATATCATATCCGTAATGTTACACATTGATTTGTGCATGTGTAACTCTTCTTTGCGATCAATCTAATGTGTAACGTTGAAAAATTGTATTATTTTCCTGGTTAAGTTTCAAAATTATGAAGAAACTAACTAGCTGGGCTGGTATTGTTTTCGATCTAGTTTTTGAATGATTCATATTGTGAATCCTTATGCGTTGCTCTGCGTTATTGCTGTTGCGTTATTGCTGTTGTTTCCATGCTTAAAAAGTTATCTTAGGAATTTGCAATATACATATATTATTATTTTTTTTGACGAGGACCCATTTCTTGGGATAAATCCTGTGTGTCTAAGACTAGAGGTAGATCCATCCATTTTAGGGCCGATTTGATCATCTTTACAACATAAAACTCTCCAATCAATAAATGAGTTATAGATATTATAATTAAAAATATATAAACTTTTGTATCATCACATGAAGTTTTTTTTATTAGGTAAGAATTCGGTTTACCGGACATGCCCGGTAAAACCGAGAGGTCGAGTAAACCGCAGTCCGAAACCGACCAGAACAACCTGAAACAAACAAAACACGTACAGAAGTACAATCTGGCGAAAAGAGGCACTAGAACGAAAGGAGTAGTGTGAGACGTGAGGGATTAAAGATCAAAGTCTTTAGCATTCAGGTCAAAAGCGGACAAATATGAAGAAGTAGGCTACTGACGTTGCCTCCACCGAGATGAAGGATCTTCAGCAACCTCGAGAGCGTCCAGGCGATCACGTCAATCACAAACGAACTACACCTAATTCCAACGCCAAATATCGAAATTGTACAACCCACGGTAGAACAAATCTGCGAAGGAACAACAATAAAAAAACCAAAGAAGAAACCTAAAGAGGGCTTGAGCCCAACAAAGAACCCAAAACCAGCCCAAGAAAGAGCACAAGGCTAAAAAGCCCAAAAGCCCAACTAAGAAATTCTCTCCAACCCAACAACTACACACCCTAGGTTGCACAACAACCACGTGTGGAGAGTGCATCGTGGACGATGAAGGCTTACTTTTATGAAATTGCTTTTCTTTTTTCTCTTTTAAATTTCGATGCTCAGAGACTTTTCATGCTTATCCAGACAAGCATATGGCAAATTGAAGAGGCAAAGACGGACGTTCACCGTCAACGAGGCAGGGCGACGGTCGGACAACACACAGAAATCACATAAAACAAAGGCCCAAAGCGATTGATCAAAGAAACATAAACTCGATCGAAGTTCAAAAAGATACAGAAACACGATCGAAGTTCAATCCTAAGCAAGTAACTAATCAATTTGCAAAACTAGAAATTACAAATTGGGATCTAATCTTAAGAGCTGATCGAAACGAAACTGTTCAAGTTTATGTGTACTCGAATAAAGCTTAGGTTTGGAGACCAGTTTGCAGATGCAAAATATACCAGAAGAATGATCAAGTATTGTTCTTCAAATCTTGCAAAATTCGAAATATGTAGGTATATATCTATGGAAAGCATCTTGACAGAGTTATATGCCTTCCCGACAAATTATTTCGGCCTTATCGGCGTGCCTCCTCGGCTTGGCCTTATCGGCTTGCCTCCTCGGTCTGGCCTTCTCGGCCCAAGATTGCTCTTCATCACATGAAGTTGAATGAGCATGACAAACAACCGATGTTTAAATTAATTCCAATGGGGAATAATTCCAATGGGCATAACAAATAATTATACGTGATATAACATTGTTTAAATTAACAAAATATTTAAACACGCATTTCCATTTTATCTACTCTATAGGATAGGTATTACCCATTCACAGTCAGAAAACATGTTATTACTGATAAGAGCATTAATTGACATTCAATGTTTTAGCCTCTCAACTTCTTCCATGTTGTATCATCAACCCTTTTAACTAACATATAATTAAATGTCTAATTTGGAAGAAATTATCCAATTTATAACTATTTAATTGACAAAAGATGGATGAGACATATAATTAACTGCACAATTTACAGGGATTTGTTTTAGCCTCTCAACTTCTTCCATTTTGTAACAACTCTTTCGCCTTCGTCCTTCAATATAGTAAGATCATATTAATCAGGCAACCTTCACCTTGCACTATATAGATAGCCCTACCTTGGAACCCGGTTTCATCCAGCCACTCATAGTTCCATCTTGAGAGTCCGTGTGTTCATCGATTTGAAGAAACGATATAGGTTTGTGTTGTTTTTATTTTGCTTTCATCGACGAGCGGGGTCTGTTAATGAGTCCACAAGATCTCAAAAGGGAGCGAACAAAAGAGAGAAAAAGGATGGAACAGAAGAATAGGGTATCTAGCCCTTACCGGCGGCGCGAGACACTAGTGTACACTGACTCACGGCGAGTTTTTCGGTGCATGGATCGACGACAAAGCAAAAGAGCTGGCAGCAGACGAGCTTTGAGCGAGGCTTTCCTTGACTGATCTTACCGTCACCACACCACCCTCGAATTGCAGAGGAACGATCGACTATAACAATGACGGAGGTGACAACCCTAGATCCCGATCATCTCGCGATGTAATGGCGGTTCCGCTCTTCCTCGATGGCTTGCGTGAACAATGCACAAGAAAGGTACCAGGAGAGATTACATGAAAGCGAGGGAAAAGGGCAACGGACTGAGATGCACACTTGTAATCTTCGATCTCTGTTTCTCTTTTTGGACGAGCGTCGCATAGAGGATAAAAGAAAGAGTAGGGCACGGAGGAGAAAAGAGAGGAGGCAAAGAATATGGGTTCGGATTTGGGCTTCAAAAAAGGATTGGGCTTTTGGGCCCAAAAGACAAAGGAAAGATATTCTGTCTTGGACCAAATTAATCCACAAATATGAGTAGATATTTAGTGAGATTCCATTAACTAATTGACGTTATATAAATGTAGTAAGTAGTAACCCACATAGAAAACAAGTTTGGTGCACGCACATCCATCTAAGCATTCGCATTTCCGCTACCATCAACCTCTGTTCTTGCGCTTTAGTAGTCGACCAACATTATGCACCGTAGAGGATGGCTGGTCTAACAACTGCTCTGTAGAACTTACCCTTGAGCTTAAGCGGTACCTTATTATCGCACAGTACTCCAGAGGCTGCTCTCCATTTCTGCCACCCTCTCTGAATCCGGGACGAGATATCCTCATCTATCCCACCGTTGCTCTGCATAACTGATCCCAAATACCTAAAACTCTCTTTCTTCGTGACTGCTTCCCCTCCTAGTTGTACTTCATCATTGGTGCTCCGACCTTCCCCGAACTTAAACTCCACATATTCTGTCTTGGACCTGCTCAATCTGAAACCCTTTGATTCTAACTTCTCCCTCCAAACTTCGAGCTTTTCACTAACGCCCATTCTGGACTCGTCCACCAAGACAATGTCATCTGCAAACAACATGCACCATGGGATCTCCCCCTGGATATCTCTCGTCACAACATCCAACACTAGTGTGAAAAGGAAAGGACTTAGCACTGAGCCTTGTTGTAGGCCAACTCCCACCTTGAAGTACTCTGTATCTCCGCCCGAGGTGCTGACACTGGTCCTTGAACCCTCATACATGTCCCTGATTATTTTAGTGAACGTGCCTGACACTTCTTTGTGTTCCAAGCACTGCCAGATCAATTCTCGTGGTACCCTGTCATACGCTTTCTCCAAGTCTATAAACACCATGTGCAAATCCTTTCTCCTCTCCATGTATGCCTCTGTCAACCTCCTTAAAAGATGAATAGCCTCCATGGACGACCTCCCCGGCATAAAACCAAACTGATTTTCTGACACCTCGACCATCCGTCTTAACCTCAACTCGATGATTTTCTCCCACACCTTCATCGTGTGGCTGATAAGTTTGTTGCCCCTATAACTGTTGCATTGCTACACATCTCCCTTGTTTTTATACAGTGGGAGCAGTTTACTGAGTCTCCACTCCTCTGGCATCTTGGCTGTCTTGAAAATGACATTAAAGAGTGATACTAGTCACTTTAGAGCCCTCTCTCCGAAGCACTTCCAAACCTCTACTGGGATCTCATCTGGCCCTACTGCTCTTCTGTTACTCATTTTCCTGACCACCTCCCTTACTTCCACCAAGGAGACACGCCTGTAGAAGAAAAACTTGTCTTGACTCTCCAACGCTTGCCTGTTCTCCATCGGCTCACAGCCCTCATTTAATAGGCCACAGAAGTATCTCTCCCATCTCTGTTTGATCTGCGTATCATCTACTAGAACACGCCTCTTCGTCCTTGATGCACCTTACCTTGTCTAAATCCCTGCTCCTCCTCTCTCTTGCCCTAGCCAGTCTATAGAGGACTCGCTCACCCCCTTTTTCGTCTAGTGCCTTATACAGACTCTCATATGTTGCCTCTTTGAGGTTGCCACTGCCCTTCTTGCTACCTTCTTAGCTGCTTTGTACTCTGCTAACCTTGTCTCCTTCTTTGTCTCCACGCTCCTAACCCAAGCTGTGTAGGCTATTTGCTTGCCCTTAACCTTTTCTTGTACCTCATCGTTCCACCAAGGCTCTGCCCTTCTGTTGTCACATATACCTTTCGACATTCCAAGGACTTGGCATGCCGCCCTGCGAATACACTCTGCCATCTGACCCCACATCTCATTGGAGTCACTTCTGTCACACCACGCTCCTTTTGCCTCTGCTTCTTCACAAATCCTCTCTCGTAGGCTCTGTACATTTGCTTCTAATAGGCGGCGCCACCTGATCCTTGGATGCGCCCTACTGCGTGCTCTTCTCCTTTTACTCGTCCACTTCAAGTCCAAAACTAATAACCTGTGTTGCATCGCCAAGCCTTCAAACTGAATTACCTTGCAATCCTTGCATCCTCCTCTATCCTCCTTCATGACCACAAAATAGTCAATTTGCGACTTACCCAACGTGCTCTGAAACGTAACTAACTGCTCTTCCCTCTTCCTGAACCACGAGTTTACCACTATATACCCAAAGGCTGCTGAAAAATCTAGCAGGGCATGGCCACCCTCGTTCCTGTCTCCAAACCCCCATCCCCCATGTTCCTCCTCAAAAGTGTCCCTAGCCTTCCCAATATGGTCGTTGAAGTCCCCACCAATCATCAGCTGCTCTGACCTAGGGACTCCTCTCACTAAGCCGTCCAAGTCATCCCAGAAACTTCTCTTCTCTTCTGCACTCAGGCCCCCATGTGGCGCGGTACGCACTGATAACATTAAGAATCTTCTCTCCTAAAACAATCTTAATCAACATCAAACGATCACTTGTTCGTTCTACTTGGACTACCTGATCCCTTAGTTTCCTGTCAACCATAATACCAACCCCATTCTTACTACTGGAGACCCCCGAGTTCCATAACTTCCACCCGTCAATATCTCGAGCCTTTCTCCCCTTCCATTTAGTCTCTTGGATACAAGCTATCTCCACTTTGTAATACTGAAGGATCTTAACCAACTCAAAGGATTTACCGGTCAGAGTGCCCACATTCCAAGACCCTAACCGTACCTTAGCACACTGGACCTGACCATTTTGTAACCAATACAAGCCAGGCAACAACGAGAACACCTGCAAAGACAGCTAGCACAACACACCCAAACAGAAGTAACACAGGCACCCACAAGGAGAAACTAAAAAAACAAAGAAAACAAACGAGCTAGGCAACCAGCAAAACAAAGAAAACAAGGAGAAACTAAGAAAACTAAGAAAACAAAGAAAACAACTAAGAAACAAGCAAAAACAAATAAGCTCACGCCAAGGAGAAGGAGGCTGCAAACCACTAGCTAGGCAACCAAAAAAGCCAGCAAAAACAAACGAAAGGATACAGGTGCAAGGGCCGGCTTTGGACAGCGCGTATCCGAGCCTCTAGAAGCTCGATAGACACCTCAGCAGTTTAATCCTCCAGCGTGGAAGGACCGGCTGAACGGGTCCTCCGACAAGGGATTAGGGGTGGAACCGGCCGGATTTAGGTTCCTTGTTCGGGTAGGACAGGTCGAGCGTGGGTAGCCCTAGGCAGATGGTTCGGGT
Source organism: Fallopia convolvulus (assembly GCA_964016875.1). Taxonomy (NCBI): domain Eukaryota; kingdom Viridiplantae; phylum Streptophyta; class Magnoliopsida; order Caryophyllales; family Polygonaceae; genus Fallopia; species Fallopia convolvulus. The sequence goes on from OZ024723.1 coordinate 54,414,877, forward strand.
TAGTTAGGGTCGGGTCGGTTTGGGAGCGGATCAGAATCGGGGTTGGGCAAGGCGCACTGGATTGGTCCAGTCGTGGGTTGAGGAGGTTGTCCTGGTCGTGGGCCAAGCGTTCCGGCGGTGGACGCGCGACAGGGCCGGAATCCGGTGGGCTTGGGCGGGGAGGGGGCGGGGGAAACAAGCTACAAGATCGTCTTCAGATTTGGGCGGGGTTTTAGGTTTGGGCGGGGTTTCGGGTCGCTCGGGCTGGGCTTGGGTTGGATCGATGAGGGGGAGATCCGTTTGGGGTCAGGATGTCTAGGCGACGGGCGGTCGCCGACGGGCTGTGTCGGAGTGGGCGGCAGTACGGGGCGAGTTTTAGCATTGACGTAAAAGTAAGTAGTATGTATCAAGATTTCCGATCAATTGGAGACAATCATGGTACATACAGGATTGCTTCTGGTTTTAGTTAATAGTACTCAAGTGCAATCCAAACAGGCCCTAACTGTGTGTAAAGCAATTCAGTCGGGCGCTAATTGTGTAATTTACACTTGAGCGAGAAGTTACCTTCCCGTCTCTGGAGTCCACCAACAACGCATCTGGGTTGTCCCTGACAATTGCAAGTTGCTTGCCATCATGGCTTAAGGATGCCTGCTGCAAGCAAAATAGAAGGATAAATTTATAATCAACAAAACTAAAATACTTACAAGTGTTGCGAAAGAACTAATAGCATTAAAGTACGTATGTGCAGTACAAGATATGAAATAAAAATTGAAACTTGTAGAATCAGTGCTCTCTCTCTATTAGAAAATTCTCATAATTCTTAGCCAGATTATTCATGAATTCTCACAATTCATAGCCAACATCTTAAAAAATTCGAATACAAAAACAGTCCATTGAAACAAGAACATAAAGTTCTTAGGCCGAAAGGGCAGCAAGCAAACTAGCTTCCAAGAGGATACAAGGACAAACCAAAGTAGGATGGGAAACCTTAAAATTATTCATGAAATTGGACAAAGGAAGTTCCAAGTTGATCAAATGATTTCCATCACAATCCCACTGGGGTGTTATCGCAGCTTCTCAGCTAAAGGATAATGGTTTTTTCAGCCGGGTAGACAAAAAGAAGAAGGCTTCCTCAGCCTATTCTTCTTTTAGTTCTTTCTAGAGACATATTGTCTCTCATCTCTCTAGTTTTTTCTTCTTCTTGGCTACCATGTTATTCTCAAGAAACTCTATATGATTCTTCATAAAGAGAATTTAAGAAAGAAAACAAATACTGAGAAATTCTCTTCCAGGCTAAACAGATAAAAACAAGTATTTGGCTCTATTGACCAGACATATTGTAAACAAACACACACCTCTCTTTCCCAGTGCTTGTTAAAACCCGGAAAAGTTTAAATCAAAGCAAACAGATTTGTCAAATGTTCAAATACAAAGAAAGGGATACATACATTAATTGGCCACGGAAATAAAATTGTTTGGTGAACTTTTCCACATGTCTCGAACACCACGATCGATCCAAAGCTTCCTCACCTGCACAAAAGAAAGAGGAACAAAACAAAATTTCAGACAAGAAACTCTTATATAAAAAGTAAAAACTCCCTCAATCGCGAGACTTACTATTCGATTTGCACAAAAGATCCATGTACTTGTGCGATTCGCCTAGAGTTAGGGGTAGGGTTGGCTAGGGTTTCGGGTTAAGGAAGAAAATAATTAAGGGGATTTGTTTCGCGCTTAGGCGCTGATGGAGAACGGAGGACTGCCATCTTCCTCCCCGTCCGATCCGCTAGGACGGTTCAAAAACTCCCCCAATCGCGAGACTTTATCACCGATTTCTACGTCTCAAACTACATCGACAACGATCTTGATATACTGTAAGGTTTCGAGAAAAACCATAATTTTCTTCACGGGCACTCGGATGGAAGACCTGGGATGGCCGGATTTATCGCAGCCCGGCTTGTCGTCGGGATTTTGCGAAGAAGAAGATGACTTCTTTCGCAGAGAAAAGTCAGGACAAGGAGGCTGTTAGGGCATTAGTAATGGGGTTTCACCCCCGGTTTCGTTGAGTTTCACACGGGGGCGATTCGTTTGCGCACTCTCAATTTTGTGTTTCACACTCTGATATGGGCGGGTTTCAAACCCGCACAAGAAAATGGCACAAAATATGAATGTATTTCAAACCCGCACAAGAAAAGCAACTAAAATCATGGGCGGGTTTCAAACCCGCACAAAAAAACAACCAAAATCATGGGCGTATTTAAGATCCGCATAAACCGGAGTGAACATCCGAAAAAACGGAGTGCGCCAAATCTTACCTAAAAAAAGGGAAAATGAGTGAAATTGGGGCAATTAGTTTCGCCAGTCGAAACTCCCCTTTTGGTTTCACCAACAGTACCCATACACATGTTCACCAATAGTACCCATACACATGTTCACCAACTGGAGTGTGCCACTTGACCCTCCTTTTGGCTAATTAAATATATAGTTAGTATTTAGTTATTTTAACTAATTTTAAATCAATAATAATAAAAATAAGTTATACTGTAAGTAATAATTTTTTTATCTATCCATAGACACCCATTTTGTATACGTTTGAATTATTTTAAAATTAAATTAGTTTTTTGGGTTGGTTTAGAGTAAACAAACATATATTTTAAAAATTAGTTTTTATAAAATTAAACTAGTTACATATATTTTAAATTAATGAATGAAGAGTATAATTGTAATTGTGTATAGAACAATAAATGATTGTTGAGAAGTGAGAAAAGTAGAAAATTGAGTTTCATGGGTTTCATGAGTTTCATTGATATTTAAGTGGGTTTCATGAAATGAAATTGGGAAAGTATAAGATGATGTGGAAGAAAGAAAAATAGAAAAAATGGGTATTTTTTTAGGTTTCATGGGTTTCACCGGGTTCACCAATACACATGGTCTTATGAGACTGGGGTAACTCGACATGCTAGTAGTAGGAGTACGACGGAGTAACAAAAAAGACGCTGTAATAATATTTAAACTAATTATTATATTTAAAGTTGAGAAATATAATCACATTGCTATAAAATACTCTCATTTAAACTAATTATTATATTTAGTTCGTAATAACATTTTAGTGAGAAATATAAGTAAAAAATTAAAATGTAGTTAGTTTTGACAATTATATTAGAGATTTAAGGTTTGAGTCTTCAAATAATCACTTTCGATAACTTTAATTTTTTCCATAATCAAACCACCCTAGACAAAAGATTTAATTTAATTTGGGTTTGATATTAAAAGTATGTAAAATACTCTCATTTTATCATGGTAATAATACATTTGCACATAGATTGTATGGAAAATGATATATGATTTTGATAAGTATACACCACTCTATTTGATTACATTTAGTTATAATTAAGGTGACCCAAATCCCCTCAAGCCATTAAAATAATTTTGCTATAATTATTTTTTAAAAATTTTAATATAGTTTTCTAAGAGTGCATTTAAAATTTTAGATGAACCTCTTTTGATTTAGCTCACACTTGCTAAATGATTGAATTCAATTTGATATTGATATTAGAAAATGTCAAATGATACAATAAGGCTATATATAATAGAATAGTTCATTCATTAAAAAACTAAAAAAAGATTTTTTTTTATACCCCATCGTGAATCTCAATGGCAAAATTTTGAAAGTGTTGTTAGAATAATCCAAATCACTACATCTATAACATATGAAGTCATATCTCATTTAAACCAGATAAATATTTTGTATTGATGTCTTGCAATATTTAAAATCATTCCATTTAAAATTAGAAAATTTAAGCAATAATTGTCCATCTTAATTTAAAATTATTAATTTTGCAACCCCTGATATTATAAATAAATAATAATAAAATATTAACTTTTGATATTACACGTTAAATTACAAATCTTTGATATTACACATAAAGCACAACCGTTGGTATTATATATAACAAAACATAGTATATAATTTAATTTTTAGACTTTTCTTTCTCACTGTAAATATTTTTTATCTATATATGAGAGCACATCACAACTTCATCCATCATGAAGCAAAAAATAGAAGATAACCCTGAAATTGAAAGAAAAAAAAACGATCAAATGGAAACACGAATTGAGATTATAAAGTGAACATGAGATTCAGAACACAATATATGAAAGTTTTTGGTGGATGGTAATTAGGTTTGCACAAAACACCTTTTTTTAAGTTGAAACTAGCATATATACTCGTACCATGTACGGATTTGATTAAATATAATTGAATAATTTAATAATAAATTTATTCATAAATATTGCAATTCTTTATTGTTTTTACAGGAATATGAATAAAAAGTTTCGATTTTTTTAATTCAAGATCTAATATCTTTAATTTAAAAAAACTTAGGGTAGTATATAACTAATAAAAAATTATAGTGAACATAATAACGTACAAATTTTTTTATGTGAAGGATATTAATTATTTATAATTCTTGTTAAAAATAAAGGATAATATATAATTAATTAAGTAAATGTATGAGTAATAAGAAGAAATTAAAGATTTGAGTAGATAAGGCCGAATGAAATTTAGGTAATTAAGAAAATATTTATTAATTAATTCAAGGAAAATGAGATAAGAACTAATCAAAGATTTAGTTATTGCATTTTAACAAATTTATATAAAAATAAATATATTTACTAAAATTAGTTTTGAATTAATTATTTTAGAGTCTTGATGACTTGGCGCCACATATGCAAATTGAATATAAGGTCGACACATAGGCGAAATCAACCCGAGATTGACATGTGTCAGAAAGGCTCCTTCTTTAGTATATAGATAGATTTTAATGATTTTTATTAATCTCATTATATTTATTTTTATTTTGTATTATTTTGTATAAATATTCTTTTCAAACATTAAATATAAATTTTGCCCCGTCCAACGGACGGGCTTGATTTATCTAGTATAATATATATTGTTGGGTATAGATCTCGAAAATGGAAAAATAAAAACAATAGTAGCATAAATAAAACACATGAAAACAATATAATATATCGCCGGGATTGCAAGATAAATAAGACAACCCAATTATCAAAATGGAAAAAATTAGGCTTCTAAGTCTATACTAGAATAAGTCAAATATAAGTAATCTATTTTAATTTAAATGCCAATGAAAACTCCAACTTAGAATAAGTCAAATATAAAATCCATTACACATAAGTAATCTATTTTAATTTTAATGTTTCATTAGAAAACATGGCATATATCTATGATAATATATTATAAGCATGGTAAAAAATAATTAATATTACACTAACAATTTGACAACTTATTTCAGAAAAAATTGGCAAATCTACAGTCAACCATTTTTAATAATAGGCTAAATAAAGCCACTTATTACTAAATGAAAATTCTCGATGAAATATAATTTTTAATTGTTCGCGTCAAAGCACAATTCTGTCAACTCGTTATCATTATATATGTGTCCGCAATATCTCTAAAAGTAGTAAAAAAACGCATAGGTGCTTCAAGCTCAACATGCGGGTACCTTAATCCCAGAATCTATGCAGCATCCACGCCAAACAACATAAGCCCTACATGTAGAAAACGAAACACGGAGGCAACATAGATACCGTAGTCACCAAGAACAAAGTGAAAACCTAGTGAAACCCTGCCTCAAACAACCATATCCATAAAGGTCAAAACAAGCAAAACAGAAATCAAAAACCCTACTACCACAATACGATCCGTATAGACAAGACAAAACAAAATATGGAGGTAGGAATGCAAAACCCTAAATTAAAACCATGAATGCTTCAAAATTACCTAGACAAAGCTCGAATTGAAGAATATGGAGTTGGAGTATGCAAGCAAGGAAGAGGCCAATTGAGACCTCTTATGATCCGTAAACACGCCGGAACATGAAACGGGAAATCAAACCTAGCATTTGAATCAGAACGACAATGCAAAAAAGAGTTAACCTAATCACGGTAATTTCATACCGAATTATGTCGGATTACGGTGTCGGTGCAAGGATTATGGTGGCGGTGAAATCAGTTTGCAGTCAAGGTTATTAGGATCGGGATTCTAGGTTGGATCATTGGGGGTCTTTTGGATCGGATCGTAAGATCGGATCGCTGAATCGTATGATCCTACATTATAACCAAAAGTATGCAATAGTAACCTAATAGATTGTATATTTTATTATATATGAAGTAAGAAAATGATAAACTTTATTAATTTTGATTATTAAAAATGTTGTAGGATGGACTAGTCAACTATTTTAATGGAAATGATAAGTTAATCGTAAAATTATTAATAATATATAGTTAAATTTCTCATTTTATAGGATCGTTAGAATCGTCTGTAGGATCGTTAGAATCGTTTATAGGATCGTTAAAATCGTATACAAAATCGGGATTGGATCGAGATTGTATTCTAAATCATTTAAGATCCTTCTCCAATAAGATCATGTTTGGGATCGTGGATCGTTTTGCGTGTTATGGATCGTAGGATTGCTAGAATCGTTGAATTGGATCGGGATTCTGATAACATTGTTTGTAGTAGATTACGGTGTTTGGTTGAGAAAGAGATGAGATAAAAGTTGTTACAGGGTTTTGCAGTAGCTTACCATGTTCCACAGAGAAGAGGATGAAATAAAAAAACAAGCGGGGGAGAAGCGGTGAGATAGATAGCAAGAGGTGGATGGACTGAGAGCATAAAAACAATTCTTTCACAAGAGTGGCCCAAAAGTGCGGCAAATATCCGCAACCCAAAATTTTAACACAAATCTAGAAATAACCTTAACCGCACGATAGCAAAGAAACATACAACGGCAAGATAATAGCTTGCCCTTATCATTATTTGGGAGCTGGTTTTTCTAGAGGCATAGGATATTGACAGGTATACAAGAAATCCACCAAATCCTAACAAACCAGAAAAAAAAATCAGCGACCCATATATCCATCATTACACCACAATATGACAACATCTTCACCCATATTTTGGCTTATGGAAGTTCTAAAATATATGGAGTTAACTTGAATGCTGGTAATTTGTACTGCAATTTAGGATATAAGAAAAGGAAAAGAGAGATTTTCATAGGCTCAATTCCCACAAAGACTAACATGCATACCGCCTCGCCCAAAACCTAATGAGATCCAAAAATCACAACCCTGATTCAAGCCACAATTTACAAGCTCAACCAACAATTTTTTTACCGTAAATCATAAAATTTCATATTCAAAACGCAATTGATATCACAAGGGCACATACCTTTAATTAGACGGTAACGAGAGAAACGATCTGACGAAAGAACGGGATATGGGAAAGAGGAGGATGGAATTAGTGAAAAACCCGAATGAATCGAATGTAGACCTAGGTTAACCAAATTCACAGCAAACAAATGGTGCATACCTCACTGAAGAGCGCGTTTGAACTGGTGGAGTCGGCAATTGGAAGCGAAGAAGGAAGGCGAACCGGAGAAATGGACGGAGAGGGATGGAGAAATCTGGGCGATGAGATGGAGAAAGAGAACATAGAAGGGGGGGGGGGGGGAGAGAGAGAGAGAGAGAGAGAGAGAGAGAGAGAGAGAGAGGACAGTGAAATGGAGAAGCTGGAAAAGGAAGTAGAGGGGCAGAAAAGTGAAAGGTCATGTACACCGTTCAATAACTTTTAAATTTTAGCAAAAATAACGGCTGGCATGGATTGATTAGTGTTCACATTTGCTCGTCCCTTACTTAGGGGTGTATAGATTCCTCTCTTTTTTCATTCTCAAAAATAAGATAAATTTAATAACTCCAAAAATATTTATAATTAAAAAGTTAGAATTTAGGATTAATTATTTACATATTTATAATAGCCATGTATATGAATAAATTTGTAGTTCGGAGTTAGAAGTTATCAATTTGTCTAATTTTAGTGCTAGGACTCAATTTAAAAAAATTCCTAATAGCTTTCAAAATATTAATAGAAATGTTAGTCGGTCGATCGTGCGAGAAAAAATATGGGAGATGAGAGGGACAGTAAAACTTGGACTAGAGGATCCGAATCGCTCCTAGAGTTGCACTCGGATGGACGCTCATCAAGATATGCTGGCTTGGTTCTCCAACCACATTCAGTAAAGATAAAGGAAACTCGTATGAACAATTTGATGTGGTATGAAAGAATACACAAAACTCATATTTGTGGATTAATTTGGTGTATATTTTGTTGCATCCTGCATCATACATTAGCAAGCAAGTCATTGTCATGTAAATGCAACGTACAATAAAGTATGCACCGGTTTTTTTTATTTATTTTATTTCCTCCCCAAGGGTTTGAATAGCTTGCACTATTTTCATATTTTTAATTATATGGTCTTACATTTGAGCCACAAAGATAAGTAGATATTTAGGTATAAACATGAGGTCTATGTTTGGTGACAACGTACGCCATAATATATAGTATGTTGCGAAAAATGGCAAGTGTGGCTGTGTGGGTTTTGCTTCTTTTGTAGGTCACAGGATTCTTGAGCCCCCATTCACAAAAGAAGATTTAAGCCCGTGATTTTAATGGTCATGGATATGCTATGATTGTTGGATAAGGTGAATTTTGTGAATGAGACCCATGTTTTTTAGCTGCTCAAAAAACCCAAGCATTCTTTCAATTTTGACCGAATTAATTAACGGCTAGTAAACACTGATGGTTTTATATTTTTTTGGGCCAAATATGGTTTTGGATTGGATTAAATTGATAGACATTTTACTACTCTGCTTACAAACCCAATCACTCCTATTTGAGTATTTGCCAATCAACGATCGAGTACCAGTACAAAAGTTGCAAATATTGCTTTTAGAAAATGTTGCAACTAAGTATATTGCTTCAAAAAAATGTTACAAGTTTTAAATTTATACTACGAAATTGGCAATTTCATACCATGTTATAGAATTGTGTAAAATTATTTACAGAAAAACTTGATCAAGGTGTAAGGTCTAAGGCCTTAGTAGTGCTATTTTATGTCAACGCGAGCACTTCCTACAAGGTCACCTATCCGGCTATCCCGCCCTTGCACGCTTAACTTTATAAAGAGCTCTTTTTGATATGGGGAGTACCTCCCTTATAAATTATCGGGATATTACACAAGGGATCAGAGTTTTCACGAAAATTATCCAAACAAGGCAACAAATAATGCAAATTATCCAATTTTATTTTTTTTAGTCTGGTAGGAGGTACCAAGGCCAATACACGAGAGATGGAAAAACACTTAGGGTAGTGTTTCGTGTATATCTTATTAATACCAGTCCGACAACCTGATCGTTGAAACTTGACCCAAAAATCAATTACTCCTAAAAAGCAACTTGAATTTGGCTGCCTTAAACCTAGCTGGGTTGATACCCGAAACCTGCTAAGTCGATCCAACTTATTGTTTTTGTAAAAGTTATAACCTTCATTTTAAATAATATAATATAATTTATTATTACTATATAAATATAAGATTTTGTTGTAAAATAATATTATTTAATCAAAATAATATATAAAAATTTAAAAAGTTGACATTTTTTACCTGTTGGGTTGACCTAAATGTACACAAAACCTATAACGACCCAATTCTATTGACCAATAAATTTTAATGACTTGAACCTATACACAACCCGAACCCGAAATAACTGAAATCGAACCCAACTAAATCGACAAGTTGTAATTGTCCTAAAACTTCTTACACTTGTATTATTGTTTGATAGTTTTCTTCTTACACATGTAATATATATTTTTTGATATAGTTTTCTTACACATGCCCTAAAACTTCTATCTTTACCTTCCCACCTTTAAATTTATCGGAAATACCCTCTCAACTTGTTTAGAAGCGGTGCATACATTCAAATCTCGCCCATTTAGTGTTTGTTTGTTTAGCTTTCTTTTTTTCAACCTAAATCTTTTGATAGTTATTTGATCCTTAATTAAAAAACATATAAATAATTTTCTTATTTGCCATGTTAGTATGATTATATTGGCTAGCTGTTAGGCAAGCTAAGGTCCAGTGCATCTCCACTCAAATACTCAATCAACTAATCCAACGTGACAGTGTGCCGAATGAATTTGCATGTGATGTGAGTCTCTATATATTTCAACTTAACAATCGAGAGCTGATCACAAAGAAAAAGGAAGCATCTAGCCCAAAACTTATTCTTTGTGATTTTTTTTATAAAAACTAATCATCATAAAAAGTTGTACGAATTAATTCTTCATCGTGACTTCCACATAATATATTAATTATTTATTCATATATCTAGCTTAAATATTAAAATTGTCTAGTGATTCTTCACAGGGACCTCCTCAATCCATGTGCAGCACATGCAGTGGGATGAAGCATAATGAAATTATTATTTTTCAAGCTTAACAACTTCAAATAATACTTCCCATTTAATACATTGGTGTCTCACTAAAAACAAATACACTAACTAATTAATTAATCTAGTGACTATATGCCTTTTATATTCTTGCTCGTATGATTTAATTTACATTCTATTAAACGATTCCAGATTTCCAGGAATGATTTAATAATAGAAGATAATATTACAGAAAAATTACTCACTTTCTTTAACGTTAGCGTGAGATTTAAATTTATAATCTTGAGGCGCTTTTATTTTCTCATTATATAAGATTTTACATTTGTATTATGGCCCGCTTAAATCAATTCAAAATTGCAAGAAAACTATCTTAAAATTTAGTTAAATATGGAATTGAATTTAAAATCGTAGAAGAATTTGACTCAATTTTTGTTTCCTTGTCGCGTTGTTTAAAAAGTTAGCTAAATAAACTTATTTCTAAAAAGGGACAATAACCTAATAACAATGATAAATTAGCTTTAGAGTGCGATTTTATAATAAACTGACATATTAAAAGGGATATTGCTTTGTAACGGAAGTACCGACAAATATAAGAAGTTTGGTTTATCACATATTCATAGCTTAATAGCTCTATATTTGCTGTTCACAAAAATAACAAATGTTGCGCGTTTCTTAGCTGTCTTTAACCCAAAAATTACACACAAAAGCGCAATTTCACAAGCATATTATTATTGAGTATTATATTTCTCCCTTTCTGCTCAACATCCGTGCTTATCTATCTCCATTCCCAGCCAAGCATCCAGCTTCAACCTGAAAGCATTTTTGCCCACTGCTCACTCTTTCCCTCCAGTGAAAGCTCCAAATCAACACCCCCTTTGGACTTTCATACTTGTTTCATACAACCTTGTTTGCTTTTCCATCACTTTCCGCCTTTGCTCACAATTAAAGCAACCCCCAAAGGGAGGTTCTTTCTTTCTCTACCTCATATCATCTGGGTTTTGAATCTGGTGGAGATACTTCGATTTTCATCATCTTACGTCCTCCATTGCTCTAAATTAGGGTTTTCCTTGTCTAGGCATTGAAGCTCAAGTGATTTCTAGAGCACAGCTTTTGATTGCCTGTGTTCTTTGCAGCTTCCGAGTTTTGGTGCTCTCTAATCCAATCTGGATAGCAGCTTTTTTATTTGATCCCCTCTCTTTTGGGCTTCTCTTAAGCAAAGGGTTCATCTTGAAGTCATTGATTTCTTGATCCATTTACTTTTACGGTGATTACTTGGATCCAGAAAGAAAATTAGGGTTTTCAGTACCTTGGTATTACCGAGTTTTGGTCGTCCTTGTAGTTGGCTTCTGCTCATCCTATACGATTTTGGATCAAGCATAGAAGTTTGTAAGAAATCTGGGATATTAGGGTTGCTTCTAGGCGTTTGTGATCTGGTTTTTTTTCTTCTGAGTATATAGTAAAAACCGATTAGAGCAGCTGGCGATTGCGGATTCAGCAACATCAACTCCCTGGATCATAGAGACTTTGATGCTCTGCGGCTAAAATGCAACCTGATCAGAGCCTTCAGAGGAGAAAGGTAGTGCTTGTAATCCATTTTATATCCTGGATAAGTGTTCTTGTTTGTTCAATTCCAGTTATTGAGAGGAAGGGCCTCTTGATTGAAAGAAACAGGGATTTGAACTTTGAATCGGCTAGGTAAACTGATTCCATGAGTTTGGGGAATCTTTTAAAAAAATTGAAATTCCTTGCCATATCCTAGGAATTGTGTTGGATTTCCTAAATTGATTCCTGTCAACCAAACACGACCTTCACTGTCTGATTTTGCTGTTATGTTTAATTAAAGTGGTTTTCTGATGTGCATTTTCCTGGTAATATTTTTTTAACCAGACTTGTTCAATTGGATATTACGCATGTTAGATCAGATTATGATATGGTGTCTGAATGATGTGTTGTTATATGCAGGCGTCTATCGAAGTAGACTTCTTTACAGAATATGGTGAAGGTAGCAGGTATAAAATCGAGGAAGTGATTGGTAAAGGAAGTTATGGTGTTGTTTGCTCTGCATACGATACCCATCTTGGAGAGAAAGTTGCAATAAAGAAGATCAATGATATTTTTGAGCATGTTTCTGATGCCACACGTATCCTTAGGGAGATTAAACTTCTTCGCCTCTTGCGTCATCCTGATATTGTAGAAATTAAGCACATTTTGTTGCCTCCTTCAAGAAGGGAATTCAAGGACATCTACGTTGTATTTGAGCTCATGGAATCGGATTTACATCAGGTTATCAAAGCTAATGATGACTTGACTCCAGAGCATTATCAATTTTTTCTGTACCAGCTCCTTCGAGGGCTAAAATACATACACACAGGTATATAACATCATTTGGCATTTTACAATGTATAATGCTGATGTCACGTTTACTTAAGTCAATGAAGATGGATAAGATTATAGTGATTTGATATTGAGTTAATCATTTTCTGCTGGAGTCTTTCTGATTTAGAGTTTTTATTGTGGCTCTTAGCAAATGTCTTCCATCGGGACCTGAAACCAAAGAATATCTTAGCCAATGCCGACTGTAAGCTTAAGATCTGCGATTTTGGTCTTGCACGTGTAGCTTTCAATGACACTCCAACTGCAATATTTTGGACTGTATGTACTCTTATCTCTACTTTTTTATATTTTTGGTCGTCCTTCTGCTTCTGTCCTCACATTTTCTTCTGACGGGTCCCATGACAGTGAGATTTTTGGTATTGCTAGCAAATCATTAATTTCTCTTCTGGTCCCATGTGTTAAATACTTAAAAGCTATCTCTGACTGAGGCCAACTTGACCAAGTCATTTACCTGAAATATATGGAGAAATTGGTAATTCTGTCTATGCTCCAGATCAGAATGTGTAATGCCTATTGCCTGGTGTTAGATGCTAATACCCTCAATTACGCTCTTTGGGTGTCCTTCTAGCACAGGAGGTTGTGTATTCTGCCAGAAATCTGAGCATGGGAGTCATTTTTACCTTTGGTACTACTTCAGTAGAACTTACAAGAGAGAAAAATACTATTGTAATGCAACCTTATGACACTTAAGTTTTACAACCCCTGCTAATACCTTCATAATAAAATAAAGTACCAGTGACATTTTATATTAGTAGACATTGATCCTGGTTAGGTTTGCTTCACAACATTATATATAAATGAAATCACCTTTATTCAAAAACAACAAATTGGAAGTTTTTTGGTATTTCATATGATGGTTCACATCATATAGTACTGCTATCTGAACATTTTTCTACCTCTGTGTTTTAGGACTATGTTGCTACAAGGTGGTATAGAGCTCCTGAACTGTGTGGGTCCTTTTTCTCAAAGGTATGTTCATCACTAAACTTTATCAATTTTATATGTAATTTGAATCTTCTTATTTGTTCATACAATCATACTCTTTTTGGCCTTGCGTGAATAAATCAATTAATTTTGTAATGCCATGCATTTTCTGTTTTATTGCATTACTGCACATGCCTGATGTATCAGATATACTCACGAGACAATTGATTGTCTTGAATGAATCTCATCATGTTATGAAATAGAGAATTTATAAAAATCCTGAAATTTAATTAATATAAATGTAAAGTTTATATTGCTTGTTCCTTTATGTAGAAGCCATATTCTACATTGCTTTCTTTCCCATATCTCAGTTCAATGATTCATGTGGAAATTTCCTTGCTTCTGGTTGGAATATAGAGTCATCCTTTATTATTCAGGGTCAGTATATTTATTAGTCTTAGGAAAAGTATCTTCCTGTATAGCTTACTGTTATTTAAGTCAAGGTCACTAAAGTTTTGAAAATGTATTTAGTCACTGGCCTTTTCTTGCTGTGGATTTCTACTTAGTTTGTCCAGACTACTGTGTTATGTTGTTTTTGTTTATTATGCTGTCTCTGTTGTGCTATCAGTTCCCAATTTGTTGATCTATGTGTTCTGTTTTCCTGCTGTGGACCCGACCCATGAAGGTGTTTGGCAAATTATCTTTTGCCAATCTTGTTCCTTCCATCGAGCATTCCACATATTTGTACTTTTTCTTGCAATTAGGTACCTATTTTAGTCTGAGATCCTCTTTCTTGTTTCCTTTCTCCAGTACACGCCTGCCATTGATATCTGGAGCATTGGATGTATCTTTGCTGAACTACTTACAGGAAAACCTCTTTTCCCTGGTAAAAATGTAGTACATCAACTTGATATCATGACAGACTTGCTGGGTACACCATCTGCTGAAGCTATTGCTAGGGTAAGTTTCAAATCATACACACCCTTGGATTGAACCTACAAACGTTCACTTTTTTTTCTTGTGCAAAGTTATATTTCATGTTTTTCTTATGTTCATGTTCTTTTTTCACATACTTGCAGATACGAAATGAAAAGGCTAGGAGGTACTTAAGTAGCATGCGTAAGAAGAAAGCCATTCCTTTCACCCAGAAATTCCCAAATGCTGATCCTCTTGCACTTCGTTTGCTGGAGAGAATGTTAGCATTTGAGCCAAAGGACAGGCCCACTGCAGAAGAGGTAAAACATTGAAATTTATGCCACCAAATAACAAAACAATGTTTGATGGAATGCTTGTATTGTATATTTTTTGTATTCTAATAGGCATATTTTACTCAAATACCAGGCTCTGGCAGATCCGTACTTCAGGGGGCTGGCCAAGGTGGAAAGAGAGCCATCTGCTCAACCAGTCACAAAAATGGAATTTGAATTTGAGAGAAGAAGGGTGACAAAGGAAGATGTAAGAGAGCTTATATACAGAGAGATCCTTGAATATCATCCAAGGATGTTGAAAGAATTCTTGGAGGGAGCTGAGCCAACCAGCTTCATGTATCCAAGGTATTAAATTGTCAAGCTACTCATGGTCATTAACTATTCAGATCCTTGGTATACTTGACATCATTACTTGTTATAAACTTTGATGATATGATACCTGTGATGTAAACACCTTGTGTCCACATACACATGGTAATTTACTATACTAAGAAAATTTGGTGATGATTATGCTGGCTGAAAGCTACGATTAAATATGATCTGGCAACATGATTGTCTAATGTTGCCTTCATTCTTCTAACTGTATACAATGTAATCAGGTATGGCAAAATTATTTTAAATTTGGAGAAAGATTGAGCATTAACACATTTGACAGGGAAAGGTTGATCTACTGAAGTATAATTTGAAATTGTATCCTCTTTCTAAGAAACAATATATCTTGAATTGCATCTTTTTTTGGTCTAAAAAACAATAAATGATATTATATTCTCTTAAACTGATTCATAAGCACTTGTGAACACTATTTCTTTCCTGACTGGCTCCTGCTTAGCCTTGGTGCAACCTTGAAGGATTAAGGTCCTAATTTTTCTTGTACTATGTTTGCAGTGCTGTTGACCATTTCAAGAAGCAATTTGCATACCTTGAGGAGCATTACAAAAATGGTTCAACTGGTACCCCTCCTGAAAGGCAACATGCTTCTTTACCAAGGTACACTTCAATTGGTTTGTAGCTTTTGGTACTGTTGCACTTTGTCTTCTATTCTGGTATCTTGATCACAGATATGTTGTAATGCTATGCAATTGGCAGGCCATCTGTATTACGTTCAGATAACTCAATGCACAATGCAGCAGATGTGACTGAAGACCTCTCAAAATGCCGAATTAAGGAAGTTGATAAATTGCATGTAGACAGGAATGGTGCAGTCTCTCTCACGAGGCATCCTCTACAGGTTCCTCAAAATATCCAAGGTATGGTGATGTTTTTATTACACTTGTTATGTTTTTTTTTCGTGCACATTGAGGATGCAATTGATACAGTGACAGTTGCATATTAGAATAGGATGAATTTGCTGATAAAATATTTGTGAAATGGCGCCCACCATCAAAAGATTATTCTCATTAATATGTCGTAAAGAACTGCACTCTATAATCTGGTATGCAATAGGAGATTCAATATGCCAATATGTTTCACATTCAGCAACTCTGGAACTTAAAATACAATGACTTTCAATCTGTGTAATAAGATAATAGTACAACTTTTGATGACTGCAATCACAAGGATCTTATAGAACTTGTGCCTACATAGGAAGAAATTGGTTCAAACATTCAACTAATAATTTTGTATGGAAAGCAAGCGCCTACCAACCTTTGAAGTAATCCATCAAGTACCAATCTGAAAACTGCAACATGCATTTATATTAAAAAAGAAAAAAAAAATGCCTACACTAACAATGATTTGAATGGTCATATAAATGAGTTTCCTTAATTAGGTATTCAAAAAAAGGTACCCATACTTCCCTTCAACATGATATTCATTAGGAGCCTCATTCTTCTTGTGTTTTAAATGCCTACCCTATTTCAAGTATTATTCTTATAAATGAACTCTATAGATTGTGATTTTTTTTTTTATTATTCCTTTTAGTTGCAGGAGCAGCAGCAAGACCCGGTAAAGTAGTTGGATCTCTGCTACGTTACAATAACTGTGGTGCAGCAGCAACAGCCGAGGTTCTTGACCAGCAACGAAGAATGGTAAGAAATCCCGGTATGCCAACTCAATATCCAAACTCCAGCTGTGCATATCCAAAACGAAACCCTGGATGTAAAAACGAAAGGGGAGAAGAAGATGGAGTAGATGGATCTGCCGGGCTTCAGCCTAAGCCGCCTCAGTACTTAGCCAGGAAAGTCGCCGCTGGACAAAATGGGACAGCAAATCACTGGTATTGAATCCATTGCACATGCCTTTCTTCCTTGCAAATCCTCTATAGCACGCTGCAAACACGTTTCAGTAGTTCAGAGCTGACAAGTAAGCAGTAGCTCTGCTCAGTGATTGATAGACAAGCATATTCTAAAACTGAAAGGTTCAAAATCTTCTATAGCCAGTATAACATCTGGCGGTACAAGTGCTGATTGGGCCTTTCTGGATCTCAGTTGAAAATGCCTTTTAGTTTTTAAGGATTTGTAACATCACGAGTAGTAGCCTAAAACAAGCTTTTAACTTTTTATTTCTGTCACTGAATGTTGGAACCCTCAGTTCACTTTTCTCCAGGAGTGGTGCTAAATTATTGTGTGAGATTCCCCTCCAACTTTTTTTTAAAATGTCCTAAACTGTTTAAATTTGTTCCTGAAATTTGTAATAAAATAACTTTGTACTCTTTTTGTGGGACCTTTGTTGCTGAAATAGATAAGTTGTGCAAGAATCAAGCTTCATCACCTATTTAACTAACCCATAGTAGTTATGGTCAGGCCTGGGACTAGGAAAGAATGTTTCATTGTATCTCACCTTGCATCTCATGTTTTTGCTTCTCATTTCTGATGTACCAACTTGACTCATGGGCATACAATATGCTGTTGTCTACAAATAGAGAATGCTATCAAAAAAGATTCACAACTCTAAACCGCCACCCTACATATGTGGCCATCAGAGGTTGAATGTTCTACATAAAATACCCAGGACATGTGAAACATTAAAAGCAGTTTATAATATATAACTTGTATATTCCTCAAGTTTGTGTGGAACACTGAATAATAGATTGCAAGAACAAAGGACATGACAGTGAATAGTCACCAGAGCTGTAGCAGAAGTTTATACCATTTTATAGTCTGTTTCTCCATATCAAAGCAACTATGAAAAGCTGTGTTTTGGAGGCAGAGATGACACTGCACTAATAGAATTGACAGTTGCTTGATTTCACAAAGATTTCCTTAACAGCCTTTGTGAACCAACTACCACCACTTACAAAGATTACAGCCTGAGTAAAAAAGATTTTAAAACCAAAAAAAAAAAAACAGAATAGGGGAAAGAAAGGCGACTAAACCTAGTTATTCATTTCACATTCTGATATAGAAGGGATACATGGTTCTTAGAACATCCTCTGCTTCACTCGTCTTCCATTAACATCCGTGCCATCAAAAATTGCATCTCCATATCCAAGGAGGGGGATCGATTGATCACTGATTTTGGCCACACATTCCAGTAATTCAGCGAGAACGGAAGGACAACTCTCCTTTAAGTACTCAAATCCTTCTGTTTGCATCACAGCTGAAAGGAAAATGCACCCACATCTTAAGTCAGTCAAGGCTATCATCAAATATTAAGAAACTAGCAACTGACTAGCACTTATGAAGTTTTGCACGTGCTCATATGCAGCACGATAATAATATAATAATAGATATTTCCAGAAATTTAACTCCTAGCAAGAAAAGAAGCACTTGCACACATTTTATACTAATCGGATCAAATGGAGTTTTTGACTGACCTCTCAGATTTTCGCGCGATGCAATGAATTTGAGGCAAACAGTCTTCAATTGGAAACAGTGATGCTGCTCTGCCAAGGCCAACGTAGTAGCCACGGTGTTTATAGCAACATCTTCACAGAGTTTAGACTCACACAAAAGCCTTAACCTCTCAAGTCCGTATCTGTCAGCTGCCGCCAACAAGTGCTGAGCCATGATCGTAAAAGCCCCTTTTGAATTAATGCCAGCAAACTCTTGCATATCGGGTAAATCATCGCAATAAATGAAATGCAACAATGCCTGTGAAAACATAATCCATTGCAAGTATTAAAATATAACTTTAAGTGAACCAGATAAATTGTTTCAGAATGACATAAAAAATGGCATTCAGTTGTAGAATCTCAGCAGAATCAAAGGATTTAAAGCAGACACAACATGGCCACACTCTAGCCCCTAGCAACAAACAAAGAAAAAAGATTTGAGAATCAACTAAGTCACAGCTCTTAGACATGTACTGCGAAAAATTGTAGTTATTCAAGCTATACATTTATACTTTGTAACGACCTTTCGAAGCTATTTCTCATTGTCATTGTCAAACTCACAAAAGAAGTACATGAAAGCAGTCATTTAAATTCCACCTTACAAAGGTACATGAAATACACACAAGTGTGATATTAATAAAAGCTAATTCAAATTAAAGAGGGTAAATCCCAGTTTTAGTCCCAACGATTTCCATGTTTCATTTTCAAACCATTATATTTACAAACTTTATGAATTTATGTGTATTTGTGCATTTTAATCCTTTCATTAAGGGAATTTACTTTGCAGACATTGCACCTACATGAATTATAAAAAAAGGAGAGAACTAGTCTCTATCCTAATTGAAAATCAAAACGTAACAAATAGGTAGCTTTGGTACTATATTAAAACAATTTTAAAAGTTAAGGATTATATCTGAAACCCAGGCAAAAGCCTAAGAATGATTTCAAAAACAATTACGGAAAATTTAGGGTTTGTTTGACAACAAACACATGATGCAATTATAGTAAATTATTTTTTAAAAGAGATTTTCAAACCAAACACTTTTATTCATCTCTTCCTTTAATTATTACTAGCCTCCACCAATTCCATGTTTGGGTCTAGAAATTTCTTTTCGAAAAAATGCATTATAGTACATAATATAGATGTAGATGAATGAGCCCTTAGCACTAATTTTGAACAACTAAAGGTTAGAGACAAAATGAAACACCAATAAAAAGGGTAAAAAGTCTCACAAACAAACATCCATGTCCGAAGATCCTGCAAGCAGGGTCACTACAAGATAAAAACTAGTACATTTGTAATTGACAGAACATTCAACCATAGAATATAGTCTCTGCTAATCAGAAGCACAGAAGAAAAAAAATCTGAAACCCGGGTTCAAGCAGAACTAGCAGGTTCCAAACTCTACCTAACTATAAGACAGAAAATATGCACAAACCTAGCAGATCAATACAGCTTCATTATTCTCCCAATGGAGAAAACAGAAAGGGCATTACAAGAGAAAAGATTATCCCCCACAAAGAACTACTGACAAATTTAGTTATTTGCATAGAATTCTCATTCAATTAGACAGGGGGCAGTAGTTAAATGATACCAAGCCTGTCAAAGGCAGAAAGGTTCAGGTCATTTCCTATGTTATAACTTCAAATATTCAATTTAGTCATTGTTCAGGAATCATTAGGCTTCAGCATAAATACTCAGGAACATAATCTTTCTTGCAAAATCTGGAAATATCTTTCTCATTGAGAAGAAATAAATGCAATCAAACCAAGCACAACAGCAAAAAATCCTATTCATGACAGCCAGAGGATGGAAACAAATGTGGATATGGCCATGGGGAGGAGCAATTCCAAAAAACATTAGGCATGGCAAGAAAACATCAATATATTACTATTATTGTTCATGTCTATGTGAAACAGTGAAAGGAATAAATAAGTTCTATTAGAAGGCATTTTCCCAGAAGATTTAAGATGAGCAGCAAAAGCAACCAATTCCTGCCAAACCACCTCCGTTCACCTAATTCCCAAAGAATCCAAGCAAACTCCACCCAACCACCATAACCCAATGATCCATGAAGACAGAAAAACAATAGCAAACACTGCCCGAATCAATCCGATTACTATAATAAGATGCTCATACATTTTCTATGACCAATTGAAGTCCACCCGATTAGATAGTTTTATAATTTGAGAACAGAGTAGAGGTTAAGAAAAATACACAAAATGCAAGACTTCTGTAGATAAAGCATGATATTCAAAATGCATGATACCTTAAAAACTGGAGCTTCCATGTCTTCAACTTGTATACATTGCATGCTTTTCTCTTTCATTGGACCAAAAAGTTGTGCCTTAAAAACAGGCGACCGTGCTGCAAGTAACAGCTTGTGTGCAGAAAAGACATCTCCATCAACCTCAAAACTAACATCCGTGCCCTTATTACTGTCTAAGAGTCTGCCAAATTGTGAACCCATATCAGAAGGAGGTACAGGGATGTTGTAAAACTTCTGTCCCTCTGTGTGGGACTTCACCACTCCAACAACACCTCGAATTATTAGGCAATCATCTTTCAAGTAGCCAGATGTCTCTAAAGGTACCCTCTTAAAGAAGCGTTTGTAGCCCCTATAAAAGCCAAACATGGTCTTTTAGGACAAACTCAACAAAAAAATCGACTAAGCTCAAATATAAAGTGAAAAAGTGCTCAAACCACAGGAATTAATAAACTCCTGAAGTTCCTGTACTAGGTGACAACAGATACCAAAATGAGCAGAAGGATAAAACTTTTTATTTACTTTCCATATCGAAAAGAGGAATAAAAACATTAGTGTAAACTGTCAAAGATGATAAAACCTTCTTCATATGCAATATTCCTATATTCTTAATCTAGAAGTTGGGATCTACATGACAGGAAAGTACTTGAAATCAATATTATACAAAAAAAAAATTCCACATCCTTTTCTCTTTCTTGCATGAAATCAGTATCAAAGAAAATCCTCCAAAAGAAACCTGAGAATGAAGCAAACATGTGTAGGGAAAGCTTAATTATAAACCTGAATTTTATCTTACAAAACAAAAAATAATTAGCGTGATATCTAATACACTGATAACACTTCATAATGTTCATATTCAATCTCATACAGCTAATTAGAGTTGTTTACTAACTATGCTCCTTCCCATCTCAGTCTCGGATTAAATTTGCAACTAAACAAACACCCCATACATATCAAGATGCTTAGGCAGGAGCAAAATCAAAGCTTGTTGGAGGAAGGCAAGTAAACTGACGATGCAAAAGAACATGAACAAGTTGTAACTTTCTTTTAATGTTGATGTAATGCTAACTTTTCTAAAAGCCCACAAACCAAGATTCATTTCTAACTCCTTTAGCATTGCTTTGGACATCCATATATATAGATGCTTAGGCAAGCGGCAAATCCGAAGCCTGATGGCAGCAAGCAAGTAAACTGATGGTGCACAAGAACATGAATGGGCTGTAACTAATTTATAGTAACACTATTACACTAATATTCTAAAAGCCCATAAACCAAGATCAATTTCTAACCTCCTTTAGTCTTGGCTTGGTCACCACCCCAAGCATTTTTTTTTCTGTTTCTAGAAAAAAAAAACAAGCTTTCAATGGCTTCATGAAAATATCTATTTCCCAAAATTTAACTACAATCTCTTTTTCTTTCACCAACTCAGAAACATAATTAATACTCAATGTCAATGTGCTTGCTTCCACCATGAGCACATGATTCTTCATCATAGCAATCACAGAATTAGTATCATAAAAGATCTTTCTTGGACCCTCTGATTGATGTAACTCACCAAGCATTCTTCTCAACCAAACTGCTTGAGTAGCATAAAATGTTACACTTATGCCTATGCTGTTGATAAGCCAACAGCAACCAAGGACATATTCCATGCTTTTGCTGTAGATGAGACAACAGTGTTGTTTCTTAGACGACCAAGGACATATTACTGAACCAAAATGTCTCCTACTTAATCTCTTGACTAGAGAATGCCATTTTCTATTGTGCCTCAGATGTCGGCTCCATAAGCAATCATAGATTTAACATCCCTAGAGTTCCATAAATCTGTGCTCACAAGTCCAACTCCATATACAATGTCAGCTCTTGTTGCTCTCAAAGTACCTTAAGCTTCCTACAAATTCTTAAAATTGTTTCCAGTCACAGAATTATCCATCTTTCTTTTAAATAGTCATCCTTCATCTAACTGGTGTTAGCATTGGCTTGCAGTTTTCCATCTTAAACTTCTTGAGCATATCTTGTGCATATTTCTTCTGACTAATAAACATGCCTTGCTCTATTTGCTACACTTCGATGGAAAGGAATAAGACATCAAACCCAAGTCAGTCATCTCAAACTGGGAAATCATAGCCTTCCTGAATTTTTGCACACCACCAACACCCAGCATTTGCACATCAACAACTGCATAGAGGGTTGAGAAACTTTCATACTTAAAAAAACAGGAAGTGCACTTTTATATGCAACTCCAACTGTATGTTGATTGAGCTACCAAGGAAATATTACACTCCAATTCATGTGTATGCCTTTCGTAATTTGTATGGACGGGTGTTTATAGAGTTATACGTCTCCGGCGAGTTGTTGTGTTGGGTGTAATCTTAGATAGCAAACTCGAAATATTTGAGATTCATGAGCAACTAAGGTTGTTTGTTGCTTGAGTTTATTGTACTAAAACTATATATAATGAGGCCTCATCAATTGAACGTGTTTTTCTAAATAAAATTCAGCTTAATAGTTATGCTGTGTCTTCAAAGTGCCAACAGCCTCCTCCAGAAGGAGGCACAATTTCACTTAATTACTAAAAGAACATAAATCTGTAATGTAAGAGTTCTAGATTATGAACTTCCAGTCTATTGCAATGTTGATCGCCTATACTGATCACTAAGAATACTTATCTACTTGACTACTTCCTTGTAAGTACACTGAACAGTTAAGAGGATGCTGATAAGAACTTCTAAACTTTTATCTTCAAGATAATCTCCCAAAACACGAAATGCCTAAAGTTAAATTTAGTCTACAAATGCTGCGACGTGCAAAAAATCACTAATGTTGTCCATACATGCTGCTAAGTCCCGAGGCATGATGATATTCTCTCAAGAACAGGAACAAAGGGAAGGAAACTATGAAAAGCAGACTATAAAAGATATCAAACATAAACATTACCAACGCCTTGTTCCCTAAAACCAAAGATTACACAAATTCATTCCTACTGACCAAAATTTTTAAAATGATATTCGAAGTTAAACAATCTCTAGTTCTGAGTATTCTGACCTTACAATCAAATCTGGTTTAGCATAGAAGCAGTGTAGAAATAGAAACAATATAAACACCTTACATCCCATGAAAAAACTATTCTTTCCTATACGTTAGCAACATAAGCATCCCAGAGCATGAACAGCAAAGAGAACAGTTACTTGCAGAAAAAGGGAAAAAAAAAATTAAGAAAGGCTGCAATTTTCCATGATACTTTGATAAAGCTAAGCTGCAAAGGACAATCACTAAACAATTACAATTACAATTACAACTACAACTAGCAGTAAGGCTCACCACATACTACCCTGGTATTTAAGGGTATACGGCCCGCTCTCCAGAGTACGACCAAAATGGCTATGAACCTTATGGTTTCCATTCCCACTCTGATCAAAAAGCGTCAATTCGAACAAAGCCCTAACATCCGTGCCATCGCTGGCCAGCGCAATGAACGCTGAAACATAGGTCGCGTTATCCTCCGGGCTCTTTCCATCCGGGTAGAAGTATATAGCCCACGTATAGCCGCCCACATCAAACGTCTCAGAAGGTATGTACTTCCCGATGCCAAGGCCCTTGGACAACGAATACCCGGTGATCTTGAACTCGTGGGAGCCATTAATGGTATCCGTGCGAGAAGTCGAGGTGGTGACCAGCTGCGGAGAAACACTGGTGCTTTCCGTCGAAGGGAAAGGGGACGACGTCCTTGGAGAGGGTTCTATGCAAACCCCGGGATTGTCCATCTAGAGAGGCCTGATTCCGGTGCTATTGGGAGGATCGATCACAAAAATCCCGGATTGGGATTGGGGGAGAATTCGGAGGGTTGAGAATTCAACTTCACAATAATCGTTGAATCGAATTGGTTGCAATAGGAACGGGGGAATTGAAGACGGAAGGTAAGAAATTGGTTGCAATAGGAACGGGGGAATTGAAGACGGAAGGTAAGAATTGGACAGAATTTGGTACGGTGCTGAATTAGGGGGAATTTTGGGGATTAACGAAAGCCAGGGTTTATTGGTGAAAAACACAAAGGCAGCGACTATAAAGTCATATTTGGTAAGAGATAAAGTCGTAAAGGGATGCGCATTCATCATTATGCACGTTTTTATGTACTTTTGTTTTATTAGATAGTTTTGTTTTATTAGACATGATAATCATTACAGTAATTATTGTATTCAATTTCTTTCAGCTTTATGCGGCTGAACTTGTCATGCAAGTCAAACTTTGGCTATAAATAGGATGTACAATTCATTATAATGAATTAACGAAATCAGTTCAGATTTCTCTTCTTTCTCAGCTCTCTCTCCCCCAATATTTCACAACACGTTATCAGCACGAAAGTTTCTCAAAATAAAATACCAACTGAGTGGCTAGATCTTTTAAAGGTAGTACATATTTTATACTGCTTTCAATTTTCTAAACCATAGTTTTTATAGATCGTCGTTTTAATGACTCGATGATATGAGAGCTTGGCTTTATTCTTCTTCACGCATCTTGAAGATACAACCTCCTTTTTCATGTAAAATCTTTCCTAATGGAAGAAAATTTAAGAAAAAGTGTTTTGAGAAAGGTAGAGAGTTTTTACAAAGCTCTTTGTTCTACTAATAAACAATCTTCTGAGGTTGATAAGCTTGAGAGAAATTTTTTAAACCTTTGCAACTTTTTAATTTTTATACTGATTAATCTCCTGCAACTTGATAAGCTTGAGAGAAAAAATTTCAAACCTTACTTACGTAAGACATGCATACATGCGTTGTATCATCCTTTGCATTAATATGTATATAAGAAGAAAAGGAGGTCTACGTGTTCAATTTTTAAACAAAGAGAAGACATGATCAATTTTTCCTCTATCTCTTTATTTAGTACTTCATCGGTGTACTATTATTTAAAACCTTATATATATAAGTATATCATGCATATTTATTTTGTTAACGTTACATGTTATATTTCACACACATACACACACACATATATATATACATATAGACATATATATTAGTATTCATGTTAAATACGTTGATGCTAATATGTGTATTACTAATTAATATTGTTTATTCTTATGGTTAATTAATTATTTAATTTAATTATATAGTTGATCTAATGACAACTATTACAAAGCGGGAATTTGATATTCTCGACTTATTATGCCAAAGATATCTGGATTGGAGGGTTGATGCACTGGCAGCTCACCCCCAAGCATATGGTCTACAAGAGACCATAAAGAAAATAAAAATACCAGAGATATCTGAAATGGAAGGTTGATGCACAAGCTCACCTCCAAGCAAATGGTATACAAGAGATCATAAAAGAAAAGAAAATATGGTCTACTAGAGATCATAAAAGAAAATGAAAATATTTCCCCACAGAATAAGGCTAAGGCGATTATCTTTCTTCGCCATCATATACATGATAGCCTGAAATCTGAATATCTGTTGGTGGAAAATCCCAAATTGAGAATTATGGGAGAAGCCTAGAACAAAGATATGGGCACCAGCAACAAGTTTTGCTCCCTAAAGCAAATTATGACTGGACTAATTTAAGGTTTAAAGACCTCAAGTCAGTCAATGATTATAATTCTGCCCTAGCCTGTTTCGCATAAGCTCTCAATTACATTTATGCGGCAGAAAATCTCTAAAGAGATAATATTGAATAAAAACTATTCAACCATGCATGTTACTAATGTGTTGTTACAAGAACAATACAGAAAAAGGGCATGTTACTAATGTGTTGTTACAAGAACAATACAGATAGAGGGAGTTTAAAAAGTATTCAGATTCGATACAGGCTACTATTTGTAACTGAGCAGAATAATGAGTTGCTCATGAAAAACCACAACTTGAGGACAACTGGTACTATAACGTACCTTGAAATAAATGCCACATATGCCTCTCAAATAAATGATAGTAGGCATAAAAAAAAATCATGGACACGATGGCAATCATGGCCGTGGCCGAAGTCGAGGTCATGGTCAAAGATGTGGTCAAAGGGAATTATCAAAAGCATAAATCTCCTGATGCATCCATTTCCAAAGGAAATGATAAGCAAATGGTTCAGAAGGGTCCTAAAGGATCCTCCCAAAAGCCCAAATTATATGCTATAAATGTGGTATGACAAGTCATTGGGCAAGGGTGTGTCGTACAGCCAAATACTTGGTTGAGTTGTACCAATCTTCCCAAAAAGATACAGGGGAAGAATATGGAGACTCATTTTGTTGACGACACTGAACCTACACCAAGTTTGGACATCTCTGATTCCATCATAGATGATGAATTTGGAATCAATGAAAATATCAACTACTATAATATATATCTCTATAATATTATCTGTTATTTATATTTTTAATTGTGTTTTTCTTTATCTTGAAGATATGGAAACGATTAAAGATATATCAAGTAGCAAGAATCAATGTCTAGTGGACAGCGCTACTACGCACACCATCTTGAGAAATAAAGAGTACTTTACTCAGTTAACTTTGCTTGAAGCAAATGTTAAAACAATCTCTGGTGTGACAAAATTGATCGAAGGCTCTGGTAGAGCTTGTATTTTGCTCCCTGAAGGAACAAAATTGATCATAAATGACGCATTATATTCAAGTAAGTCTCAAAGGAACTTACTAAGCTTTAAAGATGTGCGTCATAATGGTTTTCATGTAGAAACCATAAATGAAAACAATAAAGAATATTTGTGCATCACAAGACAAATATGTGGCAAGAAGCAGATTTTAGAAAAACTGCCTGCCCATACTACTGGACTTTATCAAACATATATAAGTCCAATAGAGACAAATGTAACATCCTATGAGAAATTAAATGATAAAAGGATGTTTACATTATGGCATGACCGTTTGGGTCATTCAGGTAATGGAATGATGCATAGAATCATTGAAAGTTCAACTGGGCACTCAATAAAGAAAGCAAGTGTCCTTAAATCAAGTAATTTGAACTGTAGAGGTTGTTCACTTGGTAAACTAATCACCAGACCTTCCAAGAATAAAGTTAGGATTGAAAATCCAACGTTTTTGGAATGAATATAAGGTGATATTTGTGGACCGATAGTCCCACCATGTGGACCATTTCGATACTTTATGGTATTGATTGATGCATCAACAAGATGGTCACATGTGAGCCTCTTATCAACAAGAAATACAGCTTTTGCTAAACTCCTAGCTCAAATAATTCGCTTACGAGCGCAATTTCTGGATTATACAATCAAAAGAATCCGGCTTGATAATGCAGGAGAATTTACTTCCCAAACATTCAATGACTATTGTATGTCAATTGGGATTACAGTTGAACATCCGGTGGCTCATGTTCACACACAAAATGGTCTTGCTGAATCTCTGATTAAACGATTACAATTAATCGCTAGACCATTATTGATGAAGTCTAAACTGCCAACATCAGTTTGGGGACATGCTATATTGCATGCTGCAGCTCTGATAAGATTAAGACCAACTGCATATCATAAGTATTCCCCATTACAATTAGTGACTGGTAAAGAACCAGATATATCACATTTAAAGATATTTAGTTGTGCAGTTTATGTTCCTATTGTATCTTGATTGGGAATATATGTTGGTTTTGAATCCCGATCAATTATTAGATATCTTGAACCAACCACGGGTGATCTATTTACAGCAAGATTTGATGATTGTCATTTTAATGAAAATGAATTTCCAAATCTTGGCGGAAAAGGACATAAAGAAATTAATTGGAATGCTTCATCATTATCATATCTTGATTCACGTACAAAAATGTGTGAACAAGAAGTACAAAAGATTGTACATTTACAGGGTATAGCAAATCAATTGCTTGACTCATTTACAGACACAAAGAAAGTGACAAAGTCACATGTGCCGGCTGTAAATGCCCCTGAGAGAATTGAAATTCCTACAGGACAATTAGATAAGAGTCCTGAAAAGGAATTTATAGCGCGCCGAAAACGCGGCCGCCCGCCTGGATCAAAAGATCTAAAACCAAGAAAGAATAGACGGCAGAATAATGCAAATGAAGTTGCACCAATTTCCCATTCAGGGGGAGAAAATACCTCCGAAAATCTAGGAGATGTGTCAGAAATAAAAACTGTTCCGAAAACAAAGAATGTTCCTGATAGGAACAAAATGGAAACTGTTCCAGATAATGACAAAATCATTGATAATTACGAAATTGCAATAAATTATGTCTATTCTGGAATACAGTGGAACAAGAAAGACATTATCCTTGATGAGTTTCGTATTAGACACGATTGGCCAAAATGGAAAGACGCTATGCAAATTGAATTAAAATCGCTTGAAAAGCGTAATGTTTTTGGCCCAATAAAGCCCACGCCAATGGGCTTGAAACCAGTAGGCTATAAATGGGTATTTGTACGAAAGCGTAATGAGAAAAACGAAATTGTAAGATATAAGGCAAGACTTGTTGCCCAAGGTTTTTCTCAGATACCCGGGGTAGATTATGAGCAAACATATTCCCCTGTAGTTGATGCAACTACATTAAGATTTTTAATTAGCCTAACTATTTTAGAGGAACTACAGATGCGACTTATGGATGTCGTAACTGCATATTTATATGGATCACTTGATAGTGATATTTACATGAAAGTTCCTGAAGGATTAAAACTACCCGAGGTATATAAAGAAAAATCTCGGGACATGTTTTCTATAAAATTGCAAAGATCATTATATGGTCTAAAACAATCTGGAAGGATGTGGTACAATCGGCTTAGTGAATATCTTCTTAAAGAAGGATATCAAAATGATGCCGTTTGTCCATGTGTTTTCATCAAACGATCCAAAAATGGATTCGCTATTATTGCAGTATATGTTGATGATTTAAATATTATCGGTACATCCGATGAACTTGAAAATACTGCAAAATATTTGATGAAAGAATTCGAAATGAAAGATCTTGGAAGAACCAAATTTTGTCTCGGTTTACAAATTGAACATTTGAATGATGGAATCTTCATTCATCAAACAAATTATACCGAGAAAATTTTGAAAAGGTTCTACATGGACAAAGCACATCCATTGAATTCACCCATGATTGTTCGTTCTCTTAGTGTACAGGATGATCAATTCAGACCTCGAGAAGATGAAGAAGAAATTCTCGGTCCTGAAGTCCCCTACCTAAGTGCAATTGGTGCATTAATGTATCTCGCAAATAATACAAGACCAGATATTGCTTTTGCTGTAAGCTTGTTATCAAGATACAACTCATTACCAATAAGACGACATTGGAACGGAATCAAACATGTGTTCCGATACCTAAGAGGTACTCTTGACCTTGGGTTATATTATCATAGAAATACAAATGCTGCTCTTGTTGGATATGCAGATGCAGGATATCTATCAGATCCGCACAAAGCAAAATCTCAAAATGGTTATGTATTCACGTATGGAGATACGTCGATCTCATGGAAGTCAACAAAGCAAACACTTACTGCTACATCATCAAACCATGCAGAATTAATCGCTCTTTATGAAGCAGGAAGAGAATGTGTCTGGTTAAGGTCAATGATTGGATATATTCAAAAAGAATGCAAAATTAGATCAATTGCAGGCAATCCAACCATGATATATGAAGACAATTCTGCATGTGTCACACAAGTCAAAGGGGGTTATATCAAAGGAGATCGGACAAAGCACATTTCGCCAAAATTGTTCTCAACTCATGATCTAGAGAAGGAGGGCAAGATCGAAATCCAGCAAATACGATCAAGTGAAAATGTTGCAGATTTGTTCACAAAATCCTTACAACCCAAGAAGTTTGAAGAACTTGTGTACAAGATTGGAATGCGCAGATTTCGAGAAGTACGTTGATTTCAGGGGGAGAATTATACGCATTGCACTCTTTTTCCCTTCGTTCAGGTTTTTTCCCACTGGGTTTTACCTGACAAGGTTTTTAATGAGGCAATACTATGAAAGCGTATAAGACAAGCTGTACTCTTTTTCCCTGTGCTATGGTTTTTATCCCACTGGGTTTTTCCTAGCCAGGTTTTTAACGAGGCAGCATATAGATAACCCCAAATGAAAAGATGAATACTCAAGGGGGAGTGTTAAGAGATAAAGTCGTAAAGGGATGAGCATTCATCATTATGTACGCCTTTATGCACTTTTGTTTTATTAGGCAGCTTTGTTTTATTAGGCATGACAATCATTATAGTAATCATTGTATTCAATTTCTTTCAGCTTTATGCGGCTGAACTTGTCATGCAAGCCAAACTTTGGCTATAAATAGTATGTAGAATTCATTGTAATGAATTAACGAAATCAGTTCAGATTTCTCTGCTTTCTCAGCTCTCTCTCCCCCAATATTTCACAACAATATTTAACGGCGTTTTGCTCTTTAAATTGTCATTTTTAGTAATGTTTGGGCCATGCACGACAGTGGCGGAGGGAGGGAGTGGGGGCGGGGGGAGACACCCCAATGACCCCATCGGCGTATTGAGGAGCGGACCTTTTAAAGATAATTCACGACGGTCATTTGTGGGTGGTCCGGGGGAGGTAGCAGAGTGCGGAGAAAGAATCGGAATTGCTTACGATAAATTGTATGGTTGAGACTCTTGATTGGGACCTCATAGACGTGATTCTCCTTTGATTAAGGCCATCGTACATGTTAGAGATTCGGTTGAGGTTAGGGCCTCGAGGGGAGGGAGGCTAGCATCGAGGAGACTCTCTCTTCTTGGTGCCTTGGAGGGCGTTTCAGAGTAGCTAAGGCTTATGAGGTTCTTAGGAGGAGAAGACCGGTTGTTAGGTGGGCTAAGGAGGTTTGGATCACTCACAACACGCCCAAGCACATGTTCATCCTTTGGCTCGCCACCCTTGGTAAGCTTTCTACCTATGTTCGACTTTTATTCTTAGACATTAACCCGGCTTGCCGTTTGTGTGAGGATGATTTGGAGACTCACGAGCATTTGTTATTTGAGTGCCCTTATGCTCAGGATATTTGGAGAGAAGTCCGGTGTAGATTCATGATTCCCGCCGCGGTCTCCTCGGTGTCGCGTGCCTTGTGGTGGCTTAGGAGGCGCGCCCGGGGGAATGGTTGCCTTGACCGTGCCAGAGCCTTTGCCCTCTCGGCGTCAGTTTACTATATTTGGCATGCTAGGAACGCTCGAGTCTTTGATGATAATCTCATTCCCGCCGAGGTTGTGGCTCTCTTGATCATAACTCATGTTTTTCGACTACTTCATGATATATTTCTGCTTTGTACTATTGAGAAATTGTAACTTTGTCTTGTTGTTGCATTGTTTGGAAGGCCTGCGTACTTGTCCGTTTATACTCAATTTTGCATAGTTTGAAAAGCTTGTGTGTTTGTCTATTTATGCTCATGGTTTGTTAGTTTATTTGTACCACCTTCTTGAAGGGTCCATATTTTAATCGAATTAACCTCGCACCCAAAAAAAATAACATGAATAGTGTGAATTAATCTGTCTCCATTCAGAAGAGGGTTAAAGTGAATACCGACGAGGCGGTTAAAGATGGCGTGTTTGCGGCCGCTGGTAGAGTTGTGAGAGATAGTAGCGGAAGCTGGAAGGGCGGATTTATCCACAATCTTGGATCTTGTACGGTTCCGTCGGCTGAGCTTTGGGGTGTGCTTGATGGTCTTCGCCTTGCTTGGAAATTGGAACAATGGTTTTCGCCGGTTTATCCTCGAGTCGGACTCCCAATTAGTTATTCGTATGTTGAGTTCTAGGGTGAACAATTGTCACCTGCTCTCCAGCCTGGTATTTCAATGCTAAGGCTTAATTAGTAGGGATAGGATTATCCAATTCCGACATGTATACCGTGAGGCGAACGCCGTAGCGGATAAACTTGCGTCTTTTGCTTTGAACTCTTTGTTTGGTTTGCATGTATTGAGTGCCCCTCCCGAGGGGATTTCTGACTTATTGCTTGATGATATTAGGGGCCGGGTTATCCCGTATGTTGACTACAACTCTTTTTTTCTTATTAATAAAATATCCCTAGAAGGTCTGGAGAGTGTTTCCTCTTCTACCAAAAAAAAGTCCAGTGTGTGACTAGGTGGTGACGTGTAATTCAGGAAGAAAAAACAAAATTGAAGTTGGAATTAATTTATATTATTATTGCCCCTTTCTTCTCAACGCTTATCTTCCTTTTTTTTCAAAAAAAAAAGGGAAAAATTATCCATATATCCTTTAAATTTTACAAAATCAGTTATATATCCTTCATAACTTCAAAACTAGTTATTTGTCCATCAAATTATAATATTTTTGTTTTTTTATCCAAATTAGATTTCTTCCTTTTAAATGTAATTGAAAAAACTCACTAAATTTATAATAACTAAAGTACCTTCAACTTATTAATTACTATTTAAAAAAAAGCTTTAAAAATAATTTGTCCATGGTTCTTAAGTGGTTTTACGTCTCAAACTCTCAAAATTTGTGAAGCACAATCCAATTCAACTATAACGTGCAATAGGTCTTATCGATGCAGCTTTGTGCCAATGCCTCCGCAAGCTCCGGTTATAGCAAGCACTAATACAATTTTGACAATGAAAGTGGAATCTTTATAAAAGTAGTTGTAGAATTAGAGAAGGTAAATCGATTTTTGATTAACATACAAACTATTGTCATTCACTTTTCCAGGGATGCGGAAGAAATGAAAAATGAAAGAAGAAACCAAATAAGATGAGAACTGAGAAGGAAAATGTATATTTTTAATTATAATATCTTATATAAGTTAAACGTATCTTAGATACAGCTGTCAAAAGCTGAACTAACCCGCTAACCCGACCCGAACCGCCCGATAATTTTAGGGTCAAGACCCGAAAATTTGAACCCGAAACTCGAAATCAACCGAACCCGATAGAACCTGAAACCCATTGGGTTGACCGATTTAGTATATTTATAGAATTTTTAAAATTTATTTTGAAAATTATAATATATTTTATTATTAAAATAAATGAAAATAATATATTATAATTAAAAATTATTATTTAATTAAAAATTGATTTTAATAATTATAAAAAAGGATATTTTAGACCCGTTGGTCAACCCGACCCCACCGCAAACTCGCTACAACCCGACCCGATTGACCCGTGACCCATAACGAAACCGAACCCGAAATGACCGAACCCGAACCCATCCGACCCGATTGATAGGTCTAATCTTAGATATTATAAATTTGGTGAGATTTTTTAATTATATTTAATAGGAAAAAAGGATTTTTAATAAAATAAAGTAATATTATAATTTAAGGGATATATAACTAGTTTTACAATTTTAAAGGATATATAACTAATTTTGTAACTTTTGAAGGATATATAAATAATTTTCCCAAAAAAAGAACATCCGTGCTAATCTGTCTCCATTTCCAGCCAAGCATCGAGCTTCAGCCTGAAAGCATTTTTGCCCACTGGTGCTCACTCTTTCCCTCCAGTGAAACCTCCAAATCAAACGCCCCCCTTTGGACTTTCATACTTGCTTCGTACAACCTTGTTTGCTTTTCCATCACTTCCCGCCTCTGCTCACAATTAGAGCAACCCTAAAGGGAGGTTTTCATCATCTCGCATCTTCCATTGCTCGAAACTAGGACTTTCCTTGTCAAGGCATTGAAGCTCAAGTGATTTGTAGAGCACAGCTTTTGAGTTGCCGGTGTTCTTTGCAGCTTCCGAGTTTTGGTGCTCTCTAATCCAATCTGGATAGCAGCTTTTTTATTTGATCTTCTCTCTTTTGGGCTTCTCTTAAGAAAAGGTTCACCTTGAAGTCATTGATTTCTTGATCTATTTACTTTTTCGGTGATTCCAAGTTCCAAGCTCTCTCTGTTTTGCGTGCTCGCCGGGGACGATATTGAGTCAGCCTCTGGATTCCATCTTTAATGGCGACCGATTTCAAATCCATTCCTGTGATCGGTAAAACCTAGATTTATCTCCCTTGGAAAGTCCCCTTTTATACTGTGATTCAATTCATGACACTTCTGCCAATTTATTTATACGTGCTGCTTTTTTTCCCCTCTTTGCTGAATTGCTTGGCAAATTATACATGTCATACTATATTTTTCACGCCCAGTTACAAATTAGGTAAGGTCTAACAAGAATTGGCCAATCATCATGAACTTGATTTTTAATTGTTCAATCATCTGAATCACAGTGGTGCGAGGAGCTGATCATTTCAAGAGCTTGTCTTGAACTTCTTCAGTTTTACTTCTAATGTAATATTTTGAGCAAAACCATATACAAAATTCGAACTTTGAGGGTGTTTAGTATCCTATATACAAAAACTATTTATACTGAAGTACTCAAAATTTCATGAATGTATTTTCTTATTAGCTTCTATACTGTGAATGCAGATGTAGGTCCACTCTTGGCGAAGTCTGATGATCCCAGGATGATCGAAGACCCTGGTGTGGCTGATGTTGTAAGACAATTAGATCAGGCTTGTCGAGAGGCGGGATTTTTTTATGTGGTATCCAACTATGCATACATGAACACGTGTGTTTCTTTGTTTTTTATTTGTTAGAATCTTAGAATTCATGAAGCTAAAAGGCTTCAGAAATTGACTGAGTGTTCACTCAAAAAAAAATTGTGAGCTTGTTTTTAAAGAGTATTATTTGTGCACTTAAATTTAGTGAGGAGTCATGAGAAGAGATGAAGGATGGAACATGGGAATTAATTTTACTGCATATTGTTTCTTTTTTTTTTTGCTGATCAGAAAGGCCATGACATTCCGGATTCCCTCATCAAAGATGTCAGAAAAATCACACATCACTTCTTTCATCTACCCCATGAAGAAAAGCTTAAGATCAAATTGTCTAGTGCTACAGGCTACAGGTTGGCCTCGCTGGGTGACTTATAGTGCCTCTTCTCAGCAGCAGCACTGCTATATGACCATCATTTACTTTTTATCCAGTAAGTCCAAGAATTCCATCTATGTTAATTTGGCAACTATTGACTGCAGGGGGTACCAAGAAATTGGAGATAATGTTACAAAAGGAGTGCCTGATCAACATGAAGCTATTGATGTATGTTGTCTATCCTTGCTTTTCATTGTTGAAGGTCTCTGATTCTGGTGGAAGAAATTATTTATTGAAATGACTTGCTGGAAAACTTGTGGATATAATCTAATTCATATAGAAATTATGCCACTAAGAGAAGCTAAAATTCATGTATCGCATAACTCTCTTGGGGAAGAAACTCTGCTTTGTATGAAAATATGGATTTATAGCATAAACAGTTTGTTTGCCTTGTTTTGCTTTATGGCGATTAACTAGACATCTCTGTTTTGCCTTAATTGTCATTCAAAAAACTTGGTGCTGCTGTGCCATATGATCTGCACATACTACATGGTTCTCTGCTAAAAACATACTTGGCATGATACTTTAACTGTTTTGATATTCACACATCTATTTATTTTGTAATCAGTGCTACAAAGAACTGACACCTGGAAGTTATGGAGAAATTGGCAAACCAATGGAAGGATTGAACTTTTGGTATGTATTAACAACTTCGTCCTATATTCTAGGAAGTTCCCAAGTACTAATTCTTATATTTCTGAACATTGTTGTCTTATGTTGTGCATATTTATCCTTTTTTTTGGTGGAAGTGTGCATATTTATCTTGGATGTGGATGCTATACACTTAAACATACTGAGATTGAGAATTATTCATTGAAAGTATTTTAAGGATACTATTTCCTCTATGCACTCTTGTACAGGCCATCAAATCCTCCTAATTTTAAGTCAATGATGGAGGAATATGTTAACCTATGCACAGGTATGCTGTCCTGCCATGGTATATACTTTTTACTCATTTGTTACACTAAATTAAGTAATTTTGTGTGCATGCTGCCAGATCTTTCTAGGAAAATTATGCAAGGGATTGCTTTAGCTGTAGGTGGATCAGCGCATCAATTTGAAGGTGATATTGCTGGAGAACCATTCTGGGTAATGCGTTTAATTGGCTACCCTGCAAATGGCAATGAGAAATCAGAAAATGACATTGGATGGTAACTTAATGGGTTTATGCTTGTTATTTTTCTGCCAATTCTCTTTTGACATACCTGTACTGCTGCTTGGATAAACCCTAACTCTTTATTTGTATCATGTTTTTGCACTTGTACAAACGACCATAGTGGAGCTCACACCGATTATGGTAAATTTTAATGCATATAAAGATTAATCAAGTACCAGCTGTTGAAGTAACAAACTGTTAACAAAGTTAAATGACAGGTCTGCTGACATTGGTGAATCAAGATGAGGATATTACAGCTCTTCAGGTAATGCACTTGCCTTTATGATGTAATCTTTCAAGTCTCAATGTTACTTAATACAAAGATGTTTAATTTCACACTCCTTCCTTGATATGCTATTCATGAAATTCCAACAAAATGGGTTTAGGTGAGAAACCACTCAGGAGAATGGATTTGGGCACCACCTATACCGGGCGCATTTGTATGCAATATCGGTGACATGCTCAAGGTGACACTCCCTCCCTCAAGGGACTTAATCAGCTACTTTCTTTTTTAAACAATCGTCTAATTTCTTCCACAAATTAAATGAAGATTCTGACCAATGGAATGTACGAGTCTACCCTACATCGAGTGATCAACAACGCTCCAAAATATCGAGTCTGTGTAGCATACTTCTATGAGGTACTCATTCCATCTGTTTTCTGTTTTGTTAAGCATTCTTTTTTCAGTTTCTTCTGATCGAGAAGCACATATAGAAATAAAAATAAAGAATATCGATTTTTATGGCAGACAAATTATGATGCTGTGATTGAGCCCCTGAAAGTCTGCGTGAATAAGACGGGGGGAGTGGAGAAACTTCGAAGAGCCGTGTATGGAGAGCATTTGATTAGCAAAGTAACAACAAATTTTCGGTACTGATGACTTAAGAGCTAGTACTTTCTTTTGGCATGGCTTTGGCTTGTAGCATTCAACTCTTAGTTTGCTATGGAATATTGGAAGTGTTCACTAATAAATGTTTGTTAGTCGTCATTTGATACGAAACCGTATAGATCTCGTATCGATTTCAATGAATAAAGTAACCGGGTGAAGGGAAGAAGGATAATAGTGCAGATGCACTTCGGATGTGAATGGCCAAATCCGGGGATAAAGGGTGAAGACTGGGTAGAGAAGAATTAAGCTAAATTAATTAATTTCTGATTTCTCATTCATTGCCTCCATAGAACACAATACATGAGTATATATAATAATAAAGAGTAGGGTTCTGATGAGACATTGGCTTAAAGTGAGAAATGAGAATTATTTAGGAGCGTTGGATTAGAAAAATGGACGGAAGAGATTAAAAGACTCTAGTTCAGTAAAAAAATCACGTAAAATGAGAGGGTTCATTTTCAATGGCACGGAGGGTAATTTTAGTTAAAATTTAGGGATAGTCCTAAAATACCCTTATCTTCATCCTTCAACTCTCCTCCGTCTTTAGCAGATTTGCAGATCTAATTTTAGGGTGTGTCGTCGTTTTCTCGTTGTCCTCTCCCTCCTCTCTAGCGTTCGTTCTCAATCCTTCCCTCAAACTTGCTTCGGATAGCTCTAAATCTTTTCAAGATGTAATCTTCGGCGACCGAATGATGTTCCAACTAAAGTCGACCAACGA
This sequence comes from Fallopia convolvulus, assembly GCA_964016875.1. Taxonomy (NCBI): domain Eukaryota; kingdom Viridiplantae; phylum Streptophyta; class Magnoliopsida; order Caryophyllales; family Polygonaceae; genus Fallopia; species Fallopia convolvulus. The sequence continues at coordinate 54,453,316 of OZ024723.1, forward strand.
AAAATCCTACCACAAGAGCTTGAAATTCACCGTCAAGTTGATCTTTAGCTACATTAGATTGTTTGGCTTTATTGTATCCTTTTTATATTTGTGTTTTTATTTAAGGCTTCTTTTTGATATCAAGCTAAATTTTATGAAAGAGTGCAAAGTATGTCCTTAATAAAGAAATTTTCTGGCATATTTTAGAGATTGGAGAACATGAACTTGGTAATTGTGATTTGCACTTTGATTTGCATCAAAGCCTGGAGAATAGTATACTTAGGGTGGAAGGCAACCACTTCTAAAAGGGTTGGTCTCTATAATATGGCTCCCAAGGTTCTCAACCTTCACCACTTGGAGGATGTAGAGAGTGTTTTGAATGACTGGGTTGGCATGTTTTTTTTGGAAGAATTACCCAATTCTTATCAAGGTAATTTCTGCTCTGTTTGTATAGTGTACACGTTTTGGTATCCTGAAGAAATTTGAGGGAAGGACTCACCCGAACCTTAAATTGTTAAAAAAAAACAATTAGTACATTCTTCAAGTTGCTTTCTAGTTTTTGAAGATTTTTCATTCATTTTTTCATGAGGCTGCTTGTGGAAGATCAAATTCAGCTAATGAAATAGTTAAGAGTTTGAGGATTGAGCCTTTTATACTAAAATGTGGATTATTCTTTTTAGGAATTGAAGAGGTCGTGGGCTTGTGGCAATTGCTAATGTTCAGTTCTATTCGAATTTGATTCTAATTCTATATATTGTTGTTGTTGCTCTATAATTTCCCACTAGTACAAGTGAGTTTTTGGAGCTAGGTTTATGTGTATGTGTTTCTTTTCTGGTGGTAGATGAGTGTCCCTTTGAAACATTAAAGGATGTCAAAGTAGTGATTTAAGCATTGCAGCAAGGACTCACATGTATCTAATGTTATAGCCTATTAGCTCAAATGGTAGAGCAATGTGATGTGGGTTCAAATCCCACATAGGCTAATACTTCATACGTACAATTGGTTCATTATAGCTCTTCTTTTGGTTCATGTTTTTGTAAGCTCGGGTTCATAGTAGTTCATCTTACAGTTCATGTGTTTAAAGTAAGTTAGTTATTTTGGTTTATGTCTTTTGGTTCATGACATTTATTTTACATCAGCATTTAGAACTCTGGTTATGGTTGAAATTAGGCTAGGGAGCATATAAATAGATCAAATGCTAGGGATGCATGAACAAATAATTCTTGATAATTTTATTTCATGGAGGCCACCAATGTGGCATGCTTTTGCACGTGTGGTTTTTAGATATGAATATAGGTTATGAAGTGTTGAGCCCTATGAGTCTGTTGCTGATGTGAAACACCACTAAGAGTTACGAATAAAAAATAGACCTTTTTTAGGGAATATAGGTGTTTTTAGAGCCTTGTTGAGGAAAGGTGTTGTTCTTTTGCATGAAAACTACCTACACTAGTGCTTGTATTTCATTTTTCACTTTATCACTTTAAAAGCCTATCAACTCAAATGGTAGAGCAATCTGCATGTGCACATAGATGTGGGTTTAAATCTCACGTGGGCTAATTCTATAAACGCTTTATATATTTTGGTTGATTATAACTCTTCTTTCGGTTCATGATTTTGTAAGTTCGGGTTCATAATAGTTCATCTTACAATTCATGTCTTTTTGATTCATGTCATTTGTTCTTTTGGTTCATAGTAAATTAAAGTTTGGCTCATAATAATTCATCTTACAATTCATGTCTTTTAAGTCATACATACTAGTTGTAATTTTGGTTCATGACATTTTTTTTTTGGTTCAAAGTACATTAAAGTTTGGTTCATGCGTTTTTAAGTGTATTTGTTATTTCAATTTGTACTTGTAGGTTGATTGAATACTGCCTATGATTTTAAATTACATTGTTATTACAATAGTTAACTAGAAGCAGTGGAAATCAATACAGGTGCTATGCAATGGAAGTGTAGGGTTCTATTGAGACATTGGCTTAAAGTGAGAAATGAGAATTATTTAGGAGCGTTGGATTAGAAAAATGGACGGAAGAGATTAAAAGACTCTAGTTCAGTAAAAAAATCACGTAAAATGAGAGGGTTCATTTTCAATGGCACGGAGGGTAATTTTAGTTAAAATTTAGGGATAGTCCTAAAATACCCTTATCTTCATCCTTCAACTCTCCTCCGTCTTTAGCAGATTTGCAGATCTAATTTTAGGGTGTGTCGTCGTTTCTCGTTGTCCTCTCCCTCCTCTCTAGCGTTCGTTCTCAATCCTTCCCTCAAACCTGCTTCGGATAGCTCCGAATCTTTTCAAGATGTAATCTTCGGCGACTGAATGATGTTCCAACTAAAGTCGACCAACGAAAAATCCTACCACAAGAGCTTGAAATTCACCATCAAGTTGATCTTTAGCTACATTAGATTGCTTGGCTTTATTGTATCCTTTTTATATTTGTGTTTTTATTTAAGGCTTCTTTTTGATATCAAGCTAAATTGTATGAAAGAGTGCAAAATATGTCCTTAATGAAGAAATTTTCTGGCATATTTTAGAGATTGGAGAACATGAACTTGGTAGTTGTGATTTGCATCAAAGCCTGGAGAATAGTATACTTAGGGTGAAAGGCAACCACTTCCAAAAGGGTTGGTCTCTATAATATGGCTCGGAAGGTTCTCGACGTTCACCACTTGGAGGATGTAGAGAGTGTTTTGAATGACTGGGTTGGCATGTTTTTTTTTGGAAGAATTACCCAATTCTTATCAAAGTAATTTCTGCTCTGTTTGTGTAGTGTACAAGTTTTGGTATCCTACTGAAGAAATTTGAGGGAAGGACTCACCCGAACCTTAAATTGTTAAAAAAAAACAATTAGTACATTCTTCAAGTTGCTTTCTAGTTTTTGAAGATTTTTCATTCATTTTTTCATGAGGCTGCTTGTGGAAGATCAAATTCAGCTAATGAAATAGTTAAGAGTTTGAGGATTGAGCCTTTTATACTAAAATGTGGATTATTTTTTTTTAGGAATTGAAGAGGTTGTGGGCTTGTGGCAATTGCTAATGTTCAGTTCTATTCGAATTTGATTCTAATTCTATATATTGTTGTTGTTGCTCTATAATTTCCCACTAGTACAAGTGAGTTTTTGGAGCTAGGTTTATGTGTATGTGTTTCTTTTCTGGTGGTAGATGAGTGTCCCTTTGAAACATTAAAGGATGTCAAAGTAGTGATTTAAGCATTGCAGCAAGGACTCACATGTATCTAATGTTGTAGCCTATTAGCTCAAATGGTAGAGCAATGTGATGTGGGTTCAAATCCCACATAGGCTAATACTTCATACGTACATATAGTTGGTTCATTATAGCTCTTCTTTTGGTTTATGTTTTTGTAAGCTCGGGTTCATAGTAGTTCATCTTACAGTTCATGTGTTTAAAGTAAATTAATTATTTTGGTTTATGTCTTTTGGTTCATGACATTTATTTTACATCAGCATTTAGAACTCTAGTTATGGTTGAAATTAGACTGGGGAGCATATAAATAGATCAAATGCTAGGGATACATGAACAAATAATTCTTGATAATTTTATTTCATGGAGGCCACCAATGTGGCATGCTTTTGCACGTGTGGTTTTTAGATATGAATATAGGTTATGAAGTGTTGAGCCCTATAAGTCTGTTGCTGATGTGAAACACCATTAAGAGTTACGGATAAAAAATAGATCTTTATTAGGGAATATAGGTGTTTATAGAGCCTTGTTGAGGAAAGGCGTTGTTCTTTTGCATGAAAACTACCTACACTAGTGCTTGTATTTCACTTTTCACTTTATCACTTTAAAAGCCTATCAACTCAAATGGTAGAGCAATCTGCATGTGCACATAGATGTGGGTTTAAATCTCACGTGAGCTAATTCTATAAACGCTTTATATATTTTGGTTGATTATAATTCTTCTTTCGGTTCATGATTTTGTAAGTTCGGGTTCATAATAGTTCATCTTACAATTCATGTCTGATGGTGCGCGAAATAAATCGCTAGATACCCGAACGTAATACGATAATTATAAAAATGATGGGCCAAAATAAGAGTAATGGGCCAAAGGCCATGTCGGCCCATCAACTGTTCAAATTCGGCAAAGTACAAAATTGCATGTGTTGGTGGCCCCACAAAACCCATTTGCATATGTCATGCACCATGCATTCTCGTAATCTTACATGTATAATGAGTTTAAGGCCTCATGCACGTAAAAAAGGGTCCATTAAGGTATTGCCACGGTGCACCTTGCTCAAACTTGTATAAGTTTAGGCTCATCCCACATCGGTGTTCATCGAAATTGGCCAACAACATAGTATTATATATAGCAAGGCTGCGATACAATTAAAAGGGTCGAAAATCCTCTCTGGCTCGAGAACTATCTCGTTTGCCAAAGCTCGACGTGTTTGATCTCCGAGTGAGATCGCGCTATAAACGGTATAAAATCTAAAGACTTTATTCGTAAAGAGCACAAAAACAACCGGCTGAGGGGTGGGGAGGAGGAATAATCCACGTACGAAAACCGTTCGGTTGTACGAATCCCGAGAGTTAGTATTTATTTAATTCCCGTTTATAGTGCGGTTTATTTCGGGTTTCATCACTGGCGCCGTCTCTAGGCCAATCAGAGCCCTTGATCTCGGGCGTCCCACATCGGACAACGACCAAAATTCGACTCCCCAATCCTCTATAAAAAGAGGAGATTCTCGAATGGAAAAGGGGTCGAAAAACATCTTGAACTCAAGAACTTTCTTGCTCGTTGAAGATCGACGTGATCGGAACACCGTTAAAAGGCCTCGCAATAGACAAGCGAAGTCCACAAAAAGACTTCAAGCCTCACAGAGTCTCCGCTCACATCAAAGACCTCGCTACACCACCTCGCCAGCCTCTTACACCTCGCTCTACCTCACATCAAAGACTCCGCAACTCAACCTCGCTCAAAGGGACCGGCAAGTAACGCCTAGAGCTAGCTGGCCACTGGGGGATCTCGGACATTGTTAGGTCGAGATCTCGGACACCGTCCCGCCACCTTGTCGCCGGTACAAAACACCAAGGGGCAACCACTGCCCGCTAGGGCGCACGGCGAAACGGAAGAGAAAAGAAGAGAAAGGAGCAAAGGGAAAACGGCGAGAAAAAGCAGGCGGAAACTCACGCCGACCTCACCACCGCTGTTTCGCCACCATGATGCCGGCGCGAAACACCAAGCGACGCTCCATCGCCTCCCAAAACACGGCCCAAAAAACAAGCAGGGAGAAATCAAAAGCAAACAAGAAGCGGGAGAAGAAAAGTCGAAGACTTACTTGTTCAGAATCGACGAGGAGGAGGCGGTGGTGCAACCGGAAGATGGCTGAGGCTCGCCGGAAACCGTCTGAAGAAACCGTTCGCAGGAAGCCAAAAAGACAGAAAGAGAGAAGGCGAAAATCTGGGAAGAAGAAATAAATGGGGAGGCGTGTGAAGTACGCACTTATAAAGGGCAGGCTGGGGCCTCCCCTACCCAATTAGGCTTATTGGGCCTGTCCCTCCTGCGCGGCCCATTAAGCAAAACACGAGGAGCAAGCCCAGAAAAGCTTTACCTTTTCCAACCAAAGAAAAGCTAAGTGTGGAACCTCGCAAAGGGAGGTCTTCGCAAGATGCTCCCCAGGAACCTCGGAAACCCTTGAAGCCTCGCAAAATGCCTACCCACCTCTCAGAGCCTCGCACCCCGCAAATCTTTGAGAACTTATGCCCTGCGACCCTCGGGGCAAGGTCCCCAGGCCATGGGGTTGTGATGATGCTCAAAATAGCGAAGCAAGAGGTGGGCCCGAGGTATGAGGGTCAAACCAGGTCAAAGGGACCCCCGAGGATGATCTTGGGGCCCACAACCATACGCACTTGTTTTAACAAAATTCCTACCCCACGAGGTCCCCCTCGACCTCGGAGCGAGGTCTCAACCTCGTAACCGACTCTACTTGCGCCCGCCCACCATGACCACTCAGCGAACGCCGCTCTTCGAGCCAATCACCGGCTGCCTCGCCTCTAGGCCAATCAGAGCCCTTGATCTCGGGCGTCCCACATCGGAAAACGACCAAAATTCGACTCCCCAATCCTCTATAAAAAGAGGAGATTCTCGAATGGAAAAGGGGTCGAAAAACATCTTGAACTCAAGAACTTTCTTGCTCGTTGAAGATCGACGTGATCGGAACACCGTTAAAAGGCCTCGCAATAGACAAGCGAAGTCCACAAAAAGACTTCAAGCCTCACAGAGTCTCCGCTCACATCAAAGACCTCGCTACACCATCTCGCCAGCCTCTTACACCTCGCTCTACCTCACATCAAAGACTCCGCAACTCAACCTCGCTCAAAGGGACCGACAAGTAACGCCTAGAGCTAGCTGGCCACTGGGGGATCTCGGACATTGTTAGGTCGAGATCTCGGACAATCGTAGGAGGTGAAGGGTGTAATTCTCAAATAATCTGTTGGCCTCGTGGGCCTGTAAACCTCGCTCGCTAGAAGACAAGAAACGAGATTATTATATTCGAAAGTGCAAACACTTGATGGTGCGCGAAATAAATCGCTAGATACCCGAATGTAATACGATAATTATAAAAATGATGGGCCAAAATAAGAGTAATGGGCCAAAGGCCATGTCGGCCCATCAACTGTTCAAATTCGGCAAAGTACAAAATTGCATGTGTTGGTGGCCCCACAAAACCCATTTGCATATATCATGCACCATGCATTCTCGTAATCTTACATGTATAATGAGTTTAAGGCCTCATGCACGTAAAAAAGGGTCCATTAAGGTATTGCCACGGTGCACCTTGCTCAAACTTGTATAAGTTTAGGCTCATCCCACATCGGTGTTCATCGAAATTGGCCAACAACATAGTATTATATATAGCAAGGCTGCGATACAATTAAAAGGGTCGAAAATCCTCTCTGGCTCGAGAACTATCTCGTTTGCCAAAGCTCGACGTGTTTGATCTCCGAGTGAGATCACGCTATAAACGGTATAAAATCTAAAGACTTTATTCGTAAAGAGCACAAAAACAACCGGCTGAGGGGTGGGGAGAAGGAATAATCCACGTACGAAAACCGTTCGGTTGTACGAATCCCGAGAGTTAGTATTTATTTAATTCCCGTTTATAGTGCGGTTTATTTCGGGTTTCATCACTGGCGCCGTCTGTGGGAACTAACTCTCCCTATCCGTCCTACTCTCGGGTAAAAATCAAGTCGCGTCCCCTCCTCGAGGCCCATGTGCGAGGTCTAGTTAGGTAGGATTAATTAGCTAGAAGTGTAAGACTGGCATGCAAGGTCCTCGTGTGGGCCAATAAACGAGATCTCCCTCCGTGGTCTTCATGCAAGTCCACGCATTTCTTTTGATGGGCTGGTCAACGAGGTATGCCATGCGCTTGTTGACTCCTCTCTCGAGCGATGCCCGACGTCTCTTCCATGCCACAACACCGCTCCATCTCTGCGCGGCCCTTTGCTTCTATGCTTGGGCATTTCATGGGCGTGCTGCTTCTCTTCCATGCGCTCGGAGCGGTGGTACCTCGCGGTCTTCTTAGGTTCCGCTTCGCGCGGAGGCTCTTGGACGTTGCGGAGCCACGCAAATTTTCTTCATGGCCAGGCCAAACCGTGCGCCCTTTGGCATGGCAGCATGTGACATGGACGGCTCGACATCGGGGTTGGCGCCTTGCTTTGGCATCAGCGAGGTCATTTTATAGGCCAAAGTGCGAGATCTTCATATGAGGCAAAAATGGCAAGGCCAAAGTGCGGGGTGCGAGGTCATCCCAAGTCCAAGGATCGAGGTTGACCACACATGCTTTGTTAAGCGAGGCAAACAAGCGAGTCTTCTTTGCTAGCTAGCTAGCTAAACAAGGTCACCACGATGCTTCCATGGCAACTTCCATCCGTGCATGGCAACATCGCTCATAAGAAGGTGGGGTCAGCGGGATCTTTCCGAACCTTTCGGTGGGTCCATGTTCGAGGTGGTCACCGTCACTATCATATGGTGCGCGTTGTTTCTTCGTGGTCCTCATTCTCGGCGCTCGATGCGGCGGCACACACCTCGTTGTTCGTGGTGCGCGATGTCTCCATGCCGCCTCATTCTCGGCGCTCACCATGGCTTGCCTCCTTGTTCGTGGTGTGAGGTCGCCAACTCTCGACAAAACATCTCATGGGAGGTTGCTCATAATCGCCGCTCTTCGAGGTCTACTTCGTGGCAAATCTTCGTGGTCCCCGCCCGGGAAAAACCTCCGTGGTCTACTAGTCTTCTATGGCGACAACTTAACATCGCGATCCCTTGCCTTGTTTCGGCGCCGAGGCGAGCCCGACTCCATCAGTGCGACCTCCTTGCCTTGGCCTTTGAAAGGTGCAAAACGAGGCTACAAATTAACGCAGGAGTCTAAGGCTTATGCATGATGGCCAAGGCATGCGTGCAATTGGGGCACTCGGACGTCGCGAGGTGGTGATGACCATGTGGTGGGCGCTTTATCTCCGTTCCAAAACTCGCGTTACATGGCTGCGGAAGGAGCCAAGTAGGTAAACCTTAAATACCTCGCTTAATTAATTATGCACAGTAAAATCTCTTATGCATGCGTGAATAGCATGAAAAATCATGCAAATATGTTCATGAATAACAAATATCATATGCATGGATGAAGGGCATGCAAATTCCTACATATGTGCGATGTAATGCAAACATTCACATGTTTTGGGCTTCGCGTTGTAAAAAATAAGCCAAATTTGAGCTCTTTTTGGGCTGACATTTTAGTTGGGCCCAATGCACAACACAAATACTATGTGGCTAAAACGAGGCCAGGGCATGACTCGTGTTCCAAGTTAAACTCGTTCTTTGCCTATCTTCCTGCATGCATGGATAAATAATCTTGTATACGTGCCCGAATTGCATAAAGAATTTATATATGCATGGGTGGCATAAAAAACCTCGCATTATATATATATGCATATTGCTCGTGAACAATCTCGTTCTATATGGCATGCGTGGACATTATAAAAATTCTATATGCTCGCACGAAGGGCTGGACAAGTATGGCTAAATAGCTTATTGCCACAACATCCGTCCCGGAAATCACGCGTCGCATGATCGTGGAATGAGGTAAGCCTTGTAAACTTGACTCGCTAGTTCAATATACTCAGTATATACTCGCATGCTGGAACAAAGTTCCTAATTCTCTATAATAATTATTACACCCCTCGCTTCCCGCTTGGGGTTGGAGAATCTCGTTAAGGTCCACCCCTCGCTTCCCGCTAGGGGTTGGAGATTCTCGAAAAGTGCGCGAATCCACCCCTCGCTTCCCGCTTGGGGTTGGAAACTCTCTTATGGACGAGGTCCAAATTCTCTATGGACGAGGTCCAAATTCTCTTATGGACGAGGTCCAAACTCTCTAGGGACGAAGTCCAAACTCTCTTATGGACGAGGTCCAAATTCTCTATGGACGAGGTCCAAATTCTCTTATGGACGAGGTCCAAACTCTCTAGGGACGAAGTCCAAACTCTCTTATGGACGAGGTCCAAATTCTCTATGGACGAAGTCCAAACTCTCTTATGGACGACGTCCAAACTCTCTATGGACGAAGTCCAAACTCTCTAGGGACGAAGTCCAAACTCTCTTATGGACGAGGTCCAAACTCTCTATGGACGAAGTCCAAATTCTCTTATGGACGAGGTCCAAACACTCTAGGGACGAAGTCCAAACTCTCTTATGGACGAGGTCCAAACTCTCTAGGGACGAAGTCCAAACTCTCTTATGGACGAGGTCCAAATTCTCTATGGACGAAGTCCAAATTCTCTTATGGACAAGGTCCAAACTCTCTATGGACGAGGTCCAAACTCTCTTATGGACGAGGTCCAAACTCTCTAGGGATGAAGTCCAAACTCTCTTATGGACGAGTTCCAAACCCTATTATGGACGAGATCCAAACTCTCTATGGACGAGGTCCAAACTCTCGAAAAGAGCGCAAGCATCTTATGCTAGTTGGCGCACCTGTTTATTGTCTCGTTGCCCTCGTGAAACGAGAACACCGACCCAAGGGGTTGTGATGTTGCGCGAAATAAATCGCTAGATACCCGAACGTAATACGATAATTATAAAAATGATGGGCCAAAATAAGAGTAATGGGCCAAAGGCCATGTCGGCCCATCAACTGTTCAAATTCGGCAAAGTACAAAATTGCATGTGTTGGTGGCCCCACAAAACCCATTTGCATATATCATGCACCATGCATTCTCGTAATCTTACATGTATAATGAGTTTAAGGCCTCATGCACGTAAAAAAGGGTCCATTAAGGTATTGCCACGGTGCACCTTGCTCAAACTTGTATAAGTTCAGGCTCATCCCACATCGGTGTTCATCGAAATTGGCCAACAACATAGTATTATATATAGCAAGGTTGCGATACAATTAAAAGGGTCGAAAATCCTCTCTGGCTCGAGAACTATCTCGTTTGCCAAAGCTCGACGTGTTTGATCTCCGAGTGAGATCGCGCTATAAACGGTATAAAATCTAAAGACTTTATTCGTAAAGAGCACAAAAACAACCGGCTGAGGGGTGGGGAGGAGAAATAATCCACGTACGAAAACCGTTCGGTTGTACGAATCCCGAGAGTTAGTATTTATTTAATTCCCGTTTATAGTGCGGTTTATTTCGGGTTTCATCAATGTCTTTTTGGTTCATGTCATTTGTTCTTTTGGTTCATAGTAAGTTAAAGTTTGGTTCATAATAATTCATCTTACAATTCATGTCTTTTAAGTCATACATACTAGTTGTAATTTTGGTTCATGAAATTTGTTTTTTTGGTTCAAAGTACATTAAAGTTTGGTTCATGCGTTTTTAAGTGTATTTGTTATTTCAATTTGTACTTGTAGGTTGATTGAATACTACCTATGATTTTAAATTACATTGTTATTACAATAGTTAATTAGAAGCAGTGGAAATCAATACAGGTGCTATGCAATGGAAAGGGTCTATTTTGAGAAAACAATGTAAAAGATTGATCCTTGATTACTTACACGGTTCATAGAATTAATTATACGGTTCATAGTGCTCGACATGAAGGTTCATATTGTTCAACATGAAGGTTCATAGTGTTCAACATGAAGGTTCATAGTGTTCAACATGAAGGTTCATGGATTTTAAATAATCAGTTCATTTAACAGAAAATGCATAAAATTTGTAAGGAAGACATTCAGCTCTTTGAGTTCGATGTGAAGTCAAAAACAACCTTAAAAGCAATTAAAATGTAGCAAAGTGATTTGTCAAACACAAAGTAACATAAAAATAGACAACTTAATTCCCAAAACACATAACAACTACTAAAAAGACAAATAGAGAATTGGAACTTCAATGTTCAATCTTGGGAATGAAATAAGAACAATCTTGTGATAAGTAAAGAATGTAGGTGTCACTAGCTTCATCATGATTATCAAATGGAACACCATCAATGTTGGAACGATGTTGGGACCTCTGGTTCTGAACATCGGAACAACGATACAGTTCTCCGAGTTTTGATAATGACAAACGCTATAAGGGAACTAATGTGCTTTGATCAAGTATTTCTAAGGAACATAGGTTGAGCAAAGAACTTCCATGAATGAGCACACAATGAAGAGTTCCCATGAAATGAGAACTCCCAGGAATGACCACAGCACACAGGCTTACACGATGAAGAGTTTCTCTCAAAGGAATTCAGAAGAGGACAGTTCCCACGTCATGGGAACTCACATGTGAGGACAAGGACCGATCAGCGCATATCACGGGATCCTGTCTTGGACAGGATGAAGGCACAGTCTGAGGAGCAGATTGTCACGATTGATCCAACGGTCCGATCAATTCAAGAAGTTGACCTAGTTCAAATTGAAGTCACATGTGAAGAAAGTACAACTTGGGCATCAAGCAAAGGGCATTTCGGACACAAATGAAAGATGCGATTGAAGCCCAAGTTCACTCGAGTATAAAGCCAAATGAATAGTACTCGAATTCAGCACTTCTCCCAGAACTCACAAATACCCACAACAGAGAAAGAGAAAGAAGAAGAGAAGTCCCCGGCGGCGAGTGTCTGATCTCGACGACGGTGAAGCCAAGTTTCCAGGAGCAAGGGAACTGCGATTTGGTGTAAGGTTTGAGTTACTTATTTAGTGATTGTTGTTCGCTTAGGAACTCAGTTGAGAAGATTCATTAGTGTTGCTAGAGTTAGGTAGAACTTGTAGGAACAGAGAAGTTTGAATCTGGCTGTTTGTAACTAAGGAACAAATCAATAATATAAGTAAGTCATTCAAAATCCTCCAAGCGGAGGTAGAGGTTTACCCATACAACTAGTTGGTTGTAGTGGGGTTCCTCTATAAGGGAACTGTGTTCATTCCGTCTTTCTAATACTTGCGATAGTTTCTTCCGCTGCCTTGGGAACAGCTTAACAGCCAGTTCCCAAGCTCTAAGCTAACCGGTTACGATCCAACAATTGGTATCAGAGCAAGGTTGCTCTAGATTTGTGTTAGCATCACAGGTAGCAAACATGGCTCACGAACTCACCCAAGTCGGTCACAACAACAGCAAGCCACCAAGGCTCATCACTGGTAGATTCGAAGTCTGGCAACGCGACATGAAGAACTGGATGCGCAGCCAGGACTACCAAGCTTGGTGCGTCATAGAGAAAGGGAACTTCAAAATTGATCCAGCGATTGAGAATGACCTTTCAAAATGGGGACCCAATGAGTACAAGTGCATGGAGGCCAACTTCAAAGCCATCCAGTACCTCAAGAATGCCATGTCGGTGCAAGACTGCGACAGAGTGGCAAACCTAGACACGGCAAAGGAAGTGTGGGAAGCCATTCAACAAATGCACATTGGGAACTCAGACCTCCGAGAAGATCTTCAGATGAACGCAAGGAGGGAGTTCTTCACCTTCCAAATGGAGATAGGAGAATCCGTTGATAGCTACCAATCCCGTTTCGAGGGACTTTGCACCAAGATGACTGGCCTTGGGATCACTAAAGAGGAAGTCACCGACAAAATGAAGGTTAAACAACTCTTCAATGGGTTGACTGGAGAATGGACAAATGAAAGAACGATGTTCAAAGAGAATCCCGAAAACATAGCTCTTATGCTCCACCAAGTCTTTGGGAAACTGATGGGATATGAGAAGAGAAAGATAGACGACAGGGAGCAAAAGCGAGCACATCAGGGGATAGCTCTCAAACTTGAAAAAGTGATCAAGGCAGTACAAGAGCAACATGAAGAATCTGAAGAAGATGAGGATGAAGAGCTAGTCCTTGTAACAAAGGCTCTTCGATCTTTCTACAAAGGGAAGTTCAATAAGAACTATGGGAACTCAGGAAAAGGACAGAGTTCCCAAAGAAAATCTACTGAAAAGGACCTCTCGGATGTGACATGCTACAAGTGTTACAAGAAGGGACACTTTGCCAAGGAGTGCCCTCAGGGAACGGACAACCGAGGAAAAGGAAAAAAGGCCTACATAGCCACATGGAGTGATGATGAAGACGAGGAGCCTGAATCATGGGCTCAACCTGACATGTGCGCCATGGCCTTAGGAGAAACCACTGGGGAACAACCCAGTGAGGTAACCCCCGAATCCGTTCTTTCTTCTTTGTCAAATTATGAGAAACCTGAACTGCTTAAAATTCTCTCAAGTCTGGTCAAAGATAACATTAAATTGCAAAGGAAGCTAGAAAAATCAGAACAAACTAATGCTGAGTTAGTCGGTCTTGAGCCATGTCCCACCTGTGTGCCCTTATTGGACAAGGTTCAATATTATGTGTCCTACATCGTAAAGTTAGAGGATGAGATTAGGACCCTAGAAAGTGACAAGAATATCTTTCTGCAAAAACTAAGTGAAAAGGTTGAAAGCCCTAAAGCTTCTTGTTCCCAGACCAAATTTGTGCCAGCCAAACACGACATTGGGTATGAGTCAGAGAGCCCTAATAAAGGAAAATCCTCCTTGAGTGAACAAGAGATTAATGAATGTAGGGCCTTAGAACTTCAGTGCGAGAAAAGGAAAAATGCTCACTTAGAAGAAAAGATACGTGTTTTGGAAAGTGGAGTGAATGGAGAAGTAGAATACTACACTGGGAACACTGGACACAAGCTATATGTCCAGATAGCCAAAGGGAACGGGTCTAGAGTGGTGAACAAAGAAACTATGGATAGGAACAGGATACAAAGACCGCATCCTAAGTACTACCTAGGAGAATACTACAAGACCTGCTGGAACTGTGGTGCTCATGGGCACTACAAGGAAAGCTGTCCCAAAGCTAAGGCCCAAACTCAAAAGAACAACGAATACTGGAAAAGGCAAAATCACAGATCCAACCCTGCTAGAGTTCCCACCCGTAGAAGCACACATAGGAACTCTGCCCTTAACTCTAGGGATCCTTGTGACGTTAATATTGCTGATTACATGTTGTTCGAGAATATCTTTCCTTGTAAGGAACCAGGCAAGAGTCATCTTGCCTGGGTCATCAAAAACTAACTTTTCTTGCAGGTGGCAGTGAGGGGGAACACCACATGGGTCATCGACAGTGGATGTTCAAATCATATGACCGGAAATAAAGAAAACCTCACCTCACTCCACACGAAGGCCGAAGGAGGTCATGTGTCCTTCGGAAACAAGAACAAGGGAGAAATCATAGGAACAGGGGAAGTACTACTCAACAAGTCAATCAAAATCAGCAACGTCAATCTGGTAAAGGATCTGGGGTACAATCTGTTGAGTGTGTCCCAGATATGTGACCAAGGGAACAACATAGTCACATTTGACTCAAATGAATGCCTAGTCATCAACAAAAAGACCAACAAGATCATTCTAAGAGGAAGAAGGACCAACAACGTGTACGTGGTTGACACAGAGTTTGAACCATCAAGGAAACTGTGCCTTGCAAGTTCCCATGACGAAACGGAACTCTGGCATCGAAGGCTAGGACACGCAGGCATGAACCAAATCTTGAAGCTCTACCTCCAGGATCTCGTCGTCGGTCTCCCACGAATTAACCTTGAAGGAGTCAAGATGTGTGAAGCCTGTGTTCGAGGAAAGCAAACAAGGAACACCTTCAAGCCCAAAAGGATGGTGAGCACGACCAGGCCCTTAGAGCTAATTCATATGGATCTTTGCGGTCCCATGCACACCGAAAGCTATGGAGGAAAGAGGTACATGTATGTTTTAATCGATGATTTTTCACGATTCACATGGGTGCTATTCTTGAGATCAAAATCAGATACCTTCAAAGAATTCGAAGTCCTAATCACAAGAATGGAGGTCAGCATGGGACTCAAACTCAAGGCTCTCAGATCTGATCATGGAACCGAGTTTGAAAACTCACAGTTCCTAAGATACTGTGACGAACATGGGATCTCTCACAACTTCTCGGCCCCTCGCACTCCTCAGCAAAACGGAGTGGTCGAAAGGAAGAACAGGACCTTGGAAGACATGGCTAGAACTATGTTGTTTGAAAGTGGAGTTCCAGAGTACTTTTGGGCTGAAGCTATCTCCACAGCTACCTACATCTTGAATCGAGCCATGATCAGACCCTTGATCAAGAAGACATCCTATGAGCTCATCAAAGGAAGAAAGCCCAATATCTCTCATCTAAGGACCTTCGGATGCAAATGCTTCGTCCACAACAATGGGAAAGACAACCTTGGCAAATTTGATCCCAGGAGTGATGAAGGGATATTCCTGGGATACTTTTCCCACAGCAAGGCGTACAAGGTCTATAACAAGAGGACCAAGAAGATAGAGGAAAGCATCCACGTCATCTTCGACGAGAAATCTGTAAAGATAGGAACAGAGGTTCAAGGAAAGGGAACTCTGTTCAAACTAATCAGACAAGAAGAAGACGACGACGAGGATGAACCAAGAAAGAAAGATGAAGACTATCCAAGTGGGAACAATGCCCCACAATCAGGGAACCACGAAGGAGATCAAAACTCCACAGATCAAAGCTCCTTTGAAGTTCCCTCATCAACAGAAGAACCACAAGATGGCTCCAACTCTCTTGTTCCCCAAAATGAAAATGCACCAGAATCTAGTGTTCAGGGGGAACAACGAGGGAACTCCGAAGAGAATCCTGACGAAAGTCCCAATGAAGAAGCTGAACACAACTGTTCCCCTGAGGAAGAGGAGGCTCAAGACACAGATGAAGAAGAGTCAAGGGAACAGGTTGACGTCTCACACATTCTAACAAGAAACTACCACCAAAAGAGAGATCACCCCATCGACAACATCATCACTCCATATGAAAAAGGTGTTCTAACTCGCTCTTCTCTCAATAATTTTTGTGCTTTTAATGCCTTTGTTTCAATGGTGGAACCAAAAAGCATCAAAGAAGCTCTAAAGGACCCAGACTGGATCCAAGCTATGCAAGAAGAACTACACCAATTTGAGAGGAACAAGGTGTGGAAGCTAGTTCCTAGGCCCAAAAACAAGAACATCATAGGAACTCGATGGGTCTTTCGGAACAAGCTAGATGATACTGGGGCCGTAGCTAGGAACAAGGCTCGTTTGGTTGCTCAAGGCTATAGACAAGAAGAAGGAATCGACTATGACGAGACCTTCGCACCAGTTGCAAGGATCGAGGCCATCCGTCTTCTCATAGCCTATGCAGCCCACAAAGGATTCAAGCTATACCAGATGGATGTGAAGACGGCATTTCTCAATGGGCACCTCAAAGAAGAAGTATACGTAGCTCAACCCCCAGGATTCGAAGATGAGAAGCTACCCAACCACGTCTACTTCCTGGAGAGGGCCCTCTACGGACTCAAACAAGCTCCTCGAGCATGGTATGACAGGTTTGCTCAGTTCCTTCTGTCTCATTGATACCTTCGAGGTTCCATAGACAAAACTCTTTTCCTTAAGAAAGAGTCTAAGGATATCTTGATTGTTCAAGTTTATGTTGATGACATTGTTTTTGGAGCAACTAACGAAACTCTTGTAGAGAAGTTTAAGGACCTCATGAGCAGTGAGTTTGAGATGAGTCTCATAGGGGAACTCACGTTCTTCCTAGGACTCCAGATATCTCAGACAAAAGAGGGAACAAGGATTCATCAACAAAAATACATCAGAGAAATGCTAGTCAAGTATGGGATGGACCACTCAAGGCCCATCGACACTCCCATCTCACCAAATTCCAGGCTCAATGCCGATGAAACAGGGGTAAGTGTCGATCAAAGGAACTTTAGAGGTATGATTGGTTCTCTCCTATACTTAACTGCTAGTAGGCCCGATATTATGTTCTCAGTGTGCTTATGTGCACGTTTTCAAGCTAATCCCAAAGAATCACACCTGAAAGAGGTGAAGAGGATTTTCAGGTACCTCAAAGGGAACGACAACTTGTGCCTCTGGTATCCAAGGAACAGTTCCCTTGAGCTCATTGCTTATACAGATGCAGATTTTGCTGGGCACCTAGTTGATAGAAAGAGCACATCAGGAATGGCCCCGTTCCTTGGGTCATGCTTAGTCTCATGGGGATCCAAGAAGCAAAATTCAGTGGCACTCTCCACAGCTGAAGCAGAATACGTGGCTGCCGCATCATGCTGTTCCCAAGTACTATGGCTCAAGTCCCAACTTCAGGATTACGGTATGTCATTTAGCCCAGTTCCTATACTCTGTGATAATACTAGTGCCATTAACATTTCCAAAAATCCTGTGCATCATTCTAGGACTAAGCACATAGACATTAGTCATCATTTTCTACGTGACAATGTTGAAAATGGGAACATCTCTATGCAACACTGTAGAACGGAAGAGCAAATTGCGAACATTCTCACCAAAGCTTTAGACAGACGTCCCTACCAGCGTTTTCGAATGCTTCTAGGGATGATAACTCTAAACTAAACAAGTCCCTGTTTGTCTCTCTCTCAATGCTTGATTAGTCTAACTAGAAATGCATGATAGGGAACTGTAGGACTCAGTGCTTTCATTTTGCCGTATTACTAGTCTAGAGCTTGATATGTATAAAGGAACATTATCTCTTTTGGCCCAAAATGATCAACCAGAGTTCCCTTTAACCCTCTCTACAAGCCACTATGACGGTTGATTATAAAACCTACCCTAAGCTAAGGACCAGATAAACGCTTCTCATGAGCCAAACTCTTTATCCCAAAATCGAATTGCAATTGTCTGGTTCTCTTTTGAGTTCCCTAGCCTCACAGAAAATTGAGTGTGAGTTCCCTTAACCTCTCCACTCAAAATGACCTTTCCAAAGATCATGGGAACTGATGGGCAAAAGCAAGGGAACACTGGATCTGAAAAGATGACACTTCACTAGGGAAACGGGAAATTGTGTCAGACTCTGAAGTCTTTTGGGCCAAGTATTCAAAAATCAAAAGGACTTCCCAGGAAAGAAAACGACGCGTGTCAGAGGTGTGCTAAGGAAGTTGAAACGCCCCTCCGATTTCATTGGCCAACGGTTATCGGGATACCAACTTCCCTTTCTACCCTCGTCTCTCTCTCACATAAAACCCTACTTTACCACTTTTGGGTTCCTTCCTCCTCATCCTTCCCCGTCATTCTCCTCCTCTGCAACTTTGCCTCCTCCCTCTTTCGAGAAAACTTCCAAAAACCTTCTCTTTCCCAAACCTCTCTCAAATGGCTCCAGCCCATTCTTATGCCGAGATGAAGGCATGGATTCAAGAACATCCTAAAGCCCTTTTCCTCTCTATGATGGACGACATCGAGAAGGAGCAAGATCCAACCCTTCGCGACGTCCTCATCGAGGGACTTTACAATTATGTAAGTCCCTTTCTTCTTCCTCCTTCGGCGGCGCAACCTCCAGCACCGCCGACCTCCACTCTTCCACCTCCCTCTTCCTCCGCGATTGTCATCGTCGACAGTTTCGGATCCGAACCCCCTTCCAAATACGAAAAACCCAAACAATCCAAACACAAACACTCTTCCAAAGATCCCTCCAAATCCAAACACCACTCCTCAAAATCCAAACACAAATCCTCCAAACGCAAACACTCACAGATTGCCACTCCTTCATCCCCTCTCTTCCCATGCCAAAGAAGAAATCCCTCCTCAACATGGAGGAGGTCCTTAATCTGTCCAAACCCGATGCCTATGCCGTCGTTCACCCATCCGAGGTCGAGAAGCTCTTTCGCCCTCTTCCCAAACCACTCTCTGAGACCTCTGGTCCCAGGGACTCCACAATAATCTCTTCCTCTCCTGTTCCCATAGTTGAGGGAACTGCTAACCCTCCTCCATCTTCTCCAAAGACGACTCCTCCATCCTCCTCTCCCAGAGTTCCCCCACCCACTTCACCCATTCCCAAATCCCCCATCACTTCAAAACCTGCCTCTGGGACCTCTAGTCCCAAGGCTCGAACTCCTACTCCTCCTCCTTCCACTCCCAAGGTCCCAACCCCACAAAATTCTCCTCTCCCTCCCTCTTCTCCCAATACACTACAACTCCCCTCCCCACCTCCTTCGGCCCAGAAAATAATCGACCTCGATTCTGACGAGGATGATCTTCCCATTGGAGTCATCGCTCGTAAAAAGGCCAAGGAACTGCCACCCATATTCATGGGAACTGCTGAAGAGGAAGCCCAACTCAAGGCCCTCGAGGAAGAATTCGAAGGCGCACTCAAAGGGCCTTTCGAGAGCCAAGGGGACAAGCTCCCCGAAAAAGGGAACCCAGCACCAACTGACGGTGCTGGGCCAAGCAGTCGTCATCAGGAAGACAACGAGGAGGAAACAAGGCTGACCTCCTCCGATGATGAAGGGACCTCCAGTGATGACGCTGAAGAGGAAGAAGAGGCCACCACTGACAAAGAGCCTGCCGGCATCCCTACTCTTGAACACCAAATGGTGGTGTCAGCACAGGTCCCAGAGGAAAGGACCCGCCCATTGATGATCGAAGCGGCTGACCCCCCTCAGCGAAAAGGAAAGACTACGGTCTCTAGGGGGAACTCCAAGAAGAAAGGGAAAGGAACTGTGCCCAAGAAAATTCATATCTCTGAGAATCGCAAGCTCCTTCCCCCACTCATCCTCTCTGAAAAACAACTCACCGATGAAGGGCTAGGACAACTATGGGACCTGATCAAGGCCCAAGGATGGGACCACATGTGTAGTGAGGCCGTGAGTATCGATCCCTCTCAGGTGCGCCGATTCTACAACCATTTTGTGGTCCATGACAACGGCACCAAGGGAACTCTCTCCCTCTAAGGCGATGACTTCATCTTCACCACATCCACAATCCGCCTTCAACTACAGGTCCCTGTCCAGGGCCTCCAGGAACTGCCCACCAAGAGCTGGGGCGACTTCAACAGTGAGGAGATTTACCACACGATCTACGAGGGCCGTGTTCCCACCACTGGCACCTCTACTCATCACTTGTCCCTCATTGTAAAACTGGCCCATCAATTCATCATCAACATGGTGATCCCTCGCCAGGAGAAGCGCCTTGTCATCAACATCCCTGATGCCATTATCCTCTACCACTTCCTCCTCAAAAAGCCCATAAATCTTCCTCGCATAATTCTGGGGCACATGGAGAAGTGTATGGCTTCCAAATCCCACTCCCTCCCTTATGCTGGCCTCATCAAGAAACTCTTGCTCAGAGAGGGCCTCTACGACACATCCAAGGAAGAGGTCACCATAGGTAGGGAACTGGACATCTCTGTGGTCCACAAAATGCGGCACTCTGAGCCAGTGGAGGAACAAGAAAGGCTGCCATCTGGTGAAGGCACTCAGGATGGGAACACTCAAGTGTTGGTGCACATTGCCAACACTCTCGACAAGATAGCCAGGGAACAAGAAAAGATGGCAAGGGACCAAGAACAAATTGCTAAAGGTCAGGAAAAGCTTGTACTAGTCTTGACACGGCTTTGTGATGCCCTGTTCCCACCAAGTCCATGATCTTTTCCTTCTTTTTCCTAGCCTCAATGTTCCCACAAATTTTGTCTCTTGTGTTCCTATGTACATTTTTTTGCTTAAGTAATGAATGGTTTTTAGTATGATTGCGTGTTCTTTTCCTTCCTTATCTATGTGTTTACTTGTTTTCGATGATGTCAAAAGGGGGAAGACAAAAAATACGAGATGAGTTAAGTTGAAAAGATATCACAGAATACGCTATAGCTAAGGGGGAACAATTGCATAAAAAGCTAAGTACGAACTTAGTGATTCACAAGAAGTGGCTCCCTAGGAATACGCGTAGGAACTCATTTGCATATCATGCTTTAAAATACTTGCTGATTTTTGTGATAGGTTTGTCATCATCAAAAAGGGGGAAATTGTTGGAACGATGCTGGGACCTCTGGTTCTGAACATCGGAACAACGATACAGTTCTCCGAGTTTTGATAATGACAAACGCTATAAGGGAACTAATGTGCTTTGATCAAGTATTTCTAAGGAACACAGGTTGAGCAAAGAACTTCCATGAATGAGTACACAATGAAGAGTTCCCATGAAATGAAAACTCCCAGGAATGACCACAACACACAGGCTTACACGATGAAGAGTTTCTCTCAAAGGAATTCAGAAGAGGACAGTTCCCACGACATGGGAACTCACATGTGAGAACAAGGACCGATCAACGCATATCACGGGATCCTGTCTTGGACAGGATGAAGGCACAGTCTGAGGAGCAGACTGTCACGATTGATCCAACGGTCCGATCAATTCAAGAAGTTGACCTAGTTCAAATTGAAGTCACATGTGAAGAAAGTACAACTTGGGCATCAAGCAAAGGGCATTTCGGACACAAATGAAAGATGCGATTGAAGCCCAAGTTCACTCGAGTATAAAGCCAAATGAATAGTACTCGAATTCAACACTTCTCCCAGAACTCACAAATACCCACAACAGAGAAAGAGAAAGAAGAAGAGAAGTCCCCGGCGGCGAGTGTCTGATCTCGACGACGGTGAAGCCAAGTTTCCAGGAGCAAGGGAACTGCGATTCGGTGTAAGGTTTGAGTTACTTATTTAGTGATTGTTGTTCGCTTAGGAACTCAGTTGAGAAGATTCATTAGTGTTGCTAGAGTTAGGTAGAACTCGTAGGAACAAAGAAGTTTGAATCTGGCTGTTTGTAACTAAGGAACAAATCAATAATATAAGTAAGTCATTCAAAATCCTCCAAGCGGAGGTAGAGGTTTACCCATACAACTAGTTGGTTGTAGTGGGGTTCCTCTATAAGGGAATTGTGTTCATTCCGTCTTTCTAATACTTGCGATAGTTTCTTCCGCTGCCTTGGGAACAGCTTAACAGCCAGTTCCCAAGCACTAAGCTAACCGGTTACGATCCAACAATCAACATTCTCATCATTATCAAGACCCTTCAATGAAACTCCATCAATACTAGCATCATTATCCAAATGCGACAAATTAAGATGACCGTAGCTTGATGAACAACCTACAATAAAAAAGGAAAAAATTACTAATTTATAAGCAACATGTAATATTTTCATTACGGTTCATAATATTACACTATAAGGTTCATTGAAAATCACAATGCGGTTCATGTAAATAACAAAAAAGGGAATTCACCAAAGGGTTTACGGTTTATCAACAAAATCCAGCCCATGAATGTGCAACAAACAACTAATAGCCATAAGTTCATCCAACATTCAAGCAATCAAAGCAAAATTTTGGGTTTGAAGGGGAAAAAAAGGTTTAAGCATTTTATCAAACACTTGGTGGGCAATCAAACAAGTATACAAAATCAACCTCTATTTCTAATCAAATCTAGTCATATTCAAATGTCTTTGGAGCAAGCAAAAAACAAAATAGAAGTAGGTGAAATCAAATTGTTTCAACTGGAAATTGAAACACACAAAAAGTAAAAACCCCTCACAAAAGATACAAATACCACAATCATACAAGAGATTAGAGAAATTAGGGTATGCCGAGGAAACCAAACGTAAACCGCCATTAATGGTGTAACCTATACCTAATCCAATAAGTGAGAACGGAAAGTAGTGTCGAAATCAACATAAAAATCAAGTCAAATTAGAAGAAGCAACAAAAATGACAGAACATGAGTGAAAGAAGGATGTTCGCTCGAAGAACACTCGTTCAACAAACGACAAAGCTATTGTGCAATATTTCTTTTTTTTTTATGCATGTAAAGTCAAAAATACCCCTGGCTTTAAAAAAAAAGAGAACACACGCGTCTTATTAGAGCCGTTGATTTCTCAGATCTAACGTTCCAGATTTGTTCTCATTTTACATGATAAGAATAATTCTCATTTGATCCCCTATCTAATAATAAAATCCTAATCCTAATTGCTGAAATATTAAAAGATAAGCTTACTTAAAGGATAAAACCAAATCGCTAATTAAAAGGAAAGATAATATTGAAAAGATAACAAATATAACTAATATAATCCTAGCGTATCAGCGTATCAATTCTCCCCCGTTGAGAATCGACTTGTCCTCAAGTCGGAAATCAGGAGGAGACTCAAGAAACGGATCTTGGAACTTAATCCGCCAGGGTCCCATTGTACATGTAGCACTGCTTGAGTCAGCAGATCGTGACGGAAGTTTGCCCCGCGCATTACACCGAACGGTTGGCGGACAAACAAGTCAGAGCATATCGACAACGATCGTTCATCGATACCGAGTTGGATCCGGTCTCCCTTTGGTGAATCAGACTCTGGAAAAGAAGTTCCCAAGCCCAAAACGTCTGGAGAATGCGGCGGCAGCAGGCACGGGTAGGCAGCAGGCGTGAGACACGGGGCCGGGTCGGTAACGACCTTTGCCGGTGCGGAACCCGGGTCGGTAACGACCTCCACTAGCTCGTTACTGAGGCCAAGAGTGTTTTGCTGCGTGCATGAAATTGGCGGCCGCGGGCGCGGGCTTGGTTGCCGTGGGCGCGGGATCTATTGTCGCGGGCGCGGGATCGTTCACCGTGGGAATTACAACCGCGGGGATAGGGCTCTGCGGCGTCGCCTTCGCAGCTTTATGATTGAGTTCCAATCTAGAAAAAATCTGATGTATCCGATGAAGACGAACTTCATATTCCATATCTATCTCACGACGACGAACCTCATATTCCATATCAATATTATGGATCTTCAACTCCATATGTGGGGGACGGTCCCGAATATTGCTTGGAACTACGAACATTGTGATGGTAGAGTTCAAGAATGAAAGCACCAATTGATACGAAACCGTATAGATCTCGTATCGATTTCAATGAATAAAGTAACCGGGTGAAGGGAAGAAGCATAATAGTGTAGATGCACTTCGGATGTGAATGGCCAAAGCCGGGGATAAAGGGTGAAGACTGGGTAGAGAAGAATTAAGCTAAACTAATTAATTTCTGATTTCTCATTCATTGCCTCCATAGAACACAATACATGAGTATATATAATAATAAAATCCTAATCCTAATTGCTGAAATATTAAAAGATAAGCTTACTTAAAGGATAAAACCAAATTGCTAATTAAAAGGAAAGATAATATTGAAAAGATAACAAATATAACTAATATAATCCTAGCGTATCAATGTATTATCATTTTTGTACGTTACTTTTTCCTTACCTCTTTCCCTTGCATTAAGACTTACATGTAAGAATATAAAACACAACACCAACAATTTTTAAGATGACTTACATTATACGTGTTGTCCAGTTTCAGCTTTATTTAAATATCTTCTTTCGCTAAGCTAATAATCGCTTGCAGAATTGAGTTTACAAAGGTGTGTTCATGCCCAAATGCAGGACAAAATCGAGCCATTGTATGAGATACAAAATTTTCGAAACGGCTAATATGATACAAGACAACATATTAAAACATAAGCTAAGAGTCTTTATTTCATCATAAATAGTACCAACTGTAGGATCGTAGATCTGTGTTAGTAAGACAAATCGGGAACTGTTCCAGTGACAGTTCCCTTACGCAGAGGAATAGTTCAACACATAAAAGTAAAACTGTAACACAAAAGCAAGGACACGCTTCCTTATAGAGGAACCTCTACAGCCAACTAGATAGAGAGTAAACCTCTTACCTCCCTTGGAGGATTTTGAACAAGTACTATATTTAGATTGATAGATCACAAGATACACAATACAAAGACGAACTTCTCTATTGTTCGTAATCACACTTACAAACAATACTAATGACTAAGTCATTGTGAATCAAGATCTAGACAAAATCAATATAATACGTGAACCTGACTCGTTCCGTGTGCAGTTCCCTTTAGCACCGGAACCAACTCTCCAAGTCGATGGCGATCTTCACGCGGTTCCCATCACTTGGATCTGGATCAACCTTCTCAGAATCTGGATTGTCGTCTTCACTTAATCAGCTCGAGCTCTCTCTTTCTCTATATGGATCTATTACTTTCTATCTGAGAGCCTGAATGACCTAGCTTCGCCGCTTTCTATTTATAGAGGTTTCCTCTTTTATCTTGACGGTTTTACCCTTTTTGTCTTGGGGAGTATGACACTGTTCAAAAAGACTAGCGTACCCTTTTGGATCCTTTTCTTCTCGGGACTCAGCTTGCCGCCCAAGACAACAGTGAAATGCCCTTTTTATCCTTCAAGGTATTTGCCATGTACTAAGATGGCTTCATGGGGAATGTTTCCCTTGTTTTTCCTGTAAACCTGTATCTTTCCTGTGACCACTTGTATAGGGAATTAGTTCCAATTGTTTGTCATTATCAAAACTTCGATTACTCGAATAGAGAAACAATTTCCCCCTTTTTGATGATGACAAACCTTTATAAAGTGCAAGTCAGGGAAACAGGAAGGATAAGAGAGATTAAACCGCATAGTAATATAGCCGATGCTTTGTAGATACTTAGTTCCCCCTGAGAATGTCACGCAGTTCAATTTTCCAAGATTTTTAAGCAAGATAGTTCCCCCTCAGCTTATGGCTAATTTATTTCTATATTCTCTTAAACACAACGCATCTCTGCATTTTTCCACTTTTCCCCCTTTTGACATTGATGTTCGTGTTTTTGGTATAGATTTTAGTATGTTTTCTTAGTTTGATAGGTTTAGTTTTAGTTGTTTTAGGGTTATTTTTGTGTGTTTTTGGATGGTTTTGCATATTTTGTGAAAAGTATGGAAGCTACTCCGTTTTGTGTCTTTTTATAGGTTTTAGCAAGGAAATAATGCTTTTTGGAAGTTGAATAGAGTGCTATGGTGAAGGACGGAAGAATACGAGATAAGAGAAGTCAAAGTCAAGATTTTTTAGAGAAGAAGTGTTGAAGAAGCCAACTCCAGGCTCGTTAACGAGGCTGTAAAGGGTCGTTAACGAGGTTACAAGATAGAGTTTTTAGAGAGTTCGATCTTATGATTACCGACCCTGTGCGAAAATTTGTTCCATGTCGGTAGGGTTTTTAATGAGTTTTTAGGGTTATTATATTTTGTATTTTAGGGTTTGTTATCTTTTAGGTTTTATTCTTATCTTTTTAGAGTTATTTTCTATCTTTTAGGAAATTTTTTATCTTATAGCCTTTTTATTTTGATAGCTTTATTAGTATAAATACCCTTCTTTTCTAGCTAGAGGGGGGGGGGTCGGACGAGTTCGAGAAGGAGAGAAGCCGAGAGAGAGAGAGAGAGAGAGACGAGGCTAGCGAGGGTGAAAGCTTAGGTCGTTAGGCGTGTTTTCGATTCGGTGTTCTTGTTCTTTTCGGGTTTCTTCTGAATTCTGTAAGACGATTATTTTTCTTATTAATTTGAAGTAGTTGTTTTGTTTTCAATGTTTTCTTTTATAGAAGTTGTTTGCTTTATAATTATGAGTAGTGAGTAGTTTTCTTATCTAGGGTCGGGGTTTTAACCCGGCATAGTTATGCATGGTTTGATAAGTTGATGTGTTGAATGCCTTTTATCTATCTTTGGATTGCTTGTTGTGTTTATACCTAGATGAGAATCGAGGTAATTTGAGTTCTTAACTTGATTGAAAGAGAAAGTTATAGACTTGAAGGTTGATATTGTTCGACAACGAAAGTTTCGAGCTTTAGATCCAAAACAAGTGATTAGGTGAATTAGTTTATGAGAATGAATTGATTTGCTTGCTAATTGGAAAAAGTTGATGAATTTATCTATTTAAAGGCATGATCTTTATCTTCTTACAAGTTTATATGCATGGCTATGTTTGTGGTGACCCTTGTCCTAGATACTTGTTTTATTTGAGTTGTTATTCAATTATATTCGTTAACAAGTTCGCTGCCTCGGTACCGAATCTGTTTTAGGTCGTTAGTGTGTGTTAGTAGTTTACCCAGGTTCGTTAACGACCCTGACAAAGTCGTTAACGAGGTTGGTCATGTGTGTGATTGTGTTGCTTTATTTGTTTTATTTTTGTTTAGTAGCTCGATAAACAAACAACCGTGCTTCCCGTGGAACGATCCTGACTCCCCTATACTCAGCGGGGTCTTGACTACAAATTTATTTGTTGTTAAGTAAATCCCTATGAACAGACATCATCGAAAAGAATAAGGCATAAACAAACAAGGAAAAGCAAGCAAAGCACAATCATTACTAGAGAATAAAAGCAAATGCATTCAGAGAAACAGTTTTAAACAAGCATAGGAACAAACATTCTTAAAAAACATTGAAGGCAATGTTAAATGAGCTAGGAAATTTTTGTAGAGGGCTTGTTCATGGATTAAAGGAGGAGGAGGAAGGCAACTTCTGTTGGATGTCTATAAGAACATCAAGGATTCGCTCATTGACCCCACACAGACGATTGAGAGCTTGAAGGACTGTCGTGCAATCTCCATGTTCAATGAACAACTGTTGATCAACTTCTTTAGGTTGTTCGTGGGAGTGCTTCATTCGTTGAATGTTGGACATGTCCATTTCTTGTCCAAGCTCTTTGTTTGAGCCAAAATTTATCAAGGGGAAAACTTTGACTTAAATCGGGCCTTGATCGAATAAACTGAGAAGAATATGAACGAGAATGAGTTTGTATTGGTGTAGAAATCACAAGAAATTATGTGTATGAATCGTGTGCTGCCTCTAATGATTACATCGATTTATATAGCTCCTTAGGGTCTATCTTATCTCAACTAAAGATATAATTTTATCTCTAACTAACAAATCTTGGCTTATTCCTATCTTATAATGGATACAATCTTAAGAGGAATCTATCTTGTAACAAATATATCTCGGACTCTCTTTCCTCAAACCGCCTTAATCAATCTCGAAGACCTTCTGTCGCTCTAGATGCGGTGGAGATTTCCTGACTATGGGCTGATGCTTCTTCGACTAAAATCTGGGTCCAATAATACCCCTAAATGCAATTTCAAAATTTGAATTTAAATTTCGAAAATTGCATTTAAGCCTGATAAGACGTTTGGAGATGCCTTGGAAAACGGGATTCACTTCTGTTGCCTTTTACTTAATGACCTGAAAGGCTTTCCTTCTTTTGCCATCATTTCGCCTTCGTCTTCTTTCCTTCCCAATCTCACTCTCGGCTTCTCAGGTAACAATCCCTTCCTCCTTTTCTCTGGTTTTACTCTGCTCGATCTCCATGGCCAAAACTTCGCCCTTCACCTCTTCTTCAGCCCTAGGTTCCCAGGACCTTTACCGCTGCGAAATGACGCCGGAGGAGATCGCCGATTGGATCTCCTTCGGTGGCTTTCCTGAAGGAACCCGCTTCCATGCCCCGACTGTTGAGCTCATCGACTGGGTTCGGCCGGGTTGGATCTGTTTTCTTGACTATCCTTTTACCCTGGGCTTGAAATTTCCCTTCTCTCCTTTCATCCGAGACTTCATCCAAACCCTAAAAGTTTCTCCTTGCCAAATTCTCCCCACCACCTGGCGTACTCTTGCTCGAATTGACGAGCTCGCCGCAGAACGGGGGTTAGAAATGACTATGGGGGAACTCCTACTGGCGTATAAAATTGTTCCTCAAAGGGCAGGCCGCATTACCTTGCATGCTAGGGACACCAAAAACCCTCTCATTCCAACACTGAAAATGTCTTCCCGATGCTGGCAATCCCGCTTCTTCTATGTCGAGAAAGCGTCTTTAAGCAATCTTGATGATGAAGTGAAAGACGTCTTTCGAGATGAATGGAACACATCTCGTAAGGCGATTTGATCTTCTTTGTTGTTTTCTTTATTCCCTTTGTCTTGTTTTTAATGTTGACCTGTTTGCGCAGTTCCGGTAGGGATTAACTCCAAGTGCACGGATACAGGCGTGTGTCGCCGTTTGCTGAAGATCAAGGCTGAGAAACGAAAACCAAAAAAGATTCGTCCTGACCCAGTGGGTAGTGTTGAAGACGAATGATCTCCAGAATCCAATGAAGACAAAACCGAGACCGAAGTCACTCCCTTGTCCTCTGATATGGTGAGCTCCACCAAAAAGAAATCGGGTTGGTAGCTTACTCTTTTCCTTGCTCCTTTACGATTAACTTTCCCAATTTTGTTTTAAATTTATCCTCCTTCTTCTTGCACTTTTCAGGGGCTGGTATGGATACCTCTGCCGCAACGATGGTTCGACGGCTCAGGTCTGGCGGTCCCAGGCCTCTTGCCTCTCCTTCTCCCAGTTCCGAAGCCACTAAGTCCCTCGCGTTGAAACGAAAAAGAGTCGAAGATTCTCCCGCCTCACCTGTCATCAAGAAGAAAGTGCCCAAAGACCTCCTCAGCTCCTTCGGGGATACGCTGCTGCCGAACGTCAAGCTGGATTTCCAAGCTCTAACCCCAGACGCCGCGTTTAGTCATGTGGGCACGACGCTGAGACTGGTAAGTTTGCTCATCCGAGTCTTTAGATATTTATTATCGTTTCTTTGGTATTTCTTTACTGCTCACTTGATTTTTATCTGGTTTACCCTCATTCCTCTACTTTCCCCTGTTGTATGATTTCCAGGAGCTAATGGCCACCAACGGCCGTTGCCAAGAGGAAATGAGGGCATTGGAGGAGAAAGAGAAACAGGCAAGGGAATCGGCCGCCTCATCAGATAGGAAGGCCCGCAAACTCCAATCGTCGGTGGACTCCTTGAGGGTTCAGGTGGAGGATCTTCAATCTGAGAAGGCATCGCTTGAGGCAAAGGCGGCCGAGGCCGAGAAGGAGATCAAGGGCTTTTCTCAGGTGGTGGTGAACGTAGCAGCGTACTACACGATGAAGTCTCAAGTGGAGCTGCTGCAGGACTTTGCTGACGGTAAGAGCGACAAGTGGGACTTGAAGATGCAACTGGAGGTCTTGGAGGCGTATTACCCCGCTGGCAATCCCCCTCCCGACAAGGAGTATCTGGTGGCTGAAGACCAGGAGGATGATGTTAGTTCTCCGAACAAAGAAAAGGATCAAGCCGATGGTGATGGGGGCCCAACCAGCAAGGACGGAGATGGCGAGAAGGCCATGGATACGGAGGAGCCTTCGACCCCAGCTGATGGACAGTAAGCCCCAGCCGTGCTTCTCTTTGATTTCTGTTTGATGAACTTTAAGTAGTACTTTGTTTTTGTTTTTGTTGTGTGGTCTGTTCGAAGACTTGGTAACTCTTTGGCCTGGGGCCTAAAACTTTTACGACGTCTATTTTAGATGGTTTTGACGCCCCGTGAATGGCGCAACATTATATTTGCTTCCTTATCCGTCTGTGTTTGAAAATAAATGTTGCGTAGTACATTAGCATAAGTAGATTCCTGGAGAATCTCCATGATTTTGTTGCCCGCGAATGGGGTACGCGTTAGGTTTTAGCGTTCTAAGAGGGAATTTTGGTGCTCCTCGTTTTAGCGAGTTGTTTGTGAATCTCGTGTGGATTTACATTTCGCGTTTTGAGTGTTAATTTTCTGCAAAGGGTCGTGTGTAGTTAGTTACGATTAGGCTTCCTTTGTCCATCGCCAAGGGTCATTAGGTATTGACGCGTTTTTGGGCAATGGATCCTTAAGTTTAGGACTTAGGATGTGTTGTCATCGCGACGTCCCGCGCACATGGCCATTTTGGGTTATATGCTATAGCTTTCCCCTTCCCATACTAATCAGATGTTTTGTTGATCGGACTTAGATAGGGGGTAACCATCTTATGGGTTACTTCGTCGACGTTGTGTTCGTGACGACTTCGTCGTTTCTAGACGGTATAACCATGTGTCTCAACAATGGTGTTTTGTGTGGTAACCATCTTATGGGTTACTTCGTCGACGTTGTATTCGTGACGATCTCGTTGTTTCTAGACGGTATAACCATGTGTCTCAACAGTGATTTTTTGTGTTCAACGCGTTTCATGTTGTATGCAACGTTGATTAGCGCATGTTTGCGTTTTTGGAGAAATAAGAAAGTATGCAAAAATGGGAGAATATTCTCTCGCAAATCATAATGCAATAAAGTGTGAAATAACCTTTATGAACTAGGAACTTGAAAACTTTGTTCGACAGCGTGGGCAAGTGCCCCGAGTCGTTTTTTCGAAAAAGTCAAAAGTTGCCTTAAAGATTCTCTGAGCTAGAGCTAAGAAATGTCTAGAAATAAAACATGATAATAAATCAATTTAGAAGTAATACTTTTTTAGGTGGGTCGCGTTCCAGCTTCGCGGTACTGCCTTCCCATCCTTGGATTCTAGCTGGTAAGCTCCGTTCCCCGCGACTTTGGTGATTTTGTAGGGCCCTTCCCAGTTGGGTGCTAGCTTGCCAACGTTTGCTTCTGCGGTGTTCGGGAAAACCTTGCGCAACACCCAGTCCCCAAGCTGAAATATCTTCACTCGAACATTTTTATTGTAACTCCTAGCCACTTGTTGTTGGTACTTCGCGATCCGAGCGTGGGCGGCCTCTCTGAGTTCCTGGATCGTATCCAGATTAGCCTGTAGTTCATGCCTGTTGTTGTCTGGGGTAGCGAGTCCGTATCTTGCGGTTGGGACTAAGACTTCGGCTGTAATGACAGCCTCGCAACCGTGTACTAGTGAGAATGGGGTTTGTCCGGTAGCTCCCTTTGGGGTGGTGCGATCAGCCCAGAGCACGTAGGGCAACTCCTCAGCCCACTTCCCTTTGGATTTTATCAGTCGCTTCTTTAGGTTGTTGATGATGACCTTGTTGCTAGCTTCGGCCTGCCCGTTGGCTTGCGGGTACCTGGGAGTGGACATGACTAAGTCGATGTTCCATTCCTTGCAGAAGTCACGCATCTTCTTGCTAATGAATTGCGACCCATTGTCGCAAGTAATCTCCGTGGGAACCCCAAATCTGCTCAAGATGTTACGCTTGATGAACGAGATTACTTGCTTGTCCTTGACTTCCCGAAAGGCTTCAGCTTCAATCCACTTAGAGAAGTAGTCTGTCATGGCGAGAAAGAACACCTTTTGCCCCGCAGAAGGGGGGAGTTTGCCAACGATGTCCATCCCCCATCGCATGAATGGCCAGGGAGTGATTGATGGGTGGAGAATCTCTGGTGGATGATGTGGGACTGGCGCGTGCCGTTGGCATGCTTCGCATGACTGAGCATATTCGGTGGCATCCTGGCGAATGGTAGGCCAAAACCACCCCTGCCTAAGGATCTTGTTAGAAAGACTTCGACCTCTAGTGTGATTACCGCAATCTCCGCTGTGTACATCGCGCATGATTTTCTCAGCCTCTTCCTTTTCTACGCACCGCTGTAAGAAGCCTGTGGTAGATTTATGGAAGAGGATCCCATCTAAGATGGCGAATCGTATTGCTTTCGATCTTAAGGCCTTGGCTTCGATCTTTTCATTGGGTACTTCACCGTGTAAGAACCAATCAAGGTATGGCTTGGTCCAGTGGTCGCCCGAACCGACCCCTGGACTGGTGGATGCTTGGAGAATATCTGGGGCGAGTTGCTCTGGTGGTGGTTCAGCAGCCTGCGTCACCGATGTTTCTGTTATAGCCGACTGTAATAAGTGGACTAATGGTATGTTATCATACTCCCTGGGGTCTAAGGTTGAGCCTAGACCGGCTAGGGCATCGACCGGAGCATTTTGATCCCGAGGAATTTGCTCAAATCGTATTTCTTCGAAATTCCCGGATAGTGTTCTAACCACATTGAGGTAGCTAGCCATCCTTTCATCTTTGGCATCGAAAATGCCCAAAATTTGATTGATGATGAGTAAGGAATCAGGGCGTACCTTGATTTTCTTGATGGATAAGTCCTTAGCCAACTCTAGCCCAAAGATGAGGGCTTCATACTCCGACTCGTTGTTGGTGGCCTCAAAGTTGCATCTGACTGCCTGAGCTATCCTTTCCCCCCTTGTCGACTTTAGCACAACACCGAGGCCTGCTTCCCTTGCGTTTGAGGCTCCATCGGTGTTTAGTACCCATTCCTCCTGAGGTTCGTCGAGGGACGAGACCAAGACCTCTTCTTTAGCGCTTTCTTCAAGGGTTGGGGTGAAGTCGGCAACGAAGTTGGCTAGTACTTGTGACTTGATTGCTCTTCGGGGTTCAAATCTGATGTCATATCCGCTTAAGTGGATTGCCCACTTTGCCATTATTCCTGAGAATTCTGGTTTTTACATGATCTGTCGGAGTGGATAATTCGTTAGGACGATGATGGTGTGTGACTCGAAGTATGGTCGGAGTTTGTTTGAGCACATCACGATTGCCAGGACCAGTTTTTTCGTCGGAGAGTAGCGTGTTTCGGCGGACACCATTGTTCTGCTTACGAAGTAAACTGGAACCTGTTGGCCGTCTTCTTCCTTGACAAGGACTCCGCTTAGGGCGTTGTCCGATACGACTAAGTAGAGGTGCAGTATCTCTCCCGGGGTCGGTTTAGCCAGCAGTAGGGGATTGGCGAAGTATCCCTTTAGTTTTTGCAAGGCGGCCTCGTGCTTCTCCGTCCACTGGAAGCTCTTGTTCTTCTTTAGTACCTCGTAAAATAGTCGGCACTTATCTGAGGATTTGGAGATGAACCGATTAAGTGCAACTATTTGGCCAGTCAGTTTTTGCACGTCCTTCACGCTTCGAGGGGATTTCAGGGAAGCAATCGCCCGAACTTGGTCCGGGCTAGCTTCAATCCCCCGCTTGGTTACCACATGCCCTAGAAAAGTCCCCGATTGTACCCCGAAGATGCACTTTTGGGGATTCAGCTTCATGTTGTATTCTTCAAGGATTCCGAACGCTTCTTCTAAGTGCCCTCTATGTAGGGAAGCGCTTGTGCTTTTTACCACCATATCGTCGATATACACCTCCATTGTCTTGCCAATATGATCACGGAACATCCTGTTGACTAATCATTGGTAAGTAGCCCCGGCGTTTCTCAGGCCGAAGGGCATTACGCGGTAGCAATACGTGCCCTGCCCGGTGATGAAGGAGGTCTTCTCTTGATCCCCCGGCTCCATCTGGATCTGGTGATAGCCGCTGAATGCATCCATGAAGGTAAGGAGTTCGTGTCTCGCGGTTTCATCCACCATTGTATCGATGTGGGGAAGAGGGAAAGAATCTTTAGGGCAAGCCTTGTTGAGGTCAGTGAAATCCACGCAAACCCTCCACTTCCCGTTTTTCTTGGGCACCACGACTATGTTAGCTAGCCAATCGGGGTACTTCACCTCTCTGATCTTCCCGGTGTCTAGTAACTTTTTGACCTCTTCGTCGACCGCTTGTATTCGCTCTGGGGCGAATCTTCGTCTCTTTTGCTTAACTGGAGGGTGCGCAGGATCTACGTTGAGTTTGTGTGTGATGATGGAAGGGTCGATTCCCGTCATGTCTTCGTGACTCCAAGCGAAACAGCTCTTGTGATTTTTCAGGAAAATTACCAATTCTTCTCTGATTGAGGATTCTAGATTTTCTCCGATCTTGACAACCTTCCCCTCCTCTAGGGTCACCTCCTCCGCTTTTTCTCCATCTTCAGTTCGCGCCGGCGGAGGGGTGACGTTCTGTAATTCCTATGCTTCGGGTCTCAGAGTGGTTGGCTTGAGGGCTGCTTTGTAACACTCTCTAGCCAACCTCTGATCCCCGCGAATTTCGTCTATTCCCCATGGTGTTGGAAATTTCACCGTTTGGTGGTAGGTGGAGGCTACGACTTTCATGTCATGTAACCATGGTCGTCCCAAGATTACGTTGTAGCATGAAGGGCAGTCCATCACAAGGAAATTGACTTGCATATTTATACCCTTGGCGAAGGTTGGGATTGGAATATCGCCCACAGTGTGTTTGACCTCGCCGCTGAATCCTAGTAAAGGCACCGGGTGTTTATGGATGTCGTTTTCAGACAAACCCATCTCCTTCAGGGCAGTTAGGGTCATGAGATTTGTGGAGCTTCCCGTATCAATCAATACCCTTTTCATTAGCACGTTCCCAATGTGTAGGGATATCACGAGACCGTCATGATGCGGCTCGGAAGTGTTCTCTGCATCGGTGTCGTCAAACACGATGACCTGTCCTGGAGATTCTCTGGATCAGTGCCTTGGTGATTGAGGTCGATTAAAACTGCTCTCCCTTGCGTGGCGCTTGGCTGCTGAGTACGATAGTCCACAAATGCTTGACCCCCCGGATATCACGTTGACCACCCTGTCAGGCGTTGGAGGGTTTCGCCTTTCTCGGTGCTCGGACTGATGATTCTCTAGCAAATCTTTGGGTACTCGGGCGTCTGGAGATACATCTCTTATTCTTCCCTCCGCGACTAAGCGGGCCACTTCTTTTCGGAGCATCAGGCAATCACGAGTCCAGTGTCCGTGATATTCGTGGTAGTCGCACCACTTGGACATGTCCCTCCCCGGGCGAGGGGCTTTGTCTTTTTTCGGCCACCTCACGAGTTCTCCTTGTCTTGCCATGTTCCGGAGCAGCTTTTCCGTGGATATGTTGAGTTTGAAGGAATCGAGTGAAGGAGGCATGAGATCTCGTTCTTTGTCATCCGCCGATCGTGTCTTGGTTACGTTGACCTGCCCTGAGGTAGGCCGTGAGTAAGGATGAGATCGTCGATCCCTCCTCTGGTCTGCTGAGCCTCGACGGCTGTCAACGGGACCCCTTCTCTCAGTTCTTTTCGTTTCGAAAGACCTTTTCCTCAGTGACCTATCTTCCTCTAGCCGGACGTGCTCCAGAACCCTAGCTTGCACCTCCTCAAAGGTAGCGCAAGGGTGTTTAGTTAGTTCCTTGTACATGCCACCATCGGGGGTGACCCCTGTTGAGAGGGTTTCTTGACAACAAATAAATTTATAAGTCAAGACCCCGCTGTGTATAGCGAAGTCAGGATCGTTCCACAGGAAGCAAGGTTGTTCGTCTATCGACTACTAAAAAGCAAACACAATCAAACAAAAACACACAAGCAGCCTCGTTAACGACGTTGTCAGGGTCGTTAACGAACCACCGTAAACAAAAGACTCAAACTAACGACCTAAACCAGTTCGGTACCGAGCCAAGTAACTCAGCAACGAAATTCACTTAAGAATAATCAAATAAAAACAAAAATCTAGGACTAGGGACACCTCAACATAGCCAAGCATATAAACTCGTAAGAAGAATAGATCATGCCTGTAAATAGATAGATTTATCAACTTTCGTTAACCATGAAGCAAATTAACCTACTTTCGCAACCTAACTCACTTAATTGTTTGTTTTGGATCTAAAGCTTGAAACTTTCGTATTCAAACAATATCAACCTTCAAGTTACTAACTTTCTCTTTCAATCAAGTTAAAAACTCAAATTACCTCAACTTTCATCTCGGTATAAACACGACAAACAATCTCAATAATACATAAAAGGCATTCAACACACAATCTTACTAATCAAACATGCTCAACTATGTCGGGCTTAACCCCGATCCTAGAAAAGAAAGCTACTCACTAATCATAACTATGAAACAAATAAACTCTATAAAAGAAATCATTGAAAATAAATTACTACTCAAATTAAATAGAAAATATTGTCTTACAGAAAAATCAGAAGAAAACCAAAAACAAACAAATATCGAACCGAAATACTCGATCAACGAACTCGGTAACTCTCATCCACCGACCCGACGACTCAACTCTGATCCTCTCCTTGGCTCTCTCGGCTCCTCCTCTTCTCTCCTCTATTTCTCTATGATCCCCCCCTCTTCTTAAGCTAAATAAGAGGGCTATTTATACTAGAAAGAAAGCTAAAACTAATAAGGCTAGAAGATAAAAACTTTCCTAAAAGATAAAATAAAATTCTAAAAGATAGAAACAAAATCTAAAAAGATAACAAGACCTAAAATATAATATAATAACCCTAAAAAAATCACAAAAAGATACTCTACCGACACGGAAATAATGTCCCGCACAGGGTCGGTGAGTTACAAAGTCAACCCTCGATATTCCTATCACGTGGCCTCGTTAACGAGCCCTTACAGCCTCGTTAACGAGCCTGGGCTTGATTTCTTCCACACTTCATCTCGTAAAATCTTGGACATTGACTTCTTCAAACTTGTATTCCTCTGTCTTTCACTGTAGCGCTCCAAATTCAGCTCCATATAGCACTTTTCCTTGCTAAAACCTACAAAATACACAAAATAGAGTAGCTTCCATACTTCTTATGAAAATATGCAAAACTATCCAAAAACACACTAAACTAAACTTAAACTAATCAAAACTAAACCTAACAAACAAAGAAATCCTACTAAGAACTATACTAAAACATGAACATCAAAATACCCCATACTTAGACTTGCTTGTCCTCAAGCAATCACTAAACATTAACCAAAACCAAACAAACATACTCATCAAGAAATAGCCATCTTCTAAAAAGCAACATCTATATATGAGAAAATTATAGCAAAGGATACTTAACATCATTACACATATATGCACCAAATAGACATAAGAAAATACAATCCAACCTCACAAGAGATATAATGTGTTTCACTCAACTCTCAAGTGTTTAGGCTTATAAATTCAATCTCTCAACTCAATCCAATATGCAAAAACTCATAGAAATTGGAACTTATATCACCAATACTCTCCACCCAAGATTTGTCAAAAACAAGCAAAAATCATCAAGAGAAACTTATGGGGCTCAATGAAAAACTTCATAGAAGCTTCCATTCGGCCGGGTTGTAATGGGGCTTGGTAATAACAATAAGGCGTGGAAATATTTTGGCTATGTGGTGCTAATAATATCCGGGAATTAAAGACTCCTAAAAACTCACGTAAACAAAATTCTCATAAAACAACCAAACTCACTTTCTCATTATGCACACTCTCTTTACTCACCCAACATATCCTAGAAAGTCTCATAAGAAATAAAAGAATCTCTGACTTTATCTATAAACACATGCACTTCAAACTTCCTTCTTTTCTCTTTTTTTTTTCTTTTTTTCCTTTCTTCTTTCGCTGCCTCGTTAACGAGCCCACTTCAGGGTCGTTAACGATCCTCATCGTGTATTCTCCCATCAAATAACTTAATTTTGTGCATTTTTTTTCAAGAGATCTTTCTTATTACAAGTAAAACAAAAGACTTTCAATCTACCCTTCCCAATAATTCCCCAATCACACCAAGCAATAAATGTCACCTCTCCTTTACACTCAACAAAAATACCTCTCCAATCTAAGTCCTAATCCCCGGATAGGGTCAAGCTTATCTCGGCTAGGGAAAATTTTGTGGAGCTAAAAATAAAGGCTTTAGGCTAGAATTGGTTATCAAAAGAAGAATCATGTAAAGGTAGATAAGGAATAACAGGGCTCATAAAAATAAGTTCTCCATCATATGATTTTCACAAGTAATGAACTATAAATCCCATACGGGTCTCAAGAAATAGATAACCATCACAATTCCAAGAGATAATATGCATAAGGAGAGTAAATCACACAAGAAAAGAAGAGGGATTTTTAGTGTTCTCCCTATAAGGCCAAAAAATAACTCACTAGGTAACAATTTTTGTTGGATTGCATCACTTATGCTATAAAGAATATGTGCTCAATTTCATCAAATGCTATCTTCTTCTAAAAACA
The DNA here is from genome assembly GCA_964016875.1 of Fallopia convolvulus. Taxonomy (NCBI): domain Eukaryota; kingdom Viridiplantae; phylum Streptophyta; class Magnoliopsida; order Caryophyllales; family Polygonaceae; genus Fallopia; species Fallopia convolvulus. The sequence goes on from OZ024723.1 coordinate 54,492,030, forward strand.
ATTTTAAGTTAAAGATTCCGGCTATACTATTAAAGACATGCTTGCAAGGAATTATATGATTAAGCTAGCAACTACTATCATAGAACCTAAGAAAGGGATATCTATCAATTCTAAAACTCTTTTTTTTCTTTTTATTTTTTTCTTTCTAAACTACTCAAAACACATAAACACATAAGACAACAAGTTTTCTATTTTCTCCCACCCCATACTTAAAATTACAGTGTCCCCATTGTAAGGAAAATAAGAAGAAGGAAAAGAAATAGAAAAGCAAACAAACAAAGAAAGATAAAAGAAGAAAAAAAAAGAAAACATAAAAAACTTACAAAGTCTCAAAAGTGGAAAACAAGGAAAACTGCATCTTCAGGCTGAATCACTAGTTTGGTGGAGGAAAGTAATGCTCAAAGTTTCCCATGAAATCGTACATCGTCCTCCAACACTCAGCATCCTCCGTCTCTCGCTGACGATGCCTCTCATCCTCCATCGACATACGAGCAGAATAGACGGTCTCCCATCCATCCATCCTCCGATGAATGTGGTCCTGCTGGAGGTGGAGTTGCTGCATCTGAGCAGAAAGATCCTCGACCCATGGTGGTGGTATACTCGATCCTGTGTACTCGGGCTGAGGAGGTGGTGGATAGTGAGGCTGGAAATGGTCTTGATACAACACCGGGTTGTATGGCATGAGTCCATAGGACTGAGGGTCGGTAGGAGCTGGTGGTGGGTCGACAGAAGCTCTCGGTGCCTCGTTAATGAAGCTGGGTGCCTCGTTAGGAATGTAGTGAGGCGGCTGAAAATGGTCGGTAACGAGCCTGGTGGGCTCGTCAACGAGGACGTTGGTGCCCAAAACTTCCGTGTCGAGGTCTTCATCTTCAAGGTTTAGCTCCTCAGTTCCTCCCTCGGTGTCGCCTTCTTCATTGTCATCGCCAATTACCTCGGTATCCTCATCTTCATCTCCATCTTCCTCCATTGCTTCACCATCTCGCTCAAATCTCGTCTCACACGGCCGTAGTGATAGCTCATCCTCCGGCTTAGGCTCTAACGGGTAAGCATGCCCCGTCCATGCCTCGTACCAATTTGGTACATAGAGTAACTCCAGCTTGTCGAGGGTGGGCCTAACGAAGCGGTCTTGAACTTTTACTTTGTATCCTCCTTCGGCTTGGAATAAAATACCGGAACTATACCAATATTTCTTGTTGAGGAGTTGAGCGTGGGCCGGTGTATAGCGAGTGAGGTCAACTCCCAGGTTTTTAGCCAAAAGGCTAACCAAGTTACCACACCAAACCTCCTTGGACTTGGTTGATTTCTCGACGTAGTAGAGCCATTCGTACCCCAAATTCAAGGGGCCGGGCTCCTCGAAAAGGATGGTGCGGAGACAAGCAACTTCCGTCCTCGTTGGCCTGTTTAACTCTCTCTTTGGCCAAAACATAGCGGCTAGGACTCGGAGAATGATCCTGAAGATGGGGTTGATGATGCTTGCCCCAAATAATGCCGCCGTGGAGGATTGTTCTTCCCCCGTGATGTAGCTCCATGTCCTAGTCACCCTGTAGTCTCTAGACGGATTTGGAAGCTCCAAGATTGAGTTGAACTCTGCCATGGTGAACTCACGGCTCAGGTTACCGAGCCGAAACCGGATTCGTCCCGCCGAAGTCTTTGACGGGAAACTCGTCTCTAGAGTGGCCAAGAACTCGGATGTGAGGGCCGGAAAGTGTGGTAAATTCTCCTTCTTCAGGAGATGGGATGCACCAAGGATAAGGAAGGCTTCCTTGACATCCGTGTAGATCCCCGTGTTGAGAGCACTAGACTTTGAGAACCAACGGGTGTTGTGGTCCTTCTCTAGAATGGCACGGTATCGATGCACTTGGCCTTGAGTACTCAAAATCACGTTGTCCATGCGAGGTGGGGATGGGGACCTCTGGTTCCTTCTCTTCTTCTGAGCTCGGGTAGCGGGTCTACTTGAACTTGCCATGAGATCTACAAAATAAAAAAAAACTTTTCCAAGATAAGATCCACTCAAAATAGATAGGCAAGAGACCCCATACTTGGTCTCGAAATAGCCTCGGAATTATTCGTTAACTACCCAATTGGGTTGTTTACGAATCTGGTCTGGTTGTTAAATTTTGAGATTATGCAGGGTCGTTAACGAGCCTGGGTGGGTCGTTAACGAGCCGCCGAGAACCAGATCACAGAATTCCGAGTTTACTCTACTTTAAAATCAAGCCAAAATTCGAGCATGCAACCCTCTATTCTCCTCACTAGCCACACAATCGGAAATACGCACCCCATACTTGCTTGATTACCCAACCCGAACATGCTAAATTTTACCCAAAATTTTGACATGCAAAGTTTGTAGCTTGATACTAGAACAAGAAAAATTCATGCTTTTCACAATTAACTTCTCACCATAAATCATCCAACATGAATATCCCTCTCTAGATCTAGAAAAACGAAGCAAAAATCACAACCATGGGTAATATTTAATCATGAACACCGATCCTCTATATAAACTCAATCCTAGACATGAAATTTCTACCCTAAAAATCATAAATCATGCAATTCGAGTTTAGGGTTTAGAAAACATACCGGAGAACCGAGAAATTTGAAGAACAAGGGGTCGGGAATCGGGTGAGTAATGAGCTCGGTGGGGGCTATCGAAAGCTTCGGATCTTCGACGGTGAAGGGAAGGATTTCCGGCTTCGGTAACGACGGTGGCTCGGTGATGGTTGGCGAAGGATTCCGATCGGTGGGAGGGGGTCTTAAAGATCTTTGGTTGATTTTTTGGAGAAGGTTGGATTTGGATGTGAAAGAGATTTGGGAGGGGTAGAAAGGTTATATAGGGGAGGGAAGGGATAGGAAGGGGTAGAGGGGTGGCGGATAGGGTAGTAAAAAAAAGATAGACTAGGTTAAAAAAAACTTACCTGCCTCGTTTTGCCGAATCGGGTCGTCCGAACCGGGTCGTTAACGACCCTGAGTGGGTCGTTAACGAGCCACCGTAGCCTCTTGGAGTGATTTTTCGATCCCTTCTCCTGTGTCTTGTTAGCTCAAAATTAAATCCTAATTTCTATCCTAAAAACTACTAAAAAGAACTCAAAAGAAAGCTAAGAAAAAGAGTCTAAAAAAGAAAATCTAATTCTATACTAAAAAAGCGGGTTGCCTCCCGTAAGCGCTATTTTTAACGTCGTCTGCCCGACGTACTCCTTTGACTCAAGGTGGTTCCTGTGTAGCTATGTTGGAGTCATGAGGTACCCCATAATTAGCTGTGCAACTTTTGTGTGCCTGAGTTGCTAATTAGGTCCCTTTTCTTCTATTAGTATGCCCGGTATTCCTACATGATGGTTAGTGAAATCCGGAAACCAAGGTGGTTTGGATTCCTCCGTAGTGCATATGATGGGGCATGGTGTATGAATAAAAGATAAGGAATGACCGTCTTTAGCAGATTTATGTTTAGAGTACTTACCTTGGTTGTATTCGTGCATGTCGGACTCGACGATTTGCCGATGAGGCTCGGTAGGGACGGCTGAATTGAGTTCTGGTTGAGTCAACTCGATTTGTGCGACTGCAATTGGGTCGTTTGCATTCTGATCCAAGTTGAATTCTACCCGTTCCTCTCCAATATCAAAAGTGAGGAGTCCTTTTGGCACATCAACTCTTGCACGTGTTGTGGCTAAAAATGGTCTGCCCAGAATTATGGGGACATGAGGGTCTTCAGGCATATCGAGGACGATGAAATCATTTGGTATAAAGAATTTCCCGACTTGAGTCGGATAGTCATCCATGACTCTTGTGGCCTTGACAAATGATCCATCTGCCATATACAGATTCATATCTACCGGCTCTAGTGGTCCCATATTAGCTTTAGATTAGATTGAGAGAGGAACTAAACTAGCACTGGCGCCCAGATCACATAAAGCTTTGAACTTGTGGTTGCCTATGCCGATTGTTATTGCAAATCTCCCTGGGTCTCCTAGCTTTTCCGGCAGAGATATTGATCTGACTTCATCCTGCAGCTCTGTAATGGATCTTTTCCTGCTAAGAATATCTTTCAAAAACTTTGTGTAAGCCGGCATTTCGCTTAGGGCCTCAGCGAATGGGATGGAAATATTATTTCCCTGAAGAATCTTTACGAAACGCTTGAACTTACTCTCAGTAGAGTCCATAGAATTCTTAGTTGGAAATGGAAGAGATTTCACCATCCTCGGAACCAAGTTGGGTTCGAGAGGTGAGAGTACCGGGTCGACACTGGGGTCGTCAGGTATGCTCGGTGGGTCGTTACCGACCCTGGAGGGGTCGTTAACTACCCTGGAGTGGAGAGGAAGGCTCGGTCTAGAAAACTTACCTGGGGTAGGGTCGTCAGGAACCCTCAAAGCCTCGTCACCTTGGTATATGGGCTCGTTATTTGCTCTCGCTGGCTCGTTAACGAGCTGTTTGGTGACGTCCTCTTCCTCCTTGTCCTCAACTTGAACTCGTTCTGGCAATGTCTTCCCACTCCTAAGGTGCACCGCTGCTATTTGTCCCCTAGGGTTCTCCTCGGGGCGGCCCGGGAGTTGCCCTGGTGGTCTCGGAATCTGGGCAGCGAGGTTCCCTAGTTGGGAGTCAACACTCTTCTTCCATATATCGAACTCTCCCCATCTTTTATTTTGTTGGTTCAGGTTGGCTTGTACTTCGTTAACCTTGTTGGTTACTTCGTTAACTTTGGTGGTCACGCCGTTAATGCCTTCTTGTAATCCTTGAACCCATGATGGTGGCTCCTGATGGCCTGGAGGTCGATAAGGTGTAGGTCGTCTATCTGGTGGAGGCATTGCATAATTTTGATTGGTATTCTAATTGCCCCATCCCTGATAGTTGTTTGACCTGTCATTGTAGCTAGGCTGGTTCTTGTATGGTCCTCTCATATAATTCATCTCAGCTATTGTCTCAGCGGCTCTTACCTGCTCTATGTTAGTGCAAGCAGAAGTACTATGTGCAGAAGAACCACATTCTTGACATGATTGAGAGGATTTCAGAAAACTTACCTGCTTCTTCAGACGGTTGACCTCATCTTGCAAGAATTGATTTTTAACATCCGAGTCAACTTCGTCTCGGTTAGGTACGTAGAGACGTTTCTGAGGTTGTGGAGTCTGCTGGGTTCCATACATGGCATCGTAATTGGAAAGTTTATCCAACAGTTCCCATGCTTCTATCGGGTTCATCTCTATAAAACCGCACGCAGTATGCGTGTTGATGCGGTTCTTGGTCTCTGCGTTGATACCCTGGAAAAAGATTTCTTGCAAAACATATAAAGGTTGCCCATGAGTGGGGCATTGTCGAAGCATCTCTTTGAATCTTTCCCATGTTTCAACGAATGTTTCATACGCAGCTGGTGATAGGAGGTGATGCATTTCCTCAACTCCGTCGTCTTAGCAGGAGGGAAGAACTTTGTAAGAAATTGATCGTACAAAGCTTTCCAAGTCTTGATAGACTTAGAAGGTAGGCTCTCCAACCAACTCAGGGCCTTTCCAGTAAGGGACCATCTAAAAGCTTTTAACAGAACATATTCAAGTGAGACACCTTCAACAGCTATGGTGTCACATAAATCAATAAAGTTTCTAATATGCTCCATAGGGCACTCAGTAGGTTTCCCTTCAAACTGAGCCCGTTTAATCAAGGATATGAATTGAGACTTGATCTCAAATCGCAGGAAGCACAATTGGTGATTCTGGCACCCTCAGTTCTGGATGCATGTACTGTTTGGCGTTCCTTGGATAGGCATCAAGCTCCTCTTGTAGACGAGCATTAGCAGCTCGTTGACGCTCAGCTTCAGCAGAAGCGCCTTCTTTCTCAGTCTTTAACGCCTCCATCTGATTTCGGAGGTCTTCCATTTGAAGAGCCATCTCTTCCGGTGTGGCCATGGCTCGGTTTTCTCGGAGTCTACGGTGCAGTGAACGTTCGGGTTCTGAGTAATAACCAGTGTTGTCAAACTCGAGCCTTCGTCGTCCTACCGGCATACGCTGAGAAAACAGACAAAGAAAACAAAAATTAAAAACAAAAACGGGGTCGGGCTATTCCCGAACCCACAGATAAACTAACAAACACGTTGCTTCCCCGGCAACGACGCCAATTTGTTGAGAGGGTTTCTTGACAACAAATAAATTTATAAGTCAAGACCCCGCTGTGTATAGCGAAGTCAGGATCGTTCACAGGAAGCAAGGTTGTTCGTCTATCGACTACTAAAAAGCAAACACAATCAAACAAAAACACACAAGCAGCCTCGTTAACGACGTTGTCAGGGTCGTTAACGAACCACCGTAAACAAAAGACTCAAACTAACGACCTAAACCAGTTCGGTACCGAGCCAAGTAACTCACCAACGAAATTCACTTAAGAATAATCAAATAAAAACAAAAATCTAGGACTAGGGACACCTCAACATAGCCAAGCATATAAACTCGTAAGAAGAATAGATCATGCCTTTAAATAGATAGATTTATCAACTTTCGTTAACCATGAAGCAAATTAACCTACTTTCGCAACTTAACTCACTTAATTGTTTGTTTTGGATCTAAAGCTTGAAACTTTCGTATTCAAACAATATCAACCTTCAAGTTACTAACTTTCTCTTTCAATCAAGTGAAAAACTCAAATTACCTCAACTTTCATCTCGGTATAAACACGACAAACAATCTCAATAATAGATAAAAGGCATTCAACACACAATCTTACTAATCAAACATGCTCAACTATGTCGGGCTTAACCCCAATCCTAGAAAAGAAAACTACTCACTAATCATAACTATGAAACAAATAAACTCTATAAAAGAAATCATTGAAAATAAATTACTACTCAAATTAAATAGAAAATATTGTCTTACAGAAAAATCAGAAGAAAACCAAAAACAAACAAATATCGAACCGAAATACTCGATCAACGAACTCGGTAACTCTCGTCCACCGACCCGACGACTCAACTCCGATCCTCTCCTTGGCTCTCTCGGCTCCTCCTCTTCTCTCCTCTATTTCTCTTTGATCCCCCCTCTTCTTAAGCTAAATAAGAGGGCTATTTATACTAGAAAGAAAGCTAAAACTAATAAGGCTAGAAGATAAAAACTTTCCTAAAAGATAAAATAAAATTCTAAAAGATAGAAACAAAATCTAAAAAGATAACAAGACCTAAAATATAATATAATAACCCTAAAAAAATCACAAAAAGATACTCTACCGACACGGAAATAATTTCCCGCACAGGGTCGGTGAGTTACAAAGTCAACCCTCGATATTCCTATCACGTGGCCTCGTTAACGAGCCCTTACAGCCTCGTTAACGAGCCTGGGCTTGATTTCTTCCACACTTCATCTCGTAAAATCTTGGACATTGACTTCTTCAAACTTGTATTCCTCTGTCTTTCACTGTAGCGCTCCAAATTCAGCTCCATATAGCACTTTTCCTTGCTAAAACCTACAAAATACACAAAATAGAGTAGCTTCCATACTTCTTATGAAAATATGCAAAACTATCCAAAAACACACTAAACTAAACTTAAACTAATCAAAACTAAACCTAATAAACAAAGAAATCCTACTAAAAACTATACTAAAAACTATACTAAAAACATGAACATCAACCCCTTGTCTGAATGCTTCCACCGCGGTCGTTACGTCGCAAGATGGGATGGAGATCTTTTCGCGATTGAAGCGGTCCAAGAATTCTCTGGTTGTCTCTTTGTACCATTGGCGGATCCGATAGAGGTCGCTGGATTGCTTCTCAAATTTGCGGCTGCTCGCGAATTGAGACCGGAAAGTGTCCGAGAGATCCGCGAAGGACCTAATGTTTCCGCGCGGGAGGTTGATGAACCAAGTTAGGGCCGGCCCTGTTAGGGTTGTGCCGAACCCCTTGCACATTACTGCCTCTTTTGAGTGGGATGGGACCACACTCGTCATCATCTTCTGTTTGTATACTGCCACGTGCTCGTTAGGATCTGTAGTCCCGTTGTACGTGGGCATGCTAGGCACTGAGAATTTTTTGGGAATTTCCACTCGGGCGATTCGACGAGAAAACGGAGATTCGTCAAACCCGTCGAGTGCTTCAGGCTCCAAAGGCTGGAAACCTTGGTTGCCCCTCTGGAGTTGGTCGGCGATGACGCTTATCTGTTCAGTCACTTTTCTCCGGATGGCCACGTCCAGATCGACTGGCTCAATCCGTTTTTGATCCTCTCCATCGGTGTCATCATCTTCGATCCAGACTTCCTGGGACGGCTCTCGGCGTTGGTGGATTATGAGAGACTTCTCCACGGTGGGCTTGGCCAGTGGGCTCCGGAGTCGCGTCTCGTCGTGTGGGTGCCTTGTCTAGGAGGTCCGAGACTGCACCCCTTCCGGAAGTCCCTTCTCCAGCGTTGAAATCTAACCTCTTCACTATTCCGTTAGTTCGTCGGGCGACACGGAGGGAGCGACGTCCCGTAGCCAAGACCTCGTACTGTTGTTTGAGTCGGCTGTTTTCAGCAGTAAGGCGTTCTACATGAGCGTCATAAAAGCTTTTTTGTTCGCTCCACGCCTTTTGGAGGAATTCCATGCGTTGTCTGAGGTCCGTCATCTCCTCATCTTGAGACCGGATGCCTTGGTTTTCAAGGTTTTGGTCGTCCCCGGTGACCGGAGTCTTAGGGCTTCCTTCCCCGTTTTCAGACATCGTGTTCCTTGATTCGGAAGGAAGTAGAGTGGTGATCCTTCTGGTGGTTGTATCGATCACGGCCCCACGGTGAGCGCCAAATTGTTTGAGCCAAAATTTATCAAGGGGAAAACTTTGACTTAAATCGGGCCTTGATCGAATAAACTGAGAAGAATATGAACGAGAATGCGTTTGTATTGGTGTAGAAATCACTAGAAATTATGTGTATGAATCGTGTGCAGCCTCTAAGGATTACATCGATTTATATAGCTCCTTAGGGTCTATCTTATCTCAACTAAAGATATAATTTTATCTCTAACTAACAAATCTCGGTTTATTCCTATCTTATAATGGATACAATCTTAAGAGGAATCTATCTTGTAACAAATATATCTCGGACTCTCTTTCCTCCAACCGTCTTAATCAATCTCGAAGACCTTCCGTCGCTCTAGATGCGGTGGAGATTTCGTGACTATGGGCTGATGCTTCTTCTACTAAAATCTGGGTCCTGATGTCCGCCTTTTTAGTCATGTTTTTAGGGTGTGTTTTTAGTGTGTTTGAGTCTTTTTCTTTAGTTTTGTGTTTTGTTTTGAGTCGTTTCTGTAGGTTTTTGTATTTTCTTGAGATATGGAGTCTACATATGATTTGGTGGTGTTTTGTAGGTTTTTAGAAGCTTTTTGGAGCAATTTTTGAAGAAAGGAGCAAAACTGGTGAAGATAGCACTCAAGAATGAAGAGAAGATGAAGATTTAGAGCTCAAGTAAAGTTATTGAAGATCAAGTTTGAGATTGGAAAGAGATATAGAAATTCGTTACAAGAACATAGGAAAAAGAATCGAGTCAAACGGAGTTGTAATGAATCTTCTACGCAAGTTTTACTCAAGGCTGTTCGAAGTGCTGAACAGGGTCGTTAACGACCCTAATAAGGTCGTTAACGAGGCACCGCGAGAAGCAGCGTGTCAGAGTCGGTGCTATTAATGGGCTTTTATCCTATTTCCTTTTATGTTATTAGATAGATAGAAGGGATATATTTTATTAGAAGATATTATTTCCTTATACTTGGATTTAAGATAGATTTATTTCTTTAAAGATAGATTTAAGATAGAATAGTTTCTCTATAAATACACTTGTCCCCTCTTTAGTTTTCTAATCATTCAAGTTAGAGGAGGAGGAGGAGGAGAGACGGTTAGAGGAGGCGAGAGGGGGAGACGAGTGGGATTTTGTGGGGAAGAACTATCATTGTGGATTCGGTTGTAAGCTTTCTCTTTTATTTAATTCAGTTGTTCTTAATTATGCTTTGTGAGTAGTCTTCCTCTCTAAGGTTGGGGTTAAACCCAACAATGGTTGTGCATGCTTGTTTATGATCATGTCTTGATTGTTTTTATTGCATGAATCTATTCTCTTGTTCTTAATCCTTGAAACGAAAGTTGAAAGGAATTTCTCATTCATAGTTGAAGCGAAAGAAGAAACCTTGAATCAGAATAGTCAAATTAGGGTTTTGAAGCGAAAGCAGATCAATCCTAGTTGAAGTAGAAGAGATTAGATAGTAAGTTTATTGATTTAGCGAAAGTTGATTGATTTACTTGCTTAAGTTAACGAAAGTTAGCACCTTTATGTGATAAAAGCATGATCTATGTGTTTCATTAGCATTTGGCATGCATGATTATTGTTGTGGTGATACCTTTACCTTAGAATTCCTCTTTCTCTTGCTAAATTCCCTTGCTTTGTTTGATTGCTTGCGTGAGAAGTAACAAAACTTGATACTGACTTTCTCCCTGTGGACGAACCTGACTCTGCTATACAACAGCGGGGTCTTGATATAAATTTATTTGTTGTCAAGAATCCCTCTCAACAAATTGGCGCCGTTGCCGGGGAGATTTCAATAGTGCCAAAGTTTTGTTGTTTTTACATTTTTGGGACTCCTCCGAGTCGGTAAAGACCCCCCCCAGGGTCGGTACCGACCCTGCTGGGTAACCCAGTTTCTGTGTTTTTTTGTTTAGTTTCTAGGCCACTGTCGAGTCGTTACCGACCCTATCTTGGTCGGTAACGACCCTGTCGACAGGTAGTTGTTTCTTTCTTTTTAGTTTCGATTTTTACGGGATCACTCCAGGCTCGTTAACGACCCTATCTAGACTCGATACCGACCCTTGCCGAGAACCCGTTTTTGCTTTTTGATTTTGTTTTTTTGTTTTTGTTTTTGCTTACAGTGTATGCCAGCTGAAGGACGCCGAGTTGTCTCTAATCCAATAAGTAGACCCTTAACTCGAGCCATGGCTACACATGAAGAACTAGCTAAGCAGATTGCTGAACTCAGTTTAGAGATAGAGGAGATCCAGAGAGAAAGGGAAATCATACCTGCTGAGGCATATGAAGAAGCTAATTACATGTGGGGTCCATATAGGAACCAAGATGATACCTTTTATGCATGGAGGAATTACAATCAGCCCACCTGGGGCAATTATGCATACGGCCAAGGGAGCCAACCTCCTCAGCAAGAACAGTGGGCTCCTCCCTACATACCCCCAGGCTATCAAGAGCCACCATCTTGGGTGCAAGGACTTTATGAAGGGATCAATGGAGTGATGAATGAAATTAATGGAGTCCAAGCCAACCTCAACAACCAGATGAAAAGATGGGGCGAGTTCGAGATCTGGAAAAAGAGCGTTGACTCACAACTTTGTAACCTAGCTGCACGGATTCCAAGACCTCAAGGGCAACTTCCGAGCAGACCCAAAGAGAACCCTAGAGGACAAATTGCAGCCATGCACCTCAGAAGTGGCAAGGAGTTTCCAGATCGAGCCAAGCCTAAAGACGCTAAGCACGGAAACGAAGATGATGCCTCGATCAGGCTCGTTACCGACCCCAACAGGGTCGTTAACGAGGCCCCGCAGCTCAATAACGCGCCATCCATGGCAGGTAAGTCTTCTGAACCAAATTCTGTGTTCGTTACCGACCCCACTAGGGTCGGTACCGATCCTTCTCCTTCATCGAACGACCCTCTTGTCGATTCGGTGGAGCATCGATCCATGCCTATCTCTATCCCGAGTCCATCTAAAACTCTTCCTTTCCCGATTAAGAAGTCTAATGATGTGACGGAAGGAAAGTTTAGACGCCTTGTTATAATTCTTCAAGGGCTAAATATTTCAATTCCATTTACTGATGCCCTTAATGAGATGCCTGCCTACGCTAAATTTTTGAAAGAGATTTTGAGCAGGAAAAGATCTATCTCAGAGCTGCATAATGAGGTCCATGCCATAAAGCTTCCAGAAAAACTCGGGGATCCAGGTAAGTTTGCAATTTCAATTGGTTTTGGGACTCACCGTTTTAAAGCTCTATGTGATCTAGGTGCCAGTGCAAGTTTATTACCATTATCCATCTGGACCAAAGCTAACATGGGACCACTGGAGCCTGTCGATATGAATCTTTATATGGTGAATGGATCGTGTGTCAAGGCAACCGGAGTCGTTGAGGATGTACCCATTCAAGTTGGCAAATTCTTTGTCCCAAACGACTTCATTGTGCTAGATATGCCAGAGGACCCTGCAGTCCCAATCATTCTAGGCAGACCATTCTTAGCCACCGCAGGAGCACGTGTTGATGTCAGGAAGGGACTTCTCACGTTTGATATTGGAGAAGAGAAGGTCGAGTTTCAATTCAACACACCGATAAGCGAAGTGGCTAGTTGTAGTATTGAAGAGTCTACCGACACACCTTGGCTCGGTAACGACCCTTCCCTGAGTACAGAAACGAGCAAAATCAAGGATGTCACATCTACCGAGGAGCCTACCGACCCCCCATGGGCCTGTAACGACCCTTATTTGAAGGAAAACGAGATGGGAAGTGGATCTAGGCACGACATCGAGGCACTTCCAGATCCAGCAGGGTCGTTAACGACCCCCTACACTTCGGTAACGAGCCACTTCCCGAATGACCCTGGTAAGTTTTCTTGTTCTTATCCAATCAATTCTAGTCATGATCCCTTCTCCTATCCTTCTTCTACGTTAGATCATACTGTTAGTCATGTGAAGGAGTCAAAACCTCCTTGGTTTTCGGATTATACTAACCCTGTTGTAGGATTACCAAACATAGTTATTGATGATCGAGGGCCAAACATTTTGGAGAGAAGCTATGATGTTTTTCAGGCTAAGTATGGGGTTTCTTATGATCCCTTCGATACTGGATGGCAGCCTCCCTAGGTAAGCTAAGGTAAGTTCGTCGGGCTAATGACGTAAAAAATAGCGCTTACGGGAGGCAACCCGCTTTTTAGTTTTCGCTTTTTGTTTTTGCTTTCTTAGATCTTTTTTCTAGCTTTATTTTGACTTGTTTTTAGCTTAGATTAGTGTAGTAGGGATAGAAGTGTTTTTCTAAAGTGACTCAGGTACATGAAGAAAAAGTGCTACAAAGGAGAACAATTCAAGACAATCGGTGGACAAGCACGCAAGTTTGGTAACGACCTTCATGGGTCGGTACCGACCTCAACAGAGCCGAGAAAATTCAAAATTCCTCAAGTGATCCATGGATTCAAATAGCTTCAGTTTTATTTTGTGAGTTCCCTGTTCTTATCATCTTTATCTTTTTATGTTTTAAACAGTGAGGACACTGTTTGGTTTAAGTATGGAGTATGGGAAAAGGTAACTCAATTTTGTGTCAGTTTTTTGTTTATCTTTGTTTGTGTTTTAGGATTGATAATATTCCACTTAGATGTCCTATGATATGCTTTAACTTGCTAGATCATGTAATTCCATAGCATGTTTGGATAGCTTTGCCTGAATCATGTTTAAAAATTTGTTTTTATGTGGATATTTAGCTTGTGATGTAATTGAGCACATATGATCTTAGGTAGAAGTGACTGAAATCCAACAAAAATTTCCTTGTGAGTTATTTTTGGCCTTATAGGGAGAACATCAAAATTCCCTCTTCTTTTCTTGTGTGATTTACTCTCCTTATGCATATTATCTCTTGTCATTGATATGGTTATCTATTACTTGAGACCTATATGAGATATTAGTTCATTGCATGTGAAATCAGATGATAGAGAACTTTTTCATTAAGCCCTATTAATCCTTATCCTACCTTACATTATTCCTCTTTTTGAAGCCAAGTTGAGCCTTTAAGCCTTTTATTTTTAGCTCCACAAAATTATTCCCTAGCCAATGTAAGCTTGACCCTATCCGGGGATTAGGACTTAGTGTTGGTTATTGTTATGGTTTTGTTGAGTGAGTTGTATTGGTTCAAGTGTGGGGTAATTTTGGGTTGGGTATTTGAGAATCTTGCAGTTTGTCATATAAAAGGAGATTGGTTCCCTGAATGCACTTGCTATAAAAGAAAAAAAAATGAGCAATGACATCGTTACCGAACCAATGGGTTCGGTATCGAGCCTCCCGCAGGAAAAAAATAAAAATCATAAAAGGAGGAAGAAAAAGAAAGAAAGTGTTGAGTAATAGTGAAAAATATGCATGAGCCAAATTTCCTTATTGTTGTAAGCAAGATTAGTAAGGGTTAAAAAGAATAAGAGAGTGTGCATAAAGAAGAGAGAGTTTGGTATTTGTTTTTATGAGTGTTTTATGTGTGAGTTTTTAGGAGTCTTTGATTCCCGGATATTATTAGCACCACATAGCCAAATATTTTCCACGCCTTATTGTCATTACCAAGCCCCATTACAACCCGGCCAAATGGAAGCTTCTATGAAGTTTTTCATTGAGCCTAAGTTCTCTTGATGATTTTTATGTGTTTTGACATCTCGGGTGGAGAGTTTGGTGATATAAGTAACAATGACTATGTTGATTTTTGTATATTGGATTGAGTTGAGAGTTGTTATTATAAGCCTAAACACATGAGAGTTGAGTGAAACACATATCCCTTGTGAGGTTGGATTTTTAGTTGCTTTTGCTTGAGGTTGCTCATATATGTGTGATGATGTTAGATTCACTTGTCTATCTATTTCTACTTGTGCTTTGATGTTTCTTTTTTGATAAAGGCATTGACTTGATATATGTGTTGATGGTTTTGGTTGATGTCTTGTTGATTGCTTGAGGACAAGCAAGTCTAAGTATGAGGTATTTTGATGTCCGCCTTTTTAGTCATGTTTTTAGGGTGTGTTTTTTGTGTGTTTGAGTCTTTTTCTTTAGTTTTGTGTTTTGTTTTGAGTCGTTTCTGTAGGTTTTTGTATTTTCTTGAGATATGGAGTCTACATATGATTTGGTGGTGTTTTGTAGGTTTTAGAAGCTTTTTGGAGCAATTTTTGAAGAAAGGAGCAAAACTGGTGAAGATAGCACTCAAGAATGAAGAGAAGATGAAGATTTAGAGCTCAAGTAAAGTTATTGAAGATCAAGTTTGATCTTGTAAAGAGATAGAGAAATTCATTACAAGAACATAGGAAAAAGAATCGAGTCAAACGGAGTTGTAACGAATCTTCTACGCAAGTTTTACTCAAGGCTGTTCGAAGTGCTGAACAGGGTCGTTAACGACCCTAATAAGGTCGTTAACGAGGCACCGTGAGAAACAGCGTGTCAGAGTCGGTGCTATTAATGGGCTTTTATCCTATTTCCTTTTATGTTATTAGATAGATAGAAGGGATATATTTTATTAGAAGATATTATTTCCTTATACTTGGATTTAAGATAGATTTATTTCCTTAAAGATAGATTTAAGATAGAATAGTTTCTCTATAAATACACTTGTCCCCTCTTTAGTTTTCTAATCATTCAAGTTAGAGGAGGAGGAGGAGAGACGGTTAGAGGAGGCGAGAGGGGGAGACGAGTGGGATTTTGTGGGGAAGAACTATCATTGTGGATTCGGTTGTAAGCTTTCTCTTTTATTTAATACAGTTGTTCTTAATTATGCTTTGTGAATAGTCTTCCTCTCTAAGGTTGGGGTTAAACCCAACAATGGTTGTGCATGCTTGTTTATGATCATGTCTTGATTGTTTATTGCATGAATCTATTCTCTTGTTCTTAATCCTTGAAACGAAAGTTGAAAGGAATTTCTCATTCATAGTTGAAGCGAAAGAAGAAACCTTGAATCAGAATAGTCAAATTAGGGTTTTGAAGCGAAAGCAGATCAATCCTAGTTGAAGTAGAAGAGATTAGATAGTAAGTTTATTGATTTAGCGAAAGTTGATTGATTTACTTGCTTAAGTTAACGAAAGTTAGCACCTTTATGTGATAAAAGCATGATCTATGTGTTTCATTAGCGTTTGGCATGCATGATTATTGTTGTGGTGATACCTTTACCTTAGAATTCCTCTTTCTCTTGCTAAATTCCCTTGCTTTGTTTGATTGCTTGTGTGAGAAGTAACAAAACTTGATACTGACTTTCTCCATGTGGATGAACCTGACTCTGCTATACAACAGCGGGGTCTTGATATAAATTTATTTGTTGTCAAGAATCCCTCTCAACAGGTCCAACACTCTTCTTCCTCCTTTGGACGATAGACCTCATTTTTTAGCATGATTTCTTTCACAACAACAACATAGGGAAGTCCATGAGTTTCCTTGGCAACACAATTGCACATATGCATTATCATTATCATGGGAAAGTTAATCTTCTGCTTGCGTAGGAACAAGTCGAGAAGAATAGCATCGTTAGAGTTAAGCGTTGTGCGCTTCTCCTGCATGGGAATCACCACCCTGGTGATAGACTGGTGTGCCATTTTACCCAATTGGCTTAGACCATGAGTAAAAACTTCTTTCCCTTGTGCTAGAACATGACCAAGCAACCTTTTGAAGATTACCTCTCTTCCATTCGTGTCTTGCCATGGCCGTTGGGGAAGAGTATCAAAACCTTCACTAGGAGCTAGAAGAAGCTTCTTGATAAGAGCGTAGGAAAAGGTAAACTCATCATCTCCAAAGGAGCATCTTACCACTGGGTTGAGTTCAGTTCCCTTAGTCAGCTCGAATTTGGCATAGAAGAGTTTTATTTGAGCAGGGTCAACTTTTGCTGGTTCGGAGCACAGCCTATCCCATCCTTGAAACTGTATCAACTCTTGCAGTTCCTTAAAATTATTCTCTTGAAGAAATGCTGGGGTGATGACTCGGCTAAAATCGTTGTTTCCAAGATCAAAGATAAATAACCCTACACTAACAACTAGTATAGTGTGCAAGTAAGGGGTCGAACCCAAAAGAACCGGGATTCTGATCAATCAGCAGAGAGTAACGACAGGGGTTTTGGAGTTCAGGCAAGCAAATAAATAAGCAAATATTATTGAGATTAAATCAAGTGAAGGAAAGCAGAGTTCATTCAATCAATTCCACCTTTTTAATCATTCGATCATTGATTCATCCACTTTTCTATTTATTCCCTAGTTAATTCCAATCCTTATAAAAGATATCCGCTTGTCCACGGTCCAAGCGAAACGATGATATGAACAAGAACGCTTAATTCAAATCATACATAATATTAAGGATAGAAGGATATTAATTCATGCAATCAAGCTACGAGTCTCATGCATAAATTAACAATCAAACACTCTTTCTCAATTCTAGTCCACGGTCCTAGAAAAGAGTTGTTTCAAGGATAAATAAGATTGCACAGACAACAATCAAACTAATCCAAACAATAGAATATCAATCAAATTCAACAAGTTGCACACCAAGAGAAATCAATTGATAATCATGAAATTAAGCACAAGAGTTTTGATATTAACCAAGGGATAGAAAAGTTACCAGAATCTCACGAAATACATAAAAAGGCTTCCTTGATTAAACAAACTCCAAAGGTAAATTAGTTCTCCATAATACTGAATAAAAACCTAAAAGTAAAAGTATGCTAGAATTCTGCCTCTCGAAAATACGAAACTAAACATAAATAGTCGAAAATAAACCTCAAAGATAAAAAAAATAAAAGATAGAATAAAACGAGGTGAAAACGGCGGCGCTGAAACCCTCGATCCGCGAGCGCGGAAATAATCTGCGGTCGCGGATCCATCATCTACCCTCGGCCACGGAATCCCACCGATCCGCGAGCGCGGAAATAATCCGCGGTCGCGGATCCAGCCTTCCTCGCCCTCGGATGCTTCACTTCATCATCGGCACCGCGGGCTCGGATCCAATCCGAGGGCGCGGATCTTGACTCCTTAAACTCTTCAATTTCGAATTAGGACTTCTGTCTTCCAAATCTTCAACTGTAGGCTTCTGCTGATATTACAGATAATCATCCTAATCTAGCCTAAAACACTCAGAAAATCCTAATAAAAATACAGAATTACGCTGTACTAAAACCAGCGTATCAAATTCCCCCATACTTAGATCGTGCTCGTCCTCGAGTAAGCTCAAAATAAATCTAACAATCAATCCTATCAAAGATCCACAAGAAGTAAAGGGAAATATGAAAAATCTGCTCTTAACTCACAACCCAGACCCATGTAGAGAAATAGTGAGAAAAAAAAACATGAAAGCTCAAATCACACACCTCACAAATACAAGATATAGCACTCAAGCTCCAAAAAGTGTAGAGCAACCTAGGGTCTACCCAACATCTAAAATGTAATCCCCAGACCCCAAAGTAGAATATGATCCTAAACACTCTGATTTTACCACTCATTCTACTTAGGCGCCCTTTCGGGTTTTCACCTAATCACTCTTTTCATTTTTCTCAAGTGTGCTCACAATTACTCACATCTCTCATAAACCTCATATTACCCCAGCCTAATGCTGGTCCAGGTTACCTGCTTATTACCTGAGCCGCCCTTTCGGGTTTTCAACTCATCCCAGGATTTTTATGCCTTTTTTTTTCTCTTTTTATGGCTTTTTTTATAATTATTGAATCAAATGACAGAAATAGAATGCAACTGTACATATGATACAAATATAGCAGTGAATCCCTTCCCCCATACTTAAACCCTTCATTGTCCCCAATGAAGCGAAGAAATAAAGAACAAAGTACAGAAGAAGGAATCAGAAGACTCACTGCTGATCTGGTGGAGGGAATGATGGATAACCTGGCCATTGTGTCCGCCAGAAAAGAGCTGCCTGCCTCTGATGCTCATACAATGTCTCCAATGACCGATCCATAGCATCCTGACGAAGAGACAAGTGTTGCATCCCACTCAACATACGATCCTCAAAACTCATACCATCTGTCCATGGCAAACTAGAGGAAGCAGAAGTAGAAGCAGAAGTGGATGCACGAGTAGCTGGGGAAGGGGCACCCCAACTAGCTGCAGTCTGTGGACCAGGAACCCATCCAGATGGCTCAGAATAAAATCTAGCATGAAACGCCTCAGCCTGCTCATCCCATCCTCCACCATCACCCTCATAATCGTCTCCAATATCCACTACAGGGGCGTCTACATCCGGCTGTAAATGAAATGAATACACAGAATCTCCATACTGTAAATGTGCAGGTAGACGCAGAAAAGCTGTAACAGGATGCCCATGTAACCAAGTCCACCCTCCATCAACGGAACCTCTCAAGCAATTGGCCCTAACTAAAGCCTGATGTGTATATCTGTACCCATCAGTCAAATGTCCTCCAAACTGGGCCGCAATCTGCTCTCTAGAAACAAATCTGGTGGCTAAAAGAGTAACCATACCACCCAATCCAATCGACCCCCTCTTATCTGGATACTTCTCAGCAAACTGAATAAATAATCCTAACAAATCCGGGCAGTGAGACGGAAAAGGAAACAAGCATCTTAGAATCCTCAAATCGCGTGCAGGAAGCTTGTTTGGCTCTCCTTGAGCGAAGAATGCCATGGCCAAGACCTTGTGACACAGACGGACACAAGGGTGGGGAATCCTACTGTTAAGCTCCCCAGAACGAGTGTTAAAAGGGGAGCCAGTAAGTGTAAACCAAAAATCATAAATCGTGGCATCAGACAATATACTCGCCCACCCATCAGTAGGTGGTGAAGTGATCCCAAAAGTAAGAGAGGCCTCCTCACGGGTCAAACTACATAATCTATCACAAGCATGAAAACTCAGGACCCCATCAGCAAAGCGGAACGTTGATAAAAACTCCATAGTGAGCCCTCTATATGTAGGCATAGCTAGAGCAGATAAATTACCCAAACCCCCAGTCTCCAGTAACTTCTATGTAACTCTCTAAGTCCCAAATTAATCAGTGTAGGGACATCAAAAAATTTTGTACTAACAAACTCCCTATCCTCATACTTATCCCAAAGCTCCCTCTGTCCCTCACTCAGATGCTGTAAACCGTAATATGACATAGCTAAATAAATAATACAGATCGGAGCAGGAAAACAACCAAGCTACTGAAATCTATGGCCTCTTACAGCAAGGAAGGCGCGGAATGGGGGAAAACGAAATCCGCGAGCGCGGTCCGGATCCGCGGGCGCGGATCGACTCGAGGAATCCGCGGACGCGGAAATATTCCACGGGCTCGGATCTGGTGTTTATTTTTTTTCCAGATCTGGAGCTCGTCGTCAATGGCGAATTCCGACCCACACAACTTCAACACAAATCTTCTCAAACAACCCAAATCCACTCCAAACAGCAAAAATCAAACTCTAGAAACAAGATTCGAGTACTAACCGATGTAGATCTAGGCCGAACTTGCTCCAAAACTCCAATCCACACCAATCTTCGACTCCAATAATGGTGAACTGGCTGCACACGGATCCGCGGGCGCGGAGTGGTTCCGAGGTCGCGGATCTCTGGGTCGCGGAACTCGCCGGTGGGGCGCGGGTGGTGGGTGGAGGATTTGGTATGGGGTGTTTTGTAAGGGAGTGTTTGGTGAGAAGGGAAAAATGGATGTGGGGAAGGGATAGGTAGGTGGGGTAGATGGGGTAGGTGGGGTAGGTGGAAAATTTTAATGTATTCTCGGGTTCGGTTTGGTACTGGTTCGGGTTTTTTTTTCGGGGGTTTCACCCGAAAACCTTTTATTTCAGGGGTTTCACCTGAAAACCTTTATTTCGGGGGATTCACTCGAAAACCTTTTATTTTTATTATTTATATATATATATATATATTTTGAATAAAACGAGAATAAAATCGGGCCGATCCGCGGGCGCGGATCTCATCCGTGGTCGCGGATCTTGCCGCGGTCTCGGATCAAATCCGGGGTCGCGGTTCGAGCCGAGGGCGCAGACTCCTCTTGGTCTGCTTTATTTAGATGGGAAAAATTGTACCTGCAAGTTAGCCCTGAAAAAAAAACGAAACGAATACTAAAACTAAAACTAAACTAAAAAGATATAAATAAAAGAAAAGAAAAACTTACCTCGGGTTGCCTCCCGAGCAGCACCTTTGTTTAACGTCGTTTGGCCCGACGTCTTTTATGCTCAGAAGGGATCATCATCTATCTGAAATTGGACCCTTTTCCCTTCATGTGCCATAGATAATAGGCCCTTTGAAACACCAATTACGGCGCTCGTCGTCTTCATAAATGGACGACCCAACAGCAAAACTGGGTCGTATCTCCCCTTACCGATCTCTAGGACATAGAAGTCCGTCGGAAAAATTAAGCCATCCACCTGCGCTAAGACATCTTCCAAAAATCCTTTCGGATGCGCTCTAGAGTGGTCAGCCAGTTCAATAGTAATATTAGAATCCTGTAATGGTCCTAGACCTAACCTCTCATAGATGCTCAGTGGCATAACATTAATGGATGCACCTAAATCAAGCATAGAATGCTCAATTTTAGCCTCACCAATTGTAACGGGAACAGTAAACCTCCCTGGATCTTCATACTTCTTAGGCAATTGCCTTTGAAGCATGGAAGACACATTTTCAGTAGTTTCCACAAGATTAATTTTCTTAACCTGTCCCTTTTCTTTTTGCTTCCTCTTTATAGTACATAATTCTTTCAGAAATTTAGCAAAACGAGGAATACTTTGAACAAGTTTGAGAAAGGGGACATTTACCTCACACTTGGAGAAGGTTTCGAAAATTTCCTTGTCATTGGTTGGCCTCCTGGTGTCTTTCAGTGCCTCAGGAAACGGTGGAGCGGGCTTTTGTGAAGCCATGGAGGGGAACGAGGGCCTGACGTATCCATCAGAATCTGTCAGAGGGGTAGTCCGGGAGCGCGGTTTGGGATCCGCGGTCGCGGATGGTCCGCAGGCGCGGAAATTTTCTGTGGTTGCGGATTTTGTATTTTCCTCGATTTCTGCACCGCGATCATAACTGTCCTCCGGTGAACTCGGCTGGTTTCCGCTGGCCGAAATTTCCATATCCAGCTCTTTCCCACTCCTTAATGTCATTGCACTCACATTCTCCCTCGGGTTAATGGGCTGAGAAGGCAGTTTTCTTGAGTCCTTAGCTTCTAGCCGGTTCAGAGCGGTTGCAATCTGACTTAACTGAATTTCCAAACTCTTCATCCCAGCCTTAGTCTCTTGGTTTTCCTTCATAAGCTGATTGATAATGGTTGGATTTTCCTGAGGAGCCTAGGGCCTTGGCACATAATTAGGCCTGGGAACATAGTTGGGCTGACCTCCCTGTGGTGGAAGAGGTTGTTGAGGTTGTTGATTCCACCTAAAGTTAGGATGGTTTGCCCACCCCGGATTAAAGGTATTCGAATATGGGTCATTCCGGGGCCTTTGTTCATAGTTCCCTATAGCATTCACATCAGCTGCTGGCTCTTGTATGATAGGGCATGCATCAGAAGGATGGCTAATTCCCCACAGATTTCACAAGCCCTTGAACTTGAAGCTCCATTGCCCGCCAACAGTTGCTTCATCATAGCTTTCAACTCCCTTACTTCAGCATTCAAGGAATCATTAATAGAATGAACAGACCTACTGTTGGATCTCTTTTTCTGATTTCTGCATTGCTCTGCTAGAGTCTCCAACTTCTCAAACGCCTGCCTAGGAGTGAGATTCTCATAAGAACCTCCGTAAGACGCATTCATCAGGCGCCTATCAGCATCACAGAGACCTTCAATAATATAGCAAATCAGGTCTTTATCAGAATAGCCATGGTAGGGACAACTGGCTATGAGTCTCCTGTAACGCTCATAGTACTCATACAAGTTCTCATCATCTCACTGCTCCAAACTACTCAGCTGCTTTTTGATGGACGTTTGCTTGGCAGCAGGAAAATATTTCTCCAGAAAGGCACCCTTCATCTGAGCCCAAGTAGTGATCGTCTCAGGTTTTATGTAAAGATACCATTCCTTGGCTGAATCAGCCAAAGAAAATTGGAAAGCCCTCAACATAAGTTGATCTTCAGTCACATCAGCTGGCTTCATTCCCAAGCAGACAGAATGGAACTCTGCAAGGTGTTTATTTGGATCTTCCCCACTCAGCCCATGGAACTTAGGCAGATAATGGAGAAGACCGGATTTAAGCTCAAACTTCACTCCTTCTCCAAGGGCGGGAAACTGAAGACCAAGCTGTTGCTGCTCTAAATTAGGCGCAGTCAGTTGCCTAATAGTGCGTTCTGCCATGGTTACTAGCTGTTCTTCAACCTCTGAATCAGACGAAGAAGAAGAAGAGGAAGCGGGATCAAACTGTATGCCTAGAACTTGAGCCTGAATTTGACGTCTCAACTGTCTCAGAGTCCTGTTAATTTCTGGATCAAACGGAACCACAGGAGAATTATCAGTAGAACGGGTAAGAACCATAAGATAGGTTCTCACCGATTCGGGGGATCTGGACGAACCGATCCGCGGTCACGGAAAAATTCCGAGGTCGCGGATTTTCCGCGGGCGCGGAAAATTTCCGAGGGCGCGGATTTCGTCAGAAACGCCGATTAAATAGAAAATTAAAAACCGATTCCCCGGCAACGGCGCCAAAATTTGACTCGGCTAAAATCGTTGTTGCCAAGATCAAAGATAAATAACCCTAAACTAACAACTAGTATAGTGTGCAAGTAAGGGGTCGAACCCAAGAGAACCGGGATTCTGATCAATCAGCAGAGAGTAACGACAGGGGTTTTGGAGTTCAGGCAAGCAAATAAATAAGCAAATATTATTGAGATTAAATCAAGTGAAGGAAAGCAGAGTTCATTCAATCAATTCCACCTTTTTAATCATTCGATCATTGATTCATCCACTTTTCTATTTATTCCCTAGTTAATTCCAATCCTTATAAAAGATATCCGCTTGTCCACGGTCCAAGCGAAACGATGATATGAACAAGAACGCTTAATTCAAATCATACAAAATATTAAGGATAGAAGGATATTAATTCATGCAATCAAGCTACGAGTCTCATGCATAAATTAACAATCAAACACTCTTTCTCAATTCTAGTCCACGGTCCTAGAAAAGAGTTGTTTCAAGGATAAATAAGATTGCACAGACAACAATCAAACTAATCCAAACAATAGAATATCAATCAAATTCAACAAGTTGCGCACCAAGAGAAATCAATTGATAATCATGAAATTAAGCACAAGAGTTTTGATATTAACCAAGGGATAGAAAAGTTACCAAAATCTCACGAAATACATAAAAAGGCTTCCTTGATTAAACAAACTCCAAAGGTAAATTAGTTCTCCATAATACTGAATAAAAACCTAAAAGTAAAAGTATGCTAGAATTCTGTCTCTCGAAAATACGAAACTAAACATAAATAGTCGAAAATAAACCTCAAAGATAAAATAATAAAAGATAGAATAAAACAAGGTGAAAACGGCAGCGTTGAAACCCTCGATCCGCGAGCGCGGAAATAATCTGCGGTCGCGGATCCATCATCTACCCTCGGCCGCGGAATCCCACCGATCCGCGAGCGCGGAAATAATCCGCGGTCGCGGATCCAGCCTTCCTCGCCCTCGGATGCTTCACTTCATCATCGGCACCGCGGGCTCGGATCCAATCCGAGGGCGCGGATCTTGACTCCTTAAACTCTTCAATTTCGAATTAGGACTTCTGTCTTCCAAATCTTCAACTGTAGGCTTCTGCTGATATTGCAGATAATCATCCTAATCTAGCCTAAAACACTCAGAAAATCCTAATAAAAATACAGAATTACGCTGTACTAAAACCAGCGTATCAGGTGACAATGAGGGGAACGAACAATTTTCTTTCTCATGCTGTTGTGGTTCCCTTCTTCTTCTTTTCTGTTTTCTGTCTTTTTGAGCCTCGAGTAGTAGGTCGCCCAGATATTGGTTCTTTGTATCCAATCTGAAGTAGAAGTTCTCTGTGTTCCTCTACTTCATCTTCATCTTCTTCTTCCACATTGATGATAGCTTTTTGCGTGCGGAGGACGTGAAGTTGCTCAAAGGCTAGAGGGTCAAGTTCCTCTTCAGATTCTTCTTCTTCTTCACCAATTTTTCTCTACTTCCTCTTCTTTGTTCTTTGACCAGTTGGAACTTTAGAGAGAGGATCTTGGGCAGGGGTTTTCTTTGAGGGGGTTGAATAAGTAGATAGGTGGACAGTTGTTGTCCCTTAGTAGAAGGGAACTCTTCTCTCTCAAATTGGGAGAGAGTTTGGTTTATGGAAGACAAGGTGAGATCTTTGTGAGAGGGAGTTGGGATGGAAGGAGCTTTTGTCGAAGAAGAGGGTTCTTCGGAATTTTTGGATTGGGAATTAGGGTTTGGATTTTGAGCAGAGGAGGATTCAGGTATAGATCTTTTAGGACTGAGACTGTCAAAGATTTGAGTGTGAGATTTGGGAGGAGAATGGGTTGAATCTTTGAGCAGGGATGGATTTGAGTCATGGATTGTGGTTTGTACACCATTGATGTTGATGGTGAGAGTTGAGGACCCATCTGGTCTTGTGGTAAGAACAGGAATTTCAGATCTGGGGGTTGTGGGAGGAGAATTTTGAGGGGTAAGGCTTGGTTGACCATCTTTCTTTCTTAGAAGAGAGAAGAGACGTTCTTTGACGTCGAAGATGTATTCAGGGGTATGTGTTTCCACATCAAGCCCAAGAAGAAGCATTTTCTGGAGATATTCTAGGTCATTATGAAGAAGATGCTCAATGAGAGGGTTTTTGTGGAGAACAGAGTATTGGAACTTGGTTATAGGTTGGTCTTGGTTGGCCATTTTTGTGAGGGTTTTTGAGGATTTTCTGAGTAGGCAAAAAGTAGAAAGTGGATTGAAGAAGACGATGGGAAGAAGGGAAAGAGGTAAGTGGGTTAAGTAAAGGAAGGAAAGAAGTGGAAGAGGTGAGAGAATAGGAGTACCAGGGTTTCCTTGAGAATCGGATCCAATTACTCCAAAGGTAACTAGAAAGATTGCCGTCTCTCATCATGAGATTATTTCCAATTTAACAGTCTCCACGTGTCGGAAATCGGAGTGAAGCATTTAAGTAAACGGTGGAGATCCAGATTTCCTTATTCTTAACCTGTCACTTCAAAATCCCAATTTCCAACGTTTCTTCTCTTTCCAATAATACAACTTTGAGACGCTTGGGTGTATCGATCCTTGTAGTTCCCTAGTGATCTGAAGTAGTTCCTTTCCTTTCCAACCTCCTTTCCATGAACAAGTAACGGAGGGCCATAGTTGGATACATAATGGTTTTTTTTGAAAAAACAAAGAGAAGTATCCAAACAAAATATGTGCAAGTAAAAATTTGACATCCAGGTAACTGAATCCAGTTTTAAGGGTTATAAATCATTTTAGGCTCATAGGAAACGTTTACCTGGATCGGTTTTGAGGGACAAGTTTTATGATCAACCATACTTTCGGCTTATGATAAGGGATAGTGAAGATCAGGTTGATCATTTTGGGCTAAAAGAAATGTAGTACTTTTAAGAAGTAGTTCCCATGCAAGATAATAAACATGTTTCATGCAAAGAGCAATTATTAAAATGAAAGTTGCTAAACCATGCAGTTCCCTAGTCATACCAATGCTTAACTAGTCAATCATCGAGGGAAAAGATGGACCGGGACTTGTTTAATGTAAGAGAATCACCCCTAAGAGCATTCGAAGATGCTCAAAGGGTTGTCTGTCCAAAGCTTTGGTGAAAATATCAGCAACTTGTTCATCTGTTCTGCAATGTACCATCTCAATGGAACCTTTCTCTACGTGATCACGCATGAAATGGTGCCTAACCTCAATGTGCTTTGTTTTAGAGTGATGCACATGGTTTTTTGAGATATTTATTGCACTAGTACTATCACATTTAAGAGGAACAGTTCCAAGAGACTTACCGTAATCCTGAAGTTGATATTTGAGCCATAGAACTTGGGAACAACATGCATCAACGACTATGTATTCAGCTTCAGCAGTAGAAAGTGCCACTGAGGATTGTTTCTTAGATCCCCAAGATACAAGACAATCACCAAGGAACTGTGCCATACCAGAGGTGCTTTTCCGATCTACTACATGCCCTGCAAAGTCAGCATCGGAGAAGGAAACTAGTTCAAAGGAACTGTTCCTTGGATACCGCAAGCAAAGGTTGTCTCAGAGATACCGAAAAATCCGTTTGACTTCCTTTAAATGTGATTCCTTTGGATTTGCTTGAAACCGTGCACACAAACACACATCGAACATGATGTTCGGTCTACTAGCCGTGAGATAGAGAAGGGAACCAATCATTCCACGAAAGAGCTTTTGATTGACATTAGTTCCACTCTCGTCTGTATCGAGGCGTGTGCTAGGAGAGATCAGAGTGTTAATAGGCTTAGCTATGTCCATCCCATACTTTGATAACATTTCCCTGATATATTTCTGTTGATGAATCTTGGTACCATCCTTTGTTTGAGTAATTTGAAAACCTAGGAAGAAATTGAGTTCTCCTACCATACTCATCTCGAACTCACTACTCATTTGTTTCTCAAATTTTTCTGTGAGCAAAGGGTTAGTGGAACCAAATACAATATCATCAACATAGACTTGCACAATTAAAATGTCACCTGATTCTTTCTTCAGGAAAAGAGTTTTGTCGATGGACCCTCGTTGATAGCCTTTGGATAATAGAAACGATGCAAATCTATCATACCATGCTCGAGGCGCTTGCTTGAGTCCATACAAAGCTCTTTCAAGAAAGTATACATGATCTGGCTTGCTTTCATCCTCAAACCCGGGTGGTTGCTTGACATAGACTTCTTCTCGAAGATAGCCATTGAGAAAGGCTGTCTTTACATCTATTTGGAACAACTTGAACCCTTTGTATGTCGCAAAGGCAATTAGCAAGCGTATTGCTTCAATTCGGGCAACTGGTGCAAAAGTTTCCTCATAGTCTATCCCTTCCTCTTGGATGTAGCCTTGAGCCACGAGTCTAGCTTTGTTTCGGGACACATTGCCTGATTCATCAAGTTTGTTCCGAAAGACCCATCTAGTTCCTATAACATTCTTGTCTGTTGGTCTTGGAACTAGTTTCCATACCTGGTGTCTCTCAAATTGATGGAGCTCTTTCTGCATTGCTTGAATCCAATCAGGATCTTTGAGTGTTTCCTGTATATTTTTTGGTTCAACAAGAGAGACAAACGCGTTAAAAGCACAAAAGTTATGAAGAGAAGAACGAGTTTGTACTCCCTGTTCTAGAGGTGTGAGAATGTTCTCGAGAGGATGATCCTTTCTCTGATGATAGTTCCTGGGTTGAAGTTGATGTGCTTCTTGAAGTTCCCCCTGAGCACTGGAACTAGCTTCAGGCAGAATCTGTTTAATCTCAATAGTAAGGTTGTTCCTTGAATCTGAAGCTTTTAATGGTTCTGATGGATTGTCCTCTTCTTCAGGGAAATTTGAGGAAGGATCATCAAAATGCTCAGTGGTATCATCATCTCCATGATCATCCTCGTTGGTTTGTTCCTGTGGTTGAGACGCATTACCAGTGAGATATTCAGTGTCATCCTTTCGAGGATCCAAATCATCATCCTCTTCTGTTGGTTCCCTTATTGGTATAGTGAAAGAGTTCACTGTTGTAATTGAGAATGGATTGGAAGAGGTAGTTCCATGTTGGATAGGTTCTTCATCAAAGATAACATGGACACTTTCTTCAAACTTCTTGGTCCTTTTGTTGTAGATTCGGTATGCTTTGCTTTGAAGTGAGTAACCAGTGAAAATCCCTTCATCACTCCTTGGATCAAACTTTCCTAGAGCATCTTTTCCATTATTATGAATATAACACCTACATCCAAAGACCTTAAGATGGGAAATATTTGGCTTTCTGCCTTTGATTAGCTCATAGGAGGTTTTTAATAGAATAGGTCTAATCATAGCCCGGTTAAGGATATACACAGATGTTGAGATTGCTTCAGCCCAGAAGTTTGATGGAACTCCACTTTCAAGCATCATTGCTCGAGCCATATTTTCCAAGGTGCGATTCTTCCTTTCTACTACTCCATTTTGTTGTGGAGTTCTTAGTGCAGGGAAATTATGAGAGACTCCATTTTCATTACAAAAGTTTAGAAAAGCCGAGTTGTCAAACTCTGTTCCAAGCGTATGGATTTCAGTTTAGCTCCTAGATTGACTTCTGTTCTTTTGATAAAGATCTCAAACTCCTTGAACGTTGTTCCTTTGGAAGACAAGAAAATAACCCAATGCTCCTTTTCAGCAACATCACTTTCTAATTTAAGACAATGCTCTTCAATTTCACTCATTTTCTTTTGAAGTTTCATGTTGTCTTCAACAAGTTTAGAAAGTATGTGAATAAGGTCAGATTTAGAGTATTTATCAAAGAAACTAGTTAGAGTTAGAATACTCACATCCTCTTGTGATTCCTGCGGATCTCCTTTGATAGCTATAACACATAAATTTGGTGTAGTCCATGCCTCAGGGTCTTCATCTTCCGAATCATCCCATGTTGCTATGTACGCTTTGTTCCCAGATTTGTTTTCGTCATTTTCAAGAGGACATGCTTTAGCATAGTGACCCTTTTTGAAGCATTTGAAACAGGTAATATCCTTAGTATCCTTTTCTCCAGACTTGTTGTAATCTCTTGAGTGATTGTTCCCTCCATAGTTCTTTTGGAACTTTCCCTTTTTGTAGAGATTTCGTAATGCCTTTTTGATGAGCACTATGTCATCCTCTTCCTCATCTTCAGATTCTTCACACTGTTCCTGAACAGACTTAAGCACTTTCTCCAGCTTAAGTGCAATTCCTTTTCCAGGTTTGTCCTGAGCTTTGTCAGAGTTCCTCCTCTTCTCATAGGTCTTTAGTTTCTCAAAGATCTCATGGAGCATGAGGTTCATGTTGGATGGATTCTCTCTGAATGTTGTTCGATCATGAGTCCATTCTCCGGAAAGACCGTCTATCACCTTCTTGACTTTCATTCGTTCTATGACTTCTTCCTTTGAAATTCCCAAACCGAAAAGTTTGGTTAGTAGTCCTTCGAAGCGAAATTGGTAAGATGACACAATTTCTCCAGGTTCCATCCTGAAGTTATAGAACTCCTGACGAGCATCCATTTGGTGATCTTCCTTCAGATCCGAACTGCCCATGTGCATCTGCTCGATTGCAGCCCACATTTCCTTGGCAGTTTCTAGATTTCCAACCTTGGAAGAATCTATTTCACTCATGGAATTGTTGAGGTACATCTTTGCTTTGAAATTGGCCTCCATACACTTCCACTCATTTGGCCCCCATTTGGTGAGATCATCCTTGATGGTTGGGTTGATGGTGAAGTTCCCTTTCTCGATCACTGCCCATGCTTGGTAATCGTGACTGCGCAATCAGTCTTTCATTAGTCCCTGCCATCGCTCAAATCGTCCTTCGATCAGCCTAGGTGGTTTGTTGTTTCCATGTCCGATAGACATCCTGCAAAGCTTTACAGACAATCTAGAGCACCAAAGCTCTAGATCTTCAAAATGAATCAAATACTCAAGCTAAATACATGCTCAGTCCTATAGTCAAAATAATCAATCAACGATCATGCTTATATCATATCAACTTCAGCAAATCCTGCAAATCATGGGTTAGAACTTATACTTAACATAGAAAAACAAGGGGAATCAAACAATGGGGAAATAAGAACCTAAATGCAATATTTTTGTATTTTTTTTTAAATTTTTCTGATTTTTTTCATCATTTTTCAAAATTTTAATCAATGCATGCAAAAATTTTAAATATGCCCTAAACTAATGCAACTACATGAAATGCAAAAGTAATTCCCTTCCCCCATGCTTAAAACATACTTTGTCCCCAAAGTATAGTAAAAAGTAAAGGAAAGAGAAAAAACTCACAAAACTCTAGCTATCCGGGTAATGCAGCGGGAAATCCGACGGTGGAGGTGAAGGCGGGTGATCTGTCTTTGGACATGGGATATCTAAACACACACAAAGACTACCAAAAAAAGCAAAAGATTATAACTGAAAATTAAATCTACTCTAAACCTTGGGTTGCCTCCCAAGAAGCGCTTGTTTAACGTCATTAGCTTGACTCTTAGCATGATTAGACAAGATTAGACATTGTCAATGCTCTTAATAACCTGTCAAATCCCTGTGCACACATCTCAGAAAAGCATAAGTAACACAATGATAAATCAATTAAGCATAATATAACTTTCAAAGACCGTTTTAATTTATCAAACATGTGTGCCCAATTTTCATGAGATGACATTTGCTCAAAAGAATTCAGCACAAGTGGTGCCTTTAGAAAATACTTACAGTATGAATAGAAGCACTTGTCAGCAATACCACTTATATCCAAGATGAACTCCATATATTCTCCATCTTCCACCTTGTGTTGTAGACTTGGCTCCTCATCTTGGAACTCCATAAGCTCCTGATGTGAAAAGGTGGGGAAACTGAAGCATGGGATGTCAAGGCCTAACATAGGGTGCACCATGACAACGGGAACCTTAACAGGTGTATCATGTTGATTTTCTCCCTCATGGTTGTCTACTTCATCAACAAAGAAATCATCTTGGTCGACAAAAGAGTCTTCTTCCAAAACCGTAAAACCCTCAAGCAATTTACTCCACGTGAGTGAAGATGATTCAGGCTCCCTAGGCTCTGAAAGAATCTCTATGCCTGCACAGACTTCCCTTGGCTCTGTGATAATCTGCTCAACTTGCTTTATAGGTGCAAATTCATATTGGGCATCAAATTCAGCATCATAACTCACATCAAGTGTAGTAGATTGCTTCTCAACTTGAATATGAGTGTCTGACTCATGATCGTTTGACTCCAATGTGATTCCACCACTCCTTTCACACAACTCAAAAGGACATGAGATTGTGGAATGAAAACTTGAAGAACATGACTCACAGTGCTCCATGATTATAGCATCCGCCCTTTTTGAGATATCCCTGATTATATCCTCAAAATACTTATCAACCGGCTGGGGTGGTTGAGAAGATGACTCAACTAGAAAGCTTTGACGACTCATGAAACATAAGAAATCCCAGCATTCCTCAGGTCCCATAAACAAAAGCCTCTCAAAGCTCATGTAATCTGCCAATCCCCTTGTCTCAAAATTCATACCATGGATAACTGCCATGTTCACCTCTCTATCACTGTATCGTAATCCCCAAGCACCAAGTTCAAACACATGGTCTTGAAATCTTGAAAAATAGTCATGGAAGTGTTCATGCTGCAATTGTCTACAATCGAACAAAGGCATAGATTAGTAGCACGGGTGTTATGAACCGTAAGATAGGTTCACAACACCAAGAATAGCACAAAAGTAAAAAACACAAATAGCGACGAGTCCCCGGCAACGGCGCCAAACTTGATGAGGTATTTTTCAGTCGTTTACCTATCAAAGAATCCTAACTTAACCAATCTGAGTAGAATGGTAAGCAAGGGTCGATCCCACAGAGACTCGTGTATTAATGTTATTACTTACGTGCCAAGTAACTAAATAAAGGGGGGTTTTAATGATTGGAAATCTAATCTAAGATGCAAAATAAAACTAACTATGAATGCAAAGTTTGATTGTAAATATGTATGAGAGAAATATGTTCAACTAGTTAAATCCATCATAGATATGCTTATTGATCATCGATTTTCTTGATTCTGAATTCCCTTTGAATAATCTACCGTGGATTATTATCCAAAACTTTATATTTAGTTGAAAGAGCTAACAGTCTGAACAACCCTAATCATCTAATAACCTAGAACAACGTCTAGATTCAATTAAACGACAGCTTTAAGTTCGAAGTATCGATAGAAACAAATACTCAACGCAAACAGCTAATCAAGTTATTTGTGGTTTATTCCCTCTACAACCGAATAGCCCGAACGGGTCTAAACGATTATAGTTGCTACTTTATCTAATCAATCCCGAACGGGACTTGATCAGATTAGTTGTAAATTAACCTAGAAATTCTATTAGGTGATCAATCTAACAAAACCCTAGATAAATTCTGATTCAATTAAGCACAGGGAATAAAACCTATTCAAGTTGTTGAGAATCAATCAAACCTCACAATAATATGCAATCTATGATTTCAATAACTAGTCAAACACAAGAGAAATTAGCAATGCATAATTGAATTAAAATCAAACTTACAAAGGTTCAAAGGCTGCCTCCAAAGTTTGACAAAACGTTATGATAATGATTGAGAGAGAAAACTAAAAACAAGGTTTAAATACCCCTAAGATATCCAAAGATAAAATATCCCGAAATTACATTAAACTAGTCGGAAAAGACCTAATAAAGTCCAACCCGAAGCCCAAAACACGCGGCCCAACTCTCCCACGACAGAACAGTAGGCGCGGTCTCATTCCAGGGTGGCGCGGCCGCGTCACTTCATGTTATGCCCGCGGCACTCTCGGTTCAGCATTTCAGGCGACACTTCAGAGGCTGTTTTCATCCCCTTCGAGTTGGAATTTGGACTCGGAGTAAAAATATGGATTGTAGCTCTTCGAGTTAGCTTTCTAGTGATACAAAATTCAGCTTCATCCGAGCACTGTAGCTCCCAAACCAAGCATTGCAAGATAGAGGTGTCAAAACAAGAACTCCAATGCATAGCCCGGATTTAAGCGTTTTTATCTCTCAAACTCTTGGGTCTTGGATCTTCTAATCTTCACTTGTATCACTCTAAGCTTCATTAAACTCCACCATAGTCCTCTAAGATCCATCCCTTCCATGATCGTTTGCCTAAAGATCTGCAAAACCGAACAAAACAAGCGCAAAATCCGAATTTCCTAGAAAACCTAAAAACCTAAGAACTAGACTAAACTAAGCTAAAACCATGCAAAATAAACATAAATATGCATCCTAAACACTACCTAAATGCAAGCTATCAGTTTCCCTTGTTTTTCCTGTAAACCTGTATCTTTCCTGTGACCACTTGTATAGGGAATTAGTTCCAATTGTTTGTCATTATCAAAACTTCGATTGCAAACCCAACACTATTGAAATTGCATCCGATTCAGCAACTAGACATGTCGTTCCAACTTGCTTTGCCAGAGTCTCACCAAATAGCAATGCATCAGCTTCAACGAAGAATGGGGATCATGCAACATCAACACGACGCACTGCAACAGCAACCACGAAACCATACGAGTCACGAAGTACCTAGACCCACCAACGTAGGAGACTATTGGACCATTGACATTTAATTTAAGAGAAGGCGCCAGAGGTGGTGCCTATCCTAACCGAGAACCAGGAGTGTTAACCGATTGTGTTGAGATAGACAAGTTTTGATAGTACAAAACTAGTGCATGCAATCCAATGAGCAGAAGTGGTGTTGATGCAGAGGAGCTTTGAAACACTTGATTATTCCGAAGATTCCAGCCGGCCCAAGACAACAATAGGAATTCAATCATTCTTGACACATTGTTGAGAGGGTATTCTTGACAACAAATAAATTTATAAGTCAAGAGTCCGTTGTGTATAGCGAAGTCAGGATCGTCCACGGGAAGCAAGGTTATCTGTTTATCAACTATAAAAACAACAAATAAAACAAAGCAAAACAAGTAAAAACAGCTACGGCCAACCTCGTTAACGACCTTGTCAGGGTCGTTAACGAACCTGAAATCCTACGAAAACAGAGCAACTAACGACGCACTAGCAGGTTCGGTACCTGATGAAACCCGAAATAAACAGTTCGCTAAATGACAAGAAACGAGATTACTTTATTCGATTGTGCAAACACTTGCTTTTTTATTCAATGTTTATTCAACAACGAGATTACAAGCCAACGAGGCCTAGAAACAAACGAAGCTTACACCCTAGATCTCCTACAAATATCCGAGATCTCGACCTAACAATGTTCGAGATCTCCTAATTGCTACGCGACTCTACTACTCCGGTGTTCTTTTATTGATCTTGGCGCGGGGCTGGGCTAAGAATGCGATGAAGATGGCTTGCGAGGTTGTGTAGCGAGATCTTTGATGTAGATGGGAATTCTGTGCGACTTGAAGTCTTTTTGTGAACTTCACTTATCAATAGCGAGGCCTTTTGACGATGTTTCAATCACGTCGATCTTCAACGAGCAAGATAGTTCTTGAGTTCAAGATGTTTTTCGACCCCTTTCACTTACGAGATTCTCCCTTATTTATAGGGAATTAGAGAGTCGAGTTTCGGTGTTTGTCCGATGTGGGATGCCCGAGATCGCGGCCCCTGATTGGTCCGGAGGTTAGGCAGTTGGTGATTGGTTGGGGAGATCGGCGGCAGCTGAGTGGACCAGGTGAGCGGGCGGGCCAATTGAGTCAGTTACGAGGTCGAGACCTCGCCCCAAGGTCTCGGGAGACCTCGTGGAGATTGGAACTTTGCTTAAATTAATTCTTAAGAGATGGGTATAATTGTGGGACCCGGAATTCGCCTTGGGAGTCTTGTTGGGCCTGTTTATTCCTCGTACCCCGGGCCCACTTCTTGTCTCGACATTTTGAGCATCATCATAACCCCATGGCCTGGGGGCCTCGTTCCGAGGATCGCGGGTCATAAATATGGAGGGCTTATCGCGAGGCTCTCTTTTTGCGAGGCTTAGTACTTAGCTTTAATCTTGCTCGCTCAGGCGATGCTTTCTAGGCTCATTCCTCGTACTTTGCTTAATGGGCCGTTTGGTGGAGATAGGCCCAATAAGCCTTTTGGGAGTGAGGAGAGGCCCACTTCTGCTCTTATATAAGAGCGTATCTCACACACTTCCCCTTCATCTTCTCCTCCAACATTTTCGCCTTCTCACCATCTCTCTTTTCGCCTTTTCGGTTTCCTACGAGCGGTTCTCCAGACGGTTTTCGACGATCCTCCGCTACTTTCCAGTCGCACCACCGCTCTTTCTACGCCGATCCCAAGCAAGTAAGTTCTCGACCCCCCTCTTCTTGCCTTTTGGTGTTCTTCGCCGTCGATTTTTCCCCGTTTTTTTTCGTTCCGTGTTTCGGAGGAGAGACGGCGTACCGCCTGGTGCTTCGCGCCAGTGCTGCGGCGGTGAGACGGTGACGGTGTGGGTGGCGTGCGCTTCTGCGCGACGCCCTCACCGTCTTTTCTCTGTGCTCTCTCTCTTGCCTTGCTTTGTGCCCTAGCGGGCCATGGCTGCTTCTCGGTGTTTCGCGCCAGCGTCATGGTGGCGGGACGGTGGTGGTGAAGGTGGCGACCGCCAGGCCTTCGAACCTTTGGGACGCTATTTGACGGTTGGATTTTTGCGTTTTTCATCATTTTGAAATCTGAAATCCTTGGAAACCCAAACGTCATGATGGGCGACTGATGGGACGTTTGGGTTTCCGCCGCTTCTTTCCACCACTGGCTTCCATTTCGCCTTCTCTCTCCTCTTTTTGGCGCTTCGACTTCCCCATTGCCGTCCTATCTTGTCAGAGTAGCCCTAGGGTGCCACGTGGTCTTCAAAACTTTATGACCTCGCGCTCTCTTTCTTTGGTTATTTTGCTCGATGTCTCAACCCCCTTTTTTCTTCTTTTTCCTTTTCCAGGGGCTCGCCTTTGTTGGCCTGGACATTGCTCTTTCATGCCTAGGGAAGCTTCTTTGGATCTCCCACCAGGCTTCGCGTCCAAAGCTCAGAAGAGATCCTACGAAGAGGTTAAGAGCCCGCCTCCAAGCCTCGTGTTCAAAGCTCAAGAGAGGTTTTACGAGGAGGTTTCCGAGTCCGTAGGGAGTGCAAAGACTAGTGACTCCCAGAACCCGAGGTCTCCTTCGTTGGTCTTCAGCGATCCCTCTTCTAGTGACTCCGTTGTTTCCGTTAACTCGTGCTTTTCCCGACATTGAGCGTCGTCCGGTGTTGAAATGGCCTCGTCTTCGATCTCCGACGAGGAAGTCTGTTGGAACGATGTTGGGACCTCTGGTTCTAAACATCGGAACAACGATACAGTTCTCCGAGTTTTGATAATGACAAACGCTATAAGGGAACTAATGTGCTTCGATCAAGTATTTCTAAGGAACACAGGTTGAGCAAAGAACTTCCACGAATGACCAAAGATCACAGAAGCACACAATGAAGAGTTCCCATCAAGGAAACTCTGAAGATGAAAGTTCCCATGTAATGGGAACTCCTAGGAATGACCAGAGAACACAGGTTTACACGATGAAGAGTTTCTCCCAAAGGAACTCTGAAGAGGACAGTTCCCACGACATGGGAACTCACATGTGAGGACAAGGACCGATCAGCGCAAATCACGGGATCCTGTTTTGGACAGGA
Organism: Fallopia convolvulus; assembly: GCA_964016875.1. Taxonomy (NCBI): domain Eukaryota; kingdom Viridiplantae; phylum Streptophyta; class Magnoliopsida; order Caryophyllales; family Polygonaceae; genus Fallopia; species Fallopia convolvulus. The sequence goes on from OZ024723.1 coordinate 54,528,977, forward strand.
TGAAGGCACAGTCTGAGGAGCAGACTGTCACGATTGATCCGACGGTCCGATCATCTCAAGAAGTTGACCTGGTTCAAATCGAAGTCACATGTGAAGAAAGTACAACTTGGGCATCAAGCAAAGGGCATTTCGGACACAAATGAAAGATGCGATTGAAGCCCAAGTTCACTCGAGTATAAAGCCAAATGAATAGTACTCGGATTGCGTACTTCTCCTAGAACTCACAAATACCCACAACAGAGAAAGAGAAAGAAGAAGAGAAGTCCCCGGCGGCGAGTGTCTGATCTCGACGACGGTGAAGCCAAGTTCCCAGGAGCGAGGGAACTGCATTTCGGTGTAAGGTTTGAGTTACTTATTTAGTGATTGTTGTTCGCTTAGGAACTCAGTTGAGAAGATTCATTAGTGTTGCTAGAGTTAGGTAGAACTCGTGGGAACAGAGAAGTTTGAATCTGGCTGTTTGTAACTAAGGAACAAATCAATAATATAAGTAAGTCATTCAAAATCCTCCAAGCGGAGGTAGAGGTTTACCCATACAACTAGTTGGTTGTAGTGGGGTTCCTCTATAAGGAACTGTGTTCACTCTGTCCTTTTAATACTTGCGATATTTTCTTCCGCTGCCTTGGGAACAGCTTAACAACCAGTTCCCAAGCTCTAGCTAACCGGTTACGATCCAACAATTGGTATCAGAGTAAGGTCGCTCTAGATTTGTGTTAGCATCGCAAGTTTCAAAATGGCTCACGAACTCACCCAAGTCGGTCACAACAACAGCAAGCCACCAAGGCTCATCACTGGTAGATTCGAAGTATGGCAACGCGACATGAAAAATTGGATGCGAAGCCAGGACTATCAGGCTTGGTGCGTTATCGAGAAAGGGAACTTCAAAATTGATCCAGCGATTGAGAATGACCTTTCCAAATGGCGGCCAAATGAGTATAAGTGTATGGAGGCCAACTTCAAGGCCATACAGTATCTCAAGAACGCTATGACGGTGCAAGACTGTGATAGGGTGGCAAATCTAGACACAGCAAAGGAAGTGTGGGAAGCCATCCAGCAAATGCACATTGGGAACTCAGACCTCCGAGAAGATCTTCAGATGAATGCGAGGAGAGAGTTCTTCAATTTCCAAATGGAAATGGGAGAATCCGTCGATAGCTACCAATCCCGTTTCGAGGGACTTTGCACTAAGATGGATGGTCTTGGGATCACCAAGGAGGAAATCACTGATAAAATGAAGGTTCAACAACTCTTCAACGAACTGACTGGAGAGTGGTCAAATGAAAGAACGATGTTCAAGGAGAACCCTGAAAACAGAACTCTTATGCTTCATCAGGTCTTTGGAAAACTGGTGGGACATGAGAAAAGAAAGATAGATGACAAGGAGCAAAAGAGGGCACACCAAGGGATCGCCCTTAAACTTGAAAAGGTGCTCAAGTCTGTTCAAGAGCAACATGAAGAATCCGAAGAAGAAGAGGATGAGGAACTAGTCCTCATAACAAGGGCCCTTCGATCATTCTACAAGGGAAAGTTCAAAAAGGGAAACGGGAACTCACAGAAAGGACAGAGTTCCCAAAGAAAAACTGCTGAGAAGGATCTTTCGGACGTCACATGCTACAAGTGCTACAAAAAGGGACACTTCGCAAAGGAGTGCCCACTGGGAACTGACGACCGTAAGCAAGGGAAGAAGGCCTACATCGCCACCTGGGACGATGACGAAGACGAAGATCCCGAATCTTGGGCATCACCTGACATGTGCGCAATGGCCATAGGAGACACCACTGGGGAACAACCTAGTGAGGTAACTACTGAATCCGTTCTTGCCTCCTTGAATAACTATGAAAAACCTGAGTTGCTTAAAATTCTTTCAAGCCTTGTTAAAGACAACATTAAATTGCAAAAGAAGTTGGAAAAATTGGAACACACCAATGCTGAACTAGTTGGTCTTGAGCCATGTCCCAACTGTGTGTCCCTTCTAGAAAAACTGCAGTCCTATTTGTCTCACATTGTAGAACTTGAGGATGAGCTTAAAACCCTAGAAAGTGATGAAAATACCCTTCTACAAAATCTGAGTAAAGCAAAAGGGAACTCTGAAGCCTCTAGTTCCCAAACCAAGTTTGTCCCTGCCAGACACGGAATAGGGTATGAGTCAGAGAGCCCTAGAAAAGCGAAGTCCCCTTTGAGTGAAAAAGAGATAAACGAGTGTAGGGCCCTAGAGCTTCAGTGTGAGAAACAGAAAAATGCACACTTGGAAGAGAAAATCCGTGTTCTGGAGAGTGAGGTGAATGGATAAGTAGATTATTACATTGGGAACACTGGACACAAGTTGTATGTCCAAATAGCTAAGGGAAACAGGTCTAGAGTGTACAACAAGGAAACTATGGATAGGAACAGGATACAGAGAACCCATCCTAATTACTACCTAGGAGAATACTATAAGACCTGCTGGAACTGTGGTGCTCATGGGCACTACAAGGAAAGTTGTCCCAAAGCTAAGGCCCAAGCCCAGAGAAACCACGAGTACTGGAACAGGCAGAATCAACAAACCAACAAGCCTGCTAGAGTTCCCATTAAAAGAAACAACCATAGGAACTCTACCTATAACAAGTACTCTCGGGACATTAACATTGCTGATTATGTGCTATTTGAGACTGTCTTCCCTTGCAAGGGACCAGGCAAGAGTCATCTTGCCTGGGTCCTCAAAAACTAACTTTTCTTGTAGGTGGCAGTGAGGGGGAACAGCACATGGGTCATTGACAGTGGATGTTCTAACCACATGACTGGAAACAAAGACAACCTCACCTCACTCCACCCAAAGGCCGAAGGAGGTCACGTGTCCTTTGGCAACAAGAATAAAGGAGAAATCATAGGAACAGGGGAAGTATTGCTCAACAAATCTATCAAAATCAGCAATGTTAACTTGGTAAAGGACCTGGGATTCAATCTCTTGAGCGTCTCTCAGATATGTGATCAAGGGAACAACATCGTCACCTTTGACTCAAGGGAATGTCTAGTGATCAACAAGAAGACTAACAAAATCATCCTGAAAGGAAGAAGGTCCAACAATATCTATGTGGTGGATACAGACTTTGAGCCACCAAGGAAACTATGCTTGGCAAGTTCCCTTGACGAAACGGAACTCTGGCACAAGAGACTGGGCCATGCAGGTGTCAATCAAATCTTGAAGCTTTATCTACAGGATCTAGTCATTGGCCTCCCACGAATCAACCTTGAAGGAGTCAAGATGTGCGAAGCATGTGTTCGTGGGAAGCAGACCAGGAGCTCGTTCAAACCCAAGAAGGTGGTCAGCACTACAAGACCATTGGAACTAATACACATGGATCTCTGTGGTCCCATGGACACTGAAAGCTACGGAGGAAAAAGGTACATGTATGTCTTAATTGATGACTTTTCGAGATTTACATGGGTACTTTTCTTGAGATCAAAATCAGATACCTTCAAAGAATTCGAGAGACTAATCAAGAAGATGGAAGTAAGCATGGGAATCAAGCTCAAGTCACTCAGATCTGACCACGGAACTGAGTTCAAGAACTCAGAGTTCCTAAGGTACTGTGACAACAACGGTGTATCCCACAATTTCTCAGCTCCTCGGACTTCTCAACAAAATGGTGTGGTGGAAAGGAAAAACAGAACTCTAGAAGACATGGCAAGAACCATGATGCTAGAGAGTGGAGTTCCTCCAAGCTTCTGGGCTGAAGCCATCTCAACAGCTACTTACATTCTGAATCGAGCAATGACAAGGCCCATGATCAAAAAGACATCCTACGAGCTGATCAAAGGAAGAAAGCCAAACATCTCTCATCTAAGGACCTTTGGATGCAAATGCTTCGTCCACAACAATGGGAAGGATAACCTCGGCAAATTTGACCCCAGAAGCGATGAAGGGATATTCCTGGGATACTCTTCCCAAAGCAAGGCATACAGGGTCTACAACAAGAGGACCAAGAAGATCGAGGAAAGCATTCATGTCATCTTCGACGAAAAATCTGTAAAGATGGGAACAGAAGCCCAAGGAAAGGGAACTCTGTTCAAACTGGTCAGACAAGAAGAAGACGAGGACGAGGATGAACCAAGAAAGAGAGATGAAGACTATCCAAGTGGGAACAACGTCCCACAATCAAGGAACAACGAAGGAGAACAAAACTCCACAGATCAAAGCTCCTTTGAAGTTCCCTCCTCAACAGAAGAACCGCAAGATGCATCGAACTCTCTTGTTCCCCAAGATGAAAGTGTGCCAGAATCCAGTGTTCAAGGGGAACAACGAGGGAACAACAGAGAATCCTGACGAAAGTCCCAGCGACGAAGCTTCCCCTGAGGAAGAGGAGGCTCAAGACACAGATGAAGAAGAATCAAGGGAACAGGTTGATGTCTCGAAGTTTCGAACAAGGAATTACCACCAAATGAGAGATCACCCTATTGACAACATCATCACTCCATTTGACAAAGGTGTTCTGACTCGCTCCTCTCTCAATAATTTATGTGCTTTTAATGCCTTTGTTTCACTAGTGGAACCAAAAAGCATCAAAGAAGCCCTAAGGGACCCAGACTGGATACAAGCCATGCAAGAAGAACTACACCAATTTGAGAGGAACAAGGTGTGGAAGCTAGTTCCTAGGCCCAAAAACAAGAATATCATAGGAACTCGATGGGTCTTTCGGAACAAGCTCGACGATATTGGGGTCGTAGCTAGGAACAAGGCTCGATTGGTTGCTCAAGGCTACAGACAAGAAGAAGGGATCGACTATGACGAGACCTTCGCGCCAGTTGCAAGGATCGAGGCCATTCGTCTTCTCATAGCCTATGCAGCCCACAAAGGATTCAAGCTATACCAGATGGATGTGAAGACGGCATTTCTAAATGGGCACCTCAAAGAAGAAGTATACGTAGCTCAACCCCCAGGATTCGAAGATGAGAAGCTACCCAACCATGTCTACTTCCTGGAGAGGGCCCTCTACGGACTCAAACAAGCCCCTCGAGCATGAGAAATTTAAGGACCTCATGAGCAGTGAGTTTGAGATGAGTCTCATAGGGGAACTTACGTTCTTCCTAGGACTCCAGATATCTCAAACAAAGGAGGGAACAAGGATTCATCAACAGAAATACATTAGAGAAATGCTAGTCAAGTATGGGATGGACCACTCAAGGCCCATCGACACTCCCATCTCACCAAATTCCAGGCTCAATGCCGATGAAATAGGGGTAAGTGTCGATCAAAGGAACTTTAGAGGTATGATTGGTTCTCTCCTATACTTAACTGCTAGTAGGCCCGATATTATGTTCTCAGTGTGCTTATGTGCACGTTTTCAAGCTAATCCCAAAGAATCACACCTGAAAGAGGTGAAGAGGATTTTCAGGTACCTCAAAGGGAACGACAACTTGTGCCTCTGGTATCCAAGGAACAGTTCCCTTGAGCTCATTGCTTATACAGATGCAGATTTTGTTGGGCACCTAGTTGATAGAAAGAGCACATCAGGAATGGCCCCGTTCCTTGGGTCATGCTTAGTCTCATGGGGATCCAAGAAGCAAAATTCAGTGGCACTCTCCACAGCTGAAGCAGAATACGTGGCTGCCGCATCATGCTGTTCCCAAGTACTATGGCTCAAGTCCCAACTTCAGGATTACGGTATGTCATTTGGCCCAGTTCCTATACTCTGTGATAATACTAGTGCCATTAACATTTCCAAAAATCCTGTGCATCATTCTAGGACTAAGCACATAGACATTAGTCATCATTTTCTACGTGACAATGTTGAAAATGGGAACATCTCTATGCAACACTGTAGAACGGAAGAGCAAATTGCGGACATTCTCACCAAAGCTTTAGACAGACGTCCCTACCAGCGTTTTCGAATGCTTCTAGGGATGATAACTCTAAACTAAACAAGTCCCTGTTTGTCTCTCCCTCAATGCTTGATTAGTCTAACTAGAAATGCATGATAGGGAACTGTAGGACTCAGTGCTTTCATTTTGTCGTACTACTAGTCTAGAGCTTGATATGTATAGAGGAACATTATCTCTTTTGGCCCAAAATGATCAACCAGAGTTCCCTTTAACCCTCTCTACAAGCCACTATGACGGTTGATTATAAAACCTACCCTAAGCTAAGGACCAGATAAACGCTTCTCATGAGCCAAACTCTTTATCCCAAAATCGAATTGCAATTGTCTGGTTCTCTTTTGAGTCCCTAGCCTCACAGAAAATTGAGTGTGAGTTCCCTTAACCTCTCCACTCAAAATGACCTTTCCAAAGATCATGGGAACTGATGGGCAAAAGCAGGGAACACTGGATCTGAGAAATGAAACGCCACTTGGGAAACGGGAAATTGTGTCAAAATTCGAAGCATTATGAGCCAAGCATTTGAATCTCTCGAAGTGACTTCCCTTGGAAGAAAGCGACACGCGTCAGAAGTGTGATACGGAAGTTGAAATGCTCCTCCACATTCATTGGCCAACGGTTATCGAGGTCTTTCTCAACTTCCCTTTCTACCCTCGTCTCTCTCTCTCTCACATAAAAAACCCTACTTTACCACTTTTGGGTTCCTTCCTCCTCATCCTTCCCTGTCATTCTCTTCCTCTGCAACTTTGCCTCCTCCCTCTTTCGAGAAAACTTCCAAAAATCTTCTCTTTTCCAAACTTTTCTCAAATGGCTCCAGCCCATTCTTATGCCGAGATGAAGGCATGGATTCAAGAACATCCTAAAGCCCTTTTTCTCTCTATGATGGACGACATCGAGAAAGAGCAAGATGAAGCTCTTCGCGATGTGCTCATCGAGGGACTTTACAATTATGTAAGTCCCTTTCTTCCTCCTCCCTCGGCAGCGCAACTCCCAGCACCGCCGATCTCCACTCTTCCACCTCCCTCTTCCTCCGAGATTGTCATTGTCGACAGTTTCGGATCCGAACCCCCTTCCAAACATGAGAGACCCAAACAATCCAAATCCAAACATCACTCCTCCAAATCCAAACATCACTCCTCAAAATCCAAACACAAATCCTCCAAACGCAAACACTCAGAGATCTCTTCCTCCCCCCTTCACTCAGAAAAGAAGAAACCCCACTTCAGATTCGAAGAATACCTGAACTGCTCCAAACCCACCTCCTGTGTCGAAAAAACCCCACTCATTTTTCCCCTTCCTTCCACCTCTGGGAACTCTCAATCCCAGCATCAACCTCCACCACCTTCTGTTCAAACCATTTCCACAACGCCCCCTTCTTCTCTCCCCATCACTGAGGGAACTTCCAACCTCCCTCACTCGTCACCAAAGCACACTCCTCCACCATCCTCCTCCCCCAGAGTTCCCCCACCCACCTCCCCCATTACCAAATCACTCACCTCAAAATCTGCCCCTGGGACCTCAAGTCCCAAGGCTCAAACCCCTCCTCCTCCTCCTTCCACTCCCAAGGTCCCAACTCCACAAAATTCTCCTCTCCCTCCCTCTTCTCCCACCACACTAAAACTCCCTTCCCCACCTCCTTCGGCCTAGAAAACCACAATAGACCTCGACTCCGACGAGGATTTTCTCCCCATCGGAGTCCTTGCTCGCCAGAAGGCCAAAGCACCCATCGTGATGGGAACTGAGGAAGAGGAAGCCCGACTCCAAGCCCTCGAGGAAGAATTCCGAGGCGTCCTACCTGTGCCTCCGTCTGAGAAAGGGACCGAGGCCCAAGACACTGTGGCCCCAGAAATAGAGGCCCAAGAAAAGGAGGTCCCAGCCTTGACTGATAAAGCTGGGACAAGCTCTCGTCACCAAGACGATGATGATGAGGAAACAGGGTTGACCTCCTCCGACGATGAAGGGACCTCCAGTGATGACACTGAAGATGACGAGGAGGCCACCACTGCCAAAGAGCCTGTCGGCATCCCAACTCCTGGACACCAAATGGTGGTGTCGGCACAAGTCCCAGAGGAAAGGACCCGCCCGCTCATGATCGAAGCGACTGACCCCCCTCAGCAAAAAGGAAAGACTACGGTCTCTAGGGGGAACTCCAAGAAGAAAGGGAAAGGAACTGTGCCCAAGAAAATTCATATCTCTGAGAATCGCAAGCTCCTTCCCCCCCCCCCCTCATCCTCTCAGAAAAACAGCTCACCGATGAAGGGCTAGGGCAACTATGGGACCTGATCAAGGCCCAAGGATGGGAACACATGTGTAGTGAGGCCGTGAGTATCGATCCCTCTCAGGTGCGCCGATTCTACAACCATTTTGTGGTCCACGACAACGGCACCAAGGGAACTCGCTCCCTCGAAGGCGATGACTTCATCTTCACCACATCCACAATCCGCCTTCAACTACAGGTCCCCGTCCAGGGCCTCCAGGAACTGCCCGCCAAAAGCTGGGGCGACTTCAACAGCGAGGTGATTTATAACACGATCTACGAGGGTCGTGTTCCCACCACTGGCACCTCTACTCATCACCTATCCCTCATTGCCAAGCTGGCCCATCAATTCATCATCTACATGGTGATCCCTCGCCAGGAGAAGCGCCTCGTTATCAATATCCCTGATGTCATTATCCTCTACCACTTCCTCCTCAAAAAGCCCATAAATCTTCCTCGCATAATTCTCGGGCACATGGAGAAGTGTATGGCTTCCAAATCCCACTCCCTCCCTTACGCTGGCCTCATCAAGAAACTCTTGCTTAGAGAGGGCCTCTACGACACCACCAGAGAGGAGGTCACCATAGGTAGGGAACTGGACATCTCTGTGGTCCACAAAATGCGTCACTCTGAGCCAGTACAGGAACATGAAAGGCTGCCATCTGGTGAAGGCACCCAGGATGGGAACACTCCAGTGTTGGTGCACATTGCCAACACTCTCGACAAGATGGCCAGGGACCAAGAAAAGATGGCAAGGGACCAAGAACAAATCGCTAGAGGCCAAGAAAAGTTGGTCCAAGTCTTGACACGGCTTTGTGATGCCCTGTTCCCACCAAGCCCATGATCTTTTCCTTTTTTTTCCTAGCCTCCATGTTCCCAAAAATATTGTTTCTAGTGTTCCTATGTACATATTTCGCTTAAGTAATGAATGGCTTTTAGTATGATTGCGTGTTCTTTTCTTTCCTTATTTATGTGTTTACTTGTTTTCGATGATGTCAAAAGGGGGAAAGACAAAAAATGCGAGGTGAGTTAAGTTGAAAAGATATCATAGAATACGCTATAGCTAAGGGGGAACAATTGCATAAAAAGCTAAGTACGAACTCAGTGATTCACAAGAAGTGGCTCCCTAGGAATACGCGTAGGAACTCATCTGCATATCATACTTTGAAATACTTGCTGATTTTTGTGATAGGTTTGTCATCATCAAAAAGGGGAAAATTGTTGGAACGATGTTGGGACCTCTGGTTCTAAACATCGGAACAACGATACAGTTCTCCGAGTTTTGATAATGACAAACGCTATAAGGGAACTAATGTGCTTCGATCAAGTATTTCTAAGGAACACAGGTTGAGCAAAGAACTTCCACGAATGACCAAAGATCACAGAAGCACACAATGAAGAGTTCCCATCAAGGAAACTCTGAAGATGAAAGTTCCCATGTAATGGGAACTCCTAGGAATGACCAGAGAACACAGGTTTACACGATGAAGAGTTTCTCCCAAAGGAACTCTGAAGAGGACAGTTCCCACGACATGGGAACTCACATGTGAGGACAAGGACCGATCAGCGCAAATCACGGGATCCTGTTTTGGACAGGATGAAGGCACAGTCTGAGGAGCAGACTGTCACGATTGATCCGACGGTCCGATCATCTCAAGAAGTTGACCTGGTTCAAATCGAAGTCACATGTGAAGAAAGTACAACTTGGGCATCAAGCAAAGGGCATTTCGGACACAAATGAAAGATGCGATTGAAGCCCAAGTTCACTCGAGTATAAAGCCAAATGAATAGTACTCGGATTGCGTACTTCTCCTAGAACTCACAAATACCCACAACAGAGAAAGAGAAAGAAGAAGAGAAGTCCCCGGCGGCGAGTGTCTGATCTCGACGACGGTGAAGCCAAGTTCCCAGGAGCGAGGGAACTGCATTTCGGTGTAAGGTTTGAGTTACTTATTTAGTGATTGTTGTTCGCTTAGGAACTCAGTTGAGAAGATTCATTAGTGTTGCTAGAGTTAGGTAGAACTCGTGGGAACAGAGAAGTTTGAATCTGGCTGTTTGTAACTAAGGAACAAATCAATAATATAAGTAAGTCATTCAAAATCCTCCAAGCGGAGGTAGAGGTTTACCCATACAACTAGTTGGTTGTAGTGGGGTTCCTCTATAAGGAACTGTGTTCACTCTGTCCTTTTAATACTTGCGATATTTTCTTCCGCTGCCTTGGGAACAGCTTAACAACCAGTTCCCAAGCTCTAGCTAACCGGTTACGATCCAACAATTGGTATCAGAGTAAGGTCGCTCTAGATTTGTGTTAGCATCGCAAGTTTCAAAATGGCTCACGAACTCACCCAAGTCGGTCACAACAACAGCAAGCCACCAAGGCTCATCACTGGTAGATTCGAAGTATGGCAACGCGACATGAAAAATTGGATGCGAAGCCAGGACTATCAGGCTTGGTGCGTTATCGAGAAAGGGAACTTCAAAATTGATCCAGCGATTGAGAATGACCTTTCCAAATGGCGGCCAAATGAGTATAAGTGTATGGAGGCCAACTTCAAGGCCATACAGTATCTCAAGAACGCTATGACGGTGCAAGACTGTGATAGGGTGGCAAATCTAGACACAGCAAAGGAAGTGTGGGAAGCCATCCAGCAAATGCACATTGGGAACTCAGACCTCCGAGAAGATCTTCAGATGAATGCGAGGAGAGAGTTCTTCAATTTCCAAATGGAAATGGGAGAATCCGTCGATAGCTACCAATCCCGTTTCGAGGGACTTTGCACTAAGATGGATGGTCTTGGGATCACCAAGGAGGAAATCACTGATAAAATGAAGGTTCAACAACTCTTCAACGAACTGACTGGAGAGTGGTCAAATGAAAGAACGATGTTCAAGGAGAACCCTGAAAACAGAACTCTTATGCTTCATCAGGTCTTTGGAAAACTGGTGGGACATGAGAAAAGAAAGATAGATGACAAGGAGCAAAAGAGGGCACACCAAGGGATCGCCCTTAAACTTGAAAAGGTGCTCAAGTCTGTTCAAGAGCAACATGAAGAATCCGAAGAAGAAGAGGATGAGGAACTAGTCCTCGTAACAAGGGCCCTTCGATCATTCTACAAGGGAAAGTTCAAAAAGGGAAACGGGAACTCACAGAAAGGACAGAGTTCCCAAAGAAAAACTGCTGAGAAGGATCTTTCGGACGTCACATGCTACAAGTGCTACAAAAAGGGACACTTCGCAAAGGAGTGCCCACTGGGAACTGACGACCGTAAGCAAGGGAAGAAGGCCTACATCGCCACCTGGGACGATGACGAAGACGAAGATCCCGAATCTTGGGCATCACCTGACATGTGCGCAATGGCCATAGGAGACACCACTGGGGAACAACCTAGTGAGGTAACTACTGAATCCGTTCTTGCCTCCTTGAATAACTATGAAAAACCTGAGTTGCTTAAAATTCTTTCAAGCCTTGTTAAAGACAACATTAAATTGCAAAAGAAGTTGGAAAAATTGGAACACACCAATGCTGAACTAGTTGGTCTTGAGCCATGTCCCAACTGTGTGTCCCTTCTAGAAAAACTGCAGTCCTATTTGTCTCACATTGTAGAACTTGAGGATGAGCTTAAAACCCTAGAAAGTGATGAAAATACCCTTCTACAAAATCTGAGTAAAGCAAAAGGGAACTCTGAAGCCTCTAGTTCCCAAACCAAGTTTGTCCCTGCCAGACACGGAATAGGGTATGAGTCAGAGAGCCCTAGAAAAGCGAAGTCCCCTTTGAGTGAAAAAGAGATAAACGAGTGTAGGGCCCTAGAGCTTCAGTGTGAGAAACAGAAAAATGCACACTTGGAAGAGAAAATCCGTGTTCTGGAGAGTGAGGTGAATGGATAAGTAGATTATTACATTGGGAACACTGGACACAAGTTGTATGTCCAAATAGCTAAGGGAAACAGGTCTAGAGTGTACAACAAGGAAACTATGGATAGGAACAGGATACAGAGAACCCATCCTAATTACTACCTAGGAGAATACTATAAGACCTGCTGGAACTGTGGTGCTCATGGGCACTACAAGGAAAGTTGTCCCAAAGCTAAGGCCCAAGCCCAGAGAAACCACGAGTACTGGAACAGGCAGAATCAACAAACCAACAAGCCTGCTAGAGTTCCCATTAAAAGAAACAACCATAGGAACTCTACCTATAACAAGTACTCTCGGGACATTAACATTGCTGATTATGTGCTATTTGAGACTGTCTTCCCTTGCAAGGGACCAGGCAAGAGTCATCTTGCCTGGGTCCTCAAAAACTAACTTTTCTTGTAGGTGGCAGTGAGGGGGAACAGCACATGGGTCATTGACAGTGGATGTTCTAACCACATGACTGGAAACAAAGACAACCTCACCTCACTCCACCCAAAGGCCGAAGGAGGTCACGTGTCCTTTGGCAACAAGAATAAAGGAGAAATCATAGGAACAGGGGAAGTATTGCTCAACAAATCTATCAAAATCAGCAATGTTAACTTGGTAAAGGACCTGGGATTCAATCTCTTGAGCGTCTCTCAGATATGTGATCAAGGGAACAACATCGTCACCTTTGACTCAAGGGAATGTCTAGTGATCAACAAGAAGACTAACAAAATCATCCTGAAAGGAAGAAGGTCCAACAATATCTATGTGGTGGATACAGACTTTGAGCCACCAAGGAAACTATGCTTGGCAAGTTCCCTTGACGAAACGGAACTCTGGCACAAGAGACTGGGCCATGCAGGTGTCAATCAAATCTTGAAGCTTTATCTACAGGATCTAGTCATTGGCCTCCCACGAATCAACCTTGAAGGAGTCAAGATGTGCGAAGCATGTGTTCGTGGGAAGCAGACCAGGAGCTCGTTCAAACCCAAGAAGGTGGTCAGCACTACAAGACCATTGGAACTAATACACATGGATCTCTGTGGTCCCATGGACACTGAAAGCTACGGAGGAAAAAGGTACATGTATGTCTTAATTGATGACTTTTCGAGATTTACATGGGTACTTTTCTTGAGATCAAAATCAGATACCTTCAAAGAATTCGAGAGACTAATCAAGAAGATGGAAGTAAGCATGGGAATCAAGCTCAAGTCACTCAGATCTGACCACGGAACTGAGTTCAAGAACTCAGAGTTCCTAAGGTACTGTGACAACAACGGTGTATCCCACAATTTCTCAGCTCCTCGGACTCCTCAACAAAATGGTGTGGTGGAAAGGAAAAACAGAACTCTAGAAGACATGGCAAGAACCATGATGCTAGAGAGTGGAGTTCCTCCAAGCTTCTGGGCTGAAGCCATCTCAACAGCTACTTACATTCTGAATCGAGCAATGACAAGGCCCATGATCAAAAAGACATCCTACGAGCTGATCAAAGGAAGAAAGCCAAACATCTCTCATCTAAGGACCTTTGGATGCAAATGCTTCGTCCACAACAATGGGAAGGATAACCTCGGCAAATTTGACCCCAGAAGCGATGAAGGGATATTCCTGGGATACTCTTCCCAAAGCAAGGCATACAGGGTCTACAACAAGAGGACCAAGAAGATCGAGGAAAGCATTCATGTCATCTTCGACGAAAAATCTGTAAAGATGGGAACAGAAGCCCAAGGAAAGGGAACTCTGTTCAAACTGGTCAGACAAGAAGAAGACGAGGACGAGGATGAACCAAGAAAGAGAGATGAAGACTATCCAAGTGGGAACAACGTCCCACAATCAAGGAACAACGAAGGAGAACAAAACTCCACAGATCAAAGCTCCTTTGAAGTTCCCTCCTCAACAGAAGAACCGCAAGATGCATCGAACTCTCTTGTTCCCCAAGATGAAAGTGTGCCAGAATCCAGTGTTCAAGGGGAACAACGAGGGAACAACAGAGAATCCTGACGAAAGTCCCAGCGACGAAGCTTCCCCTGAGGAAGAGGAGGCTCAAGACACAGATGAAGAAGAATCAAGGGAACAGGTTGATGTCTCGAAGTTTCGAACAAGGAATTACCACCAAAAGAGAGATCACCCTATTGACAACATCATCACTCCATTTGACAAAGGTGTTCTGACTCGCTCCTCTCTCAATAATTTATGTGCTTTTAATGCCTTTGTTTCACTAGTGGAACCAAAAAGCATCAAAGAAGCCCTAAGGGACCCAGACTGGATACAAGCCATGCAAGAAGAACTACACCAATTTGAGAGGAACAAGGTGTGGAAGCTAGTTCCTAGGCCCAAAAACAAGAATATCATAGGAACTCGATGGGTCTTTCGGAACAAGCTCGACGATATTGGGGTCGTAGCTAGGAACAAGGCTCGATTGGTTGCTCAAGGCTACAGACAAGAAGAAGGGATCGACTATGACGAGACCTTCGCGCCAGTTGCAAGGATCGAGGCCATTCGTCTTCTCATAGCCTATGCAGCCCACAAAGGATTCAAGCTATACCAGATGGATGTGAAGACGGCATTTCTAAATGGGCACCTCAAAGAAGAAGTATACGTAGCTCAACCCCCAGGATTCGAAGATGAGAAGCTACCCAACCATGTCTACTTCCTGGAGAGGGCCCTCTACGGACTCAAACAAGCCCCTCGAGCATGAGAAATTTAAGGACCTCATGAGCAGTGAGTTTGAGATGAGTCTCATAGGGGAACTTACGTTCTTCCTAGGACTCCAGATATCTCAAACAAAGGAGGGAACAAGGATTCATCAACAGAAATACATTAGAGAAATGCTAGTCAAGTATGGGATGGACCACTCAAGGCCCATCGACACTCCCATCTCACCAAATTCCAGGCTCAATGCCGATGAAATAGGGGTAAGTGTCGATCAAAGGAACTTTAGAGGTATGATTGGTTCTCTCCTATACTTAACTGCTAGTAGGCCCGATATTATGTTCTCAGTGTGCTTATGTGCACGTTTTCAAGCTAATCCCAAAGAATCACACCTGAAAGAGGTGAAGAGGATTTTCAGGTACCTCAAAGGGAACGACAACTTGTGCCTCTGGTATCCAAGGAACAGTTCCCTTGAGCTCATTGCTTATACAGATGCAGATTTTGTTGGGCACCTAGTTGATAGAAAGAGCACATCAGGAATGGCCCCGTTCCTTGGGTCATGCTTAGTCTCATGGGGATCCAAGAAGCAAAATTCAGTGGCACTCTCCACAGCTGAAGCAGAATACGTGGCTGCCGCATCATGCTGTTCCCAAGTACTATGGCTCAAGTCCCAACTTCAGGATTACGGTATGTCATTTGGCCCAGTTCCTATACTCTGTGATAATACTAGTGCCATTAACATTTCCAAAAATCCTGTGCATCATTCTAGGACTAAGCACATAGACATTAGTCATCATTTTCTACGTGACAATGTTGAAAATGGGAACATCTCTATGCAACACTGTAGAACGGAAGAGCAAATTGCGGACATTCTCACCAAAGCTTTAGACAGACGTCCCTACCAGCGCTTTCGAATGCTTCTAGGGATGATAACTCTAAACTAAACAAGTCCCTGTTTGTCTCTCCCTCAATGCTTGATTAGTCTAACTAGAAATGCATGATAGGGAACTGTAGGACTCAGTGCTTTCATTTTGTCGTACTACTAGTCTAGAGCTTGATATGTATAGAGGAACATTATCTCTTTTGGCCCAAAATGATCAACCAGAGTTCCCTTTAACCCTCTCTACAAGCCACTATGACGGTTGATTATAAAACCTACCCTAAGCTAAGGACCAGATAAACGCTTCTCATGAGCCAAACTCTTTATCCCAAAATCGAATTGCAATTGTCTGGTTCTCTTTTGAGTCCCTAGCCTCACAGAAAATTGAGTGTGAGTTCCCTTAACCTCTCCACTCAAAATGACCTTTCCAAAGATCATGGGAACTGATGGGCAA
Organism: Fallopia convolvulus; assembly: GCA_964016875.1. Classification (NCBI taxonomy): domain Eukaryota; kingdom Viridiplantae; phylum Streptophyta; class Magnoliopsida; order Caryophyllales; family Polygonaceae; genus Fallopia; species Fallopia convolvulus. Next base: position 54,544,967 of record OZ024723.1, read on the forward strand.
AAGCAGGGAACACTGGATCTGAGAAATGAAACGCCACTTGGGAAACGGGAAATTGTGTCAAAATTCGAAGCATTATGAGCCAAGCATTTGAATCTCTCGAAGTGACTTCCCTTGGAAGAAAGCGACACGCGTCAG